>JAECZD010000027.1:180000-780000 GCA_024349325.1 Pogonomyrmex californicus
CGTTTCCAAGGCGGGACCTGCGGCCCACAGACTTCGAGAGGACGGACTGTAGGGCCACCCGGACATATTCCGAGGCAGAGCCTGCGGTCTGAGTGCTGTTGGAGCCGCTCGGACGTATTCCGAGGTCGGGGTCCGGCGGCACGTGATGTACAGGGTAGACCGGGCTCTCGAGCCGGGTAAAGGCAACCGGTCTAGGGGAAGGACATCCCGAACAACAAACCACGTTTATATTTCAATGGAATGTACACCCAATTGAGAATAAACGTACCGGACCAGGGGCTTCGGAACCCCAGGTCTCGGCGCGCTAGGGGGAGTAGAGTCCCGGCTCTCCCCGCGTCGTCATCTGACGACGGGCGAAACTCAGGGTTGCCAGCGGGCCCTGTAATGGAAATGTCTACCGCTGAAGAGGGCAGCCGCCCTTTTAAGGCGGCACTGGGAAAACGGGAGGATCCCAAGGCCCTAGAGGCTGGGGTCAAGATGATCCCAGATGCGGAGATTCTCCGCTTAAGGGGAGGAGGGGACGACCCACCCCCGTCCTTGCAAACACTGCAGGGGAAATTGATCCCGCCGTCGACGCCGATACCGGCAAGCCTGGCCCCCGTTCTAGGACGAGAGCCCGGGACGAAGACGAGGATGCGAGCATGCGATCGCGGTCCCCGTCGGCGGAGTCGAGAGCGTCACGGACATCGCACGCCTCAACCGGGGGGGGGAGGGGCTAAGAGGGTGGCCGAGGAGCCGCTATCGGGGGGAGAGGACCCCAATATCGAGTTGGTCGACGAGACCTGTTCCGCGGGTTCGTCGGCGCCATCGACTCCTCACCCAAAAAGGAGAAAAAGGATGGAAAGGGTCAGCCCTCTAAGGATCCCGCCCACGCCGGCCAGTTTACGGCTGAGAAATTGGCGAAGAAGAGGGCCAAAAAGCGCGATGAGAAAGAAGAAGCCGCAATTAAGGCGGCTCTCGACTCCCAGACCCACCCGGAGCCCAGGAAGAGGCTGGACAGCGCTGAGGCGACGGAGAGGACTCTCGCGAGCAAATGGCGAGGCGACTTCACCGCTGCCGTGAGGGGCAGACTCGGGAAGCGGTGGAAGTGATAAGGAAGGTCAGGGCCCGCCACAACGGACGGGACGGCAATGGCCCTCTCACAAAGGGGGACCTGAAGAGATCCTGGGGAGAGTCCTTCCCGGGATCCTGAGAAGTATGGGGGTCGGTGCCCACAAGCCGCTTCCTCCGCCAAAAGCGGGGGATGGAAAGAACCGGGGCACCGAGCCGACGAGAGGAGATGGACCCCCCCCCTCGAAGAAAAGGGTGTCCAGCCCAGGGAACCAACTCCCCTCCAAGCCCCAAAACAAGGGCAGCAGGGGGGCGGGGGGAGCTACCCGGGGAACGTCCCAACCCATCAGGGCTGGCGAACCTATCCGGGCGCGGCCCTCCCGTCCGAATGGCGCGCCCAGGGCGAATGGTAGTGCACAGGGGAAAGGGGAGGATGGGGTGGGAGCGGGGGGCAAGTGTAACCCCCGAGCTACTCCGAAAGGAGAAGGCCCTCAGCTAAGAGCGGGGAGAAAGGGGGCTTCCCTCGGGGACAGACTCCCCCAAAAAGGGGGAAAAAGTCCCCGAGAAAAAGGCCCCCCGGCACTGCAGCCCTCACGTGTCCTTCGGACTAGTATGAGGAGGCCATGCGCCATGTCCGTCTGGAGCCACTCGGCATCTCGGATTTGCGCCCGAGACGAGCCGTGACCGGGGCCCTTATCTTGAAGGTCCCTGGCCAGGATGGGAGAGTCAAGGCAGACGCCTTGGCCCTCAAAATGAAGAAGGCGTTCTTCGGCCACGAGGACCAAAGTCCAGTGGCCGGAGAAGACTGCGGATCTTTGCATTAAGGGCCTGGAGGACTCCGTAACCTCAGACGAGGTTGCGGAGGCGGTGGCGGCTCGGTGCGGGATCCCGGTCGAACAGCTGAGGGAGGTCAGGCGCGCACCCAATGGGTTGGGGACCTGTTGGGTGCATTGCCCCCTGCGGCCAGCAAACACGCTGGCCGCGGAAGAAAGATTGCGCGTGGGTTTGATGGTGGCCCGCGTGGAGCGGCTGGCGGCACGGCCCCTCCAATGCTTTAAATGTATGGGACACGTCCGCCAAACTTGCACCAACGAAACGGACCGCAGCGGGACATGTTACCACTGCACCAGTCGGTGCGACGGTCTCGTTGGGTGCCTCGTGTGTAGGGACACGGGACGTAAGGCCGACCATAGGGTGGGGAGCAAGGGTTGCCTTGCAACCCAGAAAAAGAGGGGCAAAGCCCCTCCCCCCTAAGGTAGTCGGCCCCGCCGGGCACCCAGCGGGGAGGGGATCGGTCAGACCTCCCCCCACAGCCAGAACAGGGCTTCCCCCCAGGAGGAGGAGCCCATGAAGGTTGTCGCGGAAACTGAGGCGTCTAAATAGCGCCCTTCAGCCTCCGCGTCGCAAGCGTCCGGACGGTGGAGGCTATCCGGCCTTGCCTTGAGGAATGGCTCGGCAGGGCCTACGGGGGCTTGTCCTTCTGGTTGGTGCAGGTGCTGACTGGCCATGGGAGTTTTAGCCGGTACCTGCACCGGATCGAAAGGGAGCGCACGGCACAGTGCCCACACTGTGCGGCGGGCGAAGACATTGCGCAGCATACATTCGCAGAATGTTTCGCCTGAGAGGAAGAGCGCGGTGTCCTCGCCCCAGTGTTGGGCAACGACCTCTCGCTATCGGCCGTTATCAATAGGATGGTCGGCAGCGAGAGTGTCTGGAAGAAGGTCTCCTCCTTCTGCGACACGTAATGTCGCAGAAGGAGGAGGCGAAGCGACGCAGGACGGAAGGGGAGCCCCCTCTCCCCAACGGCCACCCCGGACAGGGAGGAGGGGGGGAACCGCGCCGGCTTCCATGGCGCCAGCGGATTCCTCCGATGGTTGACTGACCCTGGGGGAGCAGCTCCTTCCCCCTTAGTTGGAGTGGTCGGGCGGTTCGGCCAGTAGGCCGAGCCAGCAAGAACCCCCAGGGCTGGGAGGGGCCACATCGTGACGGCCCCATTGCACCCCAGTCCCCTGGGGGTCTGCGCCGGGGGAGGAGGGCCGCCCCCCCGGCGTACACGAATGTAGGGATGGGGTGGAATGATGCCGCCCGCCCCTCCTCATCCTCCCCTTCCATCAGAGGGAGGAGAGTGGTCCGCCTCCCAAAGGGAGTATGGTAGGGAAGAGGGCAACTCCCCCACCGGGAGGAGCGCGCCCCGAAAGGGCGCGCGGGCGCGGGGCAATCGGGAAGTATACTGCAAGTGTTCCCCAATCGCCCCAATCATGTGCCTTGGATGGCACCCGTCAGGTTTTAGTAGGTAGGGGGCCGCGCTCATTGCGGCCCGAGTCCCACACTCTCCCGGGCGAGTCCAAAAGAGGTTAGTGCGTAACAGTATTTCCTCACGTAAAAAAGGTTAGGTTAGGTTAGTCGCGCAGGGGCTGCGGTACTGTGTGGACGTGTCTCCGCGTCGCTTCGTGAAGTGTACTCTTAGTAGTTCTTTTATTTCGGTTTTCGCGTGTCATTTTACTTTTGAACGTTTTATATCATTATTTGAAGAGTGCTGATAGGCTCTTTGTCTTTTGAAAATAATTATTTTTTGAGTTTTTTTCATCAATTAAGTATCGAAGTGATTATGGCGATCTCAGCCTCTGCCGACACTTGTTCTGTCACTTGTTTCATCTATCTCGTTTTTGGTTTATTTTGTTTAAATAAGTACTAGTGCTTGTGATCTTTCAGCATTATAAACATATTATTCTTTGCTCGATCTGCATTGATCTCAAGACTGTTAAGTTAAAATAATTTCATAACTGTGATTTTAGCAACGTGTCAGCTAATATGGCGGACTTTCTGCGATTTTCCGCTATGTAGCCAAGATGGCCAAACGGCAAATCAATGACGGCGAGGTTGAAGCCATATGCTCACTTATTACTAGTAATTATTGTGACATAAATGAACAGTTCTTAGTCAGAGATTCATAAATTTTTCGTGAACTTTTCTGTGTTTAGTGCTCATAGTCTTTTTACGTCAGTATCTTTCGATATCATAAGTTACTTTATTTAAGCTGCCTGCCGCGTGAAGTTACTTTGTTTTAATTAAGATATAACTTTCTTCTATAACGTATGCAATGTCTGTGTGGCGATCAATATGGCGGTTTTCTTCCGTCTAATTCGATGTATTCAAGATGTCCAAACATTACGGACGATGGAGTTAACGAGGCGCTGTAGTATGTAGTATAATATGGCTGGCTAGGAAATGAATGAAGGAGACTGCCTGAGTTTTTTATTTGCTGCAGATTACTTGGATTGGTAGGACTGCGTTTTATTTTTTTTTATTTTTTCGATGCGGTATGTGACTTAGTGTATGATGTGTTTTGTGCTGTTGCGTGTGCAATGCAAGTTAGACAGACTGAATAAATGTTTTTATATTAATCTCTGTCAACTCTAAATCTACCACGTACTGGTCTTTTATATTTTAGAGCTGTCAATTGCATTGCATTGCATAAGTCTTGCTGTTAATTGTCTCATGTTACTCTGCAGTGATTTTATATAAACTCTATATAAGAGTTAAGCGTATTGAATTAATAAGATTACTATTAAATTATTCTATTACTTATACTCTAAATATCTCCATGCTAAAAAGAAATAATGTGTAAGATATTATATGGAGATGTTACGTCCGTGTTCTGGACGAAAGATAATATCTCTCGTCAGGAGGAGGAGAACTCGGGTGGACGCACGGAACCTCTCCTGTTCTCGCGGAACAACGTCGTAATGCCGATCCGCGAGTCGAACGCGCGTTAAGGGGGCAGGGATCGGGTCAGCGTCGGCGACGTTATTACCCTTGCCTGCGCCCGCGCTATCGGTGGTCCGTTTTAGGTCAGAGAACCGAATCTCTTTGACCAGGAATGGACCTAGTGCGATCCTCAGGGAGCCGGGAACGGCGCGGGGTCAAGTTTAGGAGAGAAAAAAAATTTAAGACCGAATTTTGATTAACTAATTTAATAATAAATAATAAAAATGGATTACAATATTCTGTTCGTGTACATTAAAAGGGTTGAGGTATCATTACAAAAGAGAAATTTTATACATAAAAAATATAAGAAAATAACCGCGGACAAGGAAAATCTGGACTTATATACCCAATTGTTCTAATTGGGGCAAAAAGTTGGTGATCGCGAGCATGTCTATGGGATCGGGTTGCAGGTGTGGAGGGGGATTAGGGTGCGCGGTGCGGAAAGCCTTGATTGGGACGAGGTAGGGAAGAGGATCACGGGAAATATACATAGGGACGGTATCGGTTATTTTGTGTTTGGAGATTTGGTCCCAAAATTGCTTGTCGGGTTTAAATTTTCTTTGGATGAAGAAGGTAGCAGGAGGTGGATGGGTGGAAGAGCGAGAAAATTGACGGACGAGGTTAAAAAACTTCTCCACGTCGAAGTTTTCTGGAGTACACTGGTTCTCGAATTCGGCCGCGGAGCGGAGAGCGGAGGCGTACTGATGCAGCGAGATGTTGGCTAGTCCCGGCTCTACCTCTATTAATCGCTCCGCGAGTTCTTCAGCGTGGCAGGTTTCGCGACGAATCCGCTTATTCGATTTCTCTCGACGGTGTCGCAATGCCCGTTTCGTTCGTCCGTTCCGGATGGCATTTGTTTGGTTCACTATATAAAAGAGAGTCAGATAAAAGAGAAATTGAGGAATCGAGATAAGGCAGTTTCACCGAATCAATCGGCGGCTTGCCAGGTTGGAATGTTGTGGAATCGGGGGAGGCAGCTTCACCGAGTTAATCGGCGGCTTGCCAGGTTAGAAGGTTGTGGAATAGAATGTAGTGGAATCGGAGGAGGCAGCTTCACCGAGTTAATCGGCGGCTTGCCAAGTCGAAGTGTGAAAAAAAAATCGGGGGAGGCAGCTTCACCGAGTTAATCGGCGGCTTGCCAATTTGGAATGTTGGAGTGTTTTAACGAGATAAATAAGTAGAGGTCGCGAACCAAACTGCCAGTTACCGCGGGGGAAAAATGATAAACTTGGACTTACTTTTGTTGTAGCGGTCGCTGGTGATGGTCGAGGAATGCAATTGCCAGGCTGGATCGTTGAATCACTCGAAAATAATAAAATCGCGCACAGATTCTAACTGTAATAATTTCGGATGGTGCAGACCATGAATGTAGCGATGAAGCAGGAAGAAGAGAGCGATCCGCTCCAAGTCGCGGTTTTTAAAGGGTTCCGGAGGGGTGGGAATATCTGAGGGCGTGATGGATTTTCGTGTTGGCTTGTCGAATGATAGTTTAGGAAAATTGTGAATATAGAGGAAGGAGGGGAGCGGTGTTCTGTGAATTGTGGTTGTTTTTATATTTCCAGATTTCCCAGCGAATGGTAGAATTAGTTAATAAAAATTTTCCGGCGTTCCACACCCTCAATCATTTATTGGTGTGGCCGCCAACGGCCGCTAATCGTTTCTTCTTGATTGGCGTTTTCCTTAGTTTCCCCACCAATTTGGGGAGTGTCACCCTCGAACGATCCGAAGTGTTTCTTATCCGTTAGGAATTTGCTTTTGTTAATGTTAATTTTTTATTGGTAGGTCATAAACTTATCGGTGCCGACAAAGCTGTTTATCCCAAATTTTTTGATAGTGAGACATATCTCGAGAGGAAATTTGTTTATTTAGGATTTCCTTAGATCGTTCGAAGCGCTTCGTTTATGGCAGCCGTTGTTTTTCTCTTCCCGAAGGAGAGGAATTCGTGAAGTCCCCCGGACGTAACAGAGAACTCTAGTGTGTTTGGGTGTCTTGTGGTTGTTATAATTTAGCGTCTCTAGATTTACCAACAATATATATTCGATATCACTCATGATATCACTGATGTACTGTATTTGTAATTTATACTTTTAAATATATTACTTTATTCTTTTGTGTTGCATTGTGTTGAATGAACAAATTATTAGGTGTACAAAAAAGTTCAGAGCTTTAGATTTCATACAACCGAAATAACAATTTAAATTTTATATATTTTCCCGCCCTTTTGCGGTTTTAAAGCGTTGACATTTGGCCTTCTAAAATGCCATATAGTTTGGCATTTGATGCACATAACCTCAAAAATCAGTAGTGTTCACGACGGCAATAACAAAAGAGCATATTCGATTTTCCATCTACTTCGCGTTTCATCTGAAGAAAAATGCTGCTGAAGCCACTGCAATAATTTGTGTTGCTTATGGAAAGAATGCTGTAAGTCATACTACATGTAAAAGACGGTATCAAAAATTTTGCCAAGGAGATTTCAGTCTTGAAGATGAACCGCGTGCTGGACACCCTCAAAAGATTGAAACGGATGAATTGCAAGCACTGCTGGATATAAACTCTGCGCAAACTGAACAGGAGCTTGCAGAACAGCTTGGCGTTACGCAGCAAACCATTTCCGTACGTTTACATACGATGGGAAAGGTTCAGAAGGAAGATAGATGGGTTCCGCATGAATTGTCCGAAGACAACAAAAATCGTCGGCGTGACACTGCACTCACTTTGCTTTCAAAGTTCCGGAAAAAAGATTTTTTGCACAAAATCATTACAGGCGATGAAAAGTGGATTTTTTATGATAACGTAAGAAAACGTAGAAAACGTAGAAAATCATGGGTTGACCCTGATCAACCTTCGACATCGACGCCAAAGCCCAATCCACGCCAAGAAGATTTTGCTCTGTATCTGGTGGGATTGGAAAGGTGTGTTGTATTACGAGTTGTTACAACCGGGTGAAACAATCACGGCAGACCGCTACCAACAACAATTGACCAATTTGAGCTATGCATTAGAAGAAAAGAGGCCATTTACTGGCCAAGGACGTCGTAAAGTGATCTTGCTTCATGACAATGCTCGACCACATATTGCGAAAGCGACTCAGGACCATATTTTTGCGTTAGGCTGGGAACTTCTTCCGCACGCGGCGTATAGCCTAGACATGGCGCCTTCCGATTACTACCTATTCCGGTCGCTGCAGCATCATTTGGCTGATACACATTTCGTGAGATTTGAAGAGATACGAAAATGCATTGATGACTTTATCGCTTCGAAGCCGATGAGCTTCTATCGTCAAGGAATTCGCAAGCTACCTGAAAGATGGCAAAACGTCGTTGATGCAAACGGGGAATATTTCGTTGATTAATATTATTTTGTTTGTTTTTGAATAAAGATTGAATTTTACAAAAAAAAGCTCAGAACTTTTTTGTACACCTAATATAAATATTATTTGTTGTTTTTTAAATAGATTCAATTGAATTAACTAACTTTACTACATTAACTTGCAGTATTTTACTTATATCCACTTATACATGTTCTGTTATTGATTATGTATTTATGTTTCTTCACACTGCAACTTTTTATGTTGTCGGTCACCAGTATTTATTTAATTTTTATATTTATTTATTTATTTATCTTCTTATTATTTTTTATTTATTTATTTATTTTCTTAACTTATTGATGCTTTAAGATTCACTAAGAATCTAGACTTCTGACGACGCGAGTTGATTGGCTCTCCCACGGAAAATTCTTTCAGATAGCCTGAAATTGAGGGAATCTGTTTATATGCCTTTGTTCATGGCTCTAATTGAATGTTTTTCTCTAATTGATTATTCAATATTATTCATCTTTTCTCTTGATTTTTCTGATTTTTATATATATGTGTTTCGAAGATGTATAATTATTTATTTATTTATTTATTTTACTTTTATATAATTTACTTATTTTCTTTTGGAAATTTCCTAATTCAGATGAATTATTAATTATGTCATATGTTGCAGAGTGACGTGTCCTTTGTATAATTTCATATATCATGCAATGACTGTATCTTTTATAATTTTGTCGGAGAGACCGTTTGAATGGATCACTGCAATTATGAAGCATCACGATATGCCCTGTGTTTTTTCTGTTTTTGCTAAACTTGTAATGATATTTATCACAAAGTTAATATCGATAGAAATCCTGATTTTATCCTGTTTATGTAAGTAATTGATTTTTCTTTATATAGACCTTAATTATTATATCATTAGTTTTATCAATTTAACATTTGGAAATTGATATTTTAAGGTTAAGATTGAGATTCTTATCCAGTCTTAATTAACTTGACTGGACTGTGGAACAATTGTTATTTTTATATACATATCATTGCTGATATAGAATCTGTTATGTTATGTCTTTTGTGATTATTTTGAAAGGTAATTAAAGAAGCATAACCCATAAAAGCGGCGTGCTTCTTCGATATAACTTCCCATCTGCGATGGGAAATATATGTTTTCTTTATATATCCTTATGTGATCCTTTGTCTCTTGATTATAGGGTCCCGGAATGAGTCAAAGTTACACTGTTCCTGTTCTTTTGGAATATCTTTTATGGATAGAGGATAAGAAGCGGAATTATTCTTTGCAATCCGAAATGATTGGAGTTTAGCAACTTTATCTTCGGTGGCTGATATCTGTGGACCACAAGCTAGTGTTAGATACTGACTATGATCTCGATAGTGACTATCTGAAAAGCATAATGCTGGCGGGAATCGTATTTAATTTAATATATATTATTTTATGCAGAGAATTTATCGTTTTATTTTTCTAATGTTGTGATACTTCCTACAACATCGCATTATTTGCTGTATAATGATTACCTTAGAACTTAGGCTTAATCTCGATTCCAAATATACTAAGTTCGTATATTTAATTTCTTGAATTGATACTTCTAATTATAGCTGAAAATACGTCACATATAATTTAAGTATAGATGTGTAAATTGAATCGTAGATGTAATACTCTCACGATATTTGCTAAGTATAGAATGTTAAACCATGACGATACGAAATATAATTTAGCTATAAATTACATATGAGACTAAATTAGAATTTAGCTATAATTAAATGTAATTGTTCGTTATCTTTCTTAGATTAGATGTGGTATTAAAGGAGAAGGTTACTGTTAACTTCTATTTCATCTTACTCTGTCTGATTTCGGACTAAATTGATATTATTTTGATGTATTAGTTTATTATCTATAGTTATTATCTATAGCTTATTATCTGTAGCTAATTATCTATAGTTTTACTACTTACTTATTATCTCTTCGTAAGCCGATATATACGCCTGTTTATATAATTGCTGTATATATTTTACAGCGTTATTGTATACTTTATAGCACTCCTTTTTTAGTTCTGCCGATTTCTCTTATAATTAGTCTAGTTTACTACTATGAGATCTCTTATGATACGCTCCTTTCGGACTGAATGTCTTGTCTTTATATCATATCATGATTTTTAATAAAGTCATTCGTCATGGTACTTCCACATGCTCTAAATCATTATGCCATATTCTCTCCATAATAATTGATGGTTTTATTGCATGATCCTTGGGTGGATCTTTCTGGCGCTGGCTTCCTTCCTCATGTCTCGGATTAAGCTTTTATGTTTGTAACACAATGTACAGAGGTCAGACTATGATTATGTTTATACATTTAAGTTACTTGATTACTTTGACAAATACTCGCTAATATACTCTAGCTAAATAGGATACTCTAGCTAAATTAAAGCGAACCGGCAAATTACTTGTCAATTAACGCTAGGCTAAATCTTTATTAACTTTATTAAGATGACATACAACTCTGTATTAATGACCATTAATTATTTCGATTTATTTTGCCTTTTTTATCTTTTGCGTAGTTATATTTAAAGTATATATTTATTAATTTAGCATTATTATAGCTAAGGATATTATTGTTATATCCGAGTTATATTTATTATTATATATATAGTTAAGTTATTTATATTATATCTCATATAATAATTTATCTTGGGATTGAACGCCTGTGTTATGCAAATTATTGCAGAATAGGTTTATTTTTAACAACAAATCGGTCGTTTCTTATTATATATGGGTCTTCCCCTCGCTGATTATCGCTGAGGATTGCATGGTGGGTTGTCACTCTGCAAAGTCCTTGGGTGGAATTTACATAGTGGATGCCTCTCCCTCTGGAACAAATTTCGATTCCTCTCCGAGTCTGACTGTGATATATATCTCCGGTAGACAATGTATAACTGTGAGAATTTAATTATGTACATATACCTAGAATTACGTTGTTTATTTGATTTAATTATCGTTTAAGTTCTTGAAGGAGAATAATGTCTTTTTTGGCGGTTAGCTTATGGCTAAGCTTTTGTAAGTGTTAATTTTACTATATTATTTATGATTTCGACATAATTATACTCCAGTCATGTTGAGTTATAGTGTTACTGTTCTTGTTTTTTATATTTATTTATTTATTTATTTACCAATTTTACTATTATTATCTTGTTAAAATTATTAAGCGTTATTATTTATTTATTATATATTTAATTAATTTTAATTTCAATTTCTTATTTTGAGTGTATTGTTGATTTATTGATCTTTTGTATATATTCAATAATGTAACATAATATAATATTTATCTATTTATTTACTCTACTTTCTACTATCTTATTCTATTCTATTTCTATTTTATCATTGTGTTTTTGGTGTTTGTTTTTTATACTGTTATAAGTTTGTTACTATATTTTTATTATATTTATTGTATATTTTAGTTATTATCATTATATTATATTTATTTCAACATGATTAGGAACACTAACCAGTTATTATCGAGAAATTGTCTAACTTTTGTCTACCAGTCGCACTGCTTAATACAGCTTCTAATCATAGTAATGAATTCAATTTGTTCCTCATATAAATAATTTACATTTTTTGAATTGTTCCTTTGAACATATACCTCTTCTAGTCGTTGAAGACCTGTGTAAATCAGGCTCGCTTTTCCAACGATCTGGTTCTTGAGGTCAGCGTAGACTATATTGATCTCCTTTATCGAAACTGGAGTTTTGGGGGTCACTGGAAGCATACCGCTGCATATCGAGGGAACAGCGAAGGAGAGTCTCGCTCCAGTGTCGAGCCGGCCCAGTTTTATTTGCTGTCAAACGCATGTTAATTTAGTTTCTTTTCAATAGTAATACTATAGTATTGTATGCGTAGTTATGCGGTTTATGAATAGGTTAGAGAATAGTTTATGATTCAAATATTGTTAATCATTATCTAAGTCTCTCATCTGAGTTGTCCTTACTGACTGGATGGATTTTCTTTGACGACGACTGCATTGAGACTTCCCTCCTTAATGCAACAATGGCGGGACAGGAGATGACTACTCCTGCGAAAAAATCAAATCTATGTTTTTTTTATTTATCGGATGGATCTTTTGTTGACGACTGCGTTGAAATGTCCCTCTTCAACGCAACAATGGCGGGACAGGAGAGGATAACTCCAAAAAATCAATCAAAATTTATGGATTATGAACAAGGAAAATGATAAAAACTCCTCCGGTTCTCGGATTCTGGGGGAACGGCTTCGCGGAGAGAACCCGCTCTCTGTGCGGTCGTCATCGAGCAACGGGACCCCTCTTGTCGTGGGAGAGCAAGAAGGTTGTGGTGGTATATAGTCCCTGCCGCCAGCAGGCTGTTGTGTTGCAACCCCGGATGGGCTACAACGTTAATATTAGGGATAGTCGGGTTTGTTAAGCCTAAGGAGTTGGGACTCCGAGCAGGATCAAAAGAATGTAGGGATCTTCTTGAATTTATTTACACACACTTTCTTTATTTTAATTGATTTATTCTCACAAGTGCACAGATGCTTGATATATTAACGATTATATTTTACACACGGTTAAACGTCGTCGGGTGACGGTGCATATCGCGTTACACTGGCGGCCGACAACCGAATATGTCACCTGAGATGCCGATAGTACGGCTCGCGGGAACTTCGCTACGAGATTCGGTAATATCTCGTGCGATTATTATAAATCCGATTCCGGACACGTAGTATTTGACTCTCTCAACTCTGCCTTGTATGATTGATATAGACTGGTCGATGCCCTATCAGCATTCTGATCGGTTGCATCGATTGATCGCGTGATATTGATTGCTCAATATCACGCCTGGTTCGATCAGCAAATTGAGGAATTTGCTGATAGACTTTTCGCAATATTCTCGCGCGATGCATTTCTGCGGTTTTTCGAAAGCCTGGTCGCAATTTTGGCGATCACGCATTTGTGTCGTCTTTCGAAAGACTTTTTCCGAATTTCATGCGGACTAATTTTGTTGCCATGCGGACTACTTTTATTATTAGTTGTAGATCTGGCTACAACATCCCCCCCTCGTCAGTAAAAGAAAACGGAGGTACGAAATTTTCGCTTTTTTACATAATTTTTCTTCCGATACATTTTTTGTTATAATCGTTTGCTTAGAATCGACCCAATAAGAAGGGAGGGTGTGCGTCACGGCGGGGCCCGACCACGAACCAGTCGTGAAAACTCGTAATTATTTTGCGAAAAAATACCACCTCAGCCAGAAATCGAACCTGGATCTCCTGCTTATCGAGCAGGCATCTTATCCTTTCGACTACCGAGGCATGTGATGATATTTATCGCAATAACGTGTTTAGAACAACAAGTCAACAATACAATGACATACACACATATACATATATTACAATATACATATATTACAATATACATATATATATATATATATGTATATTTTCTCGAATCCCCACGACCGGACTCCAGAGCGATGTTGATCTCTCACTCGATGGATGCAGGTCGGACTGCAGCGGCGACACCCTCCAACGCCATTGGCAAATATACAAATAATCCTCCTGGAGCACGACAGGAGAGATTGCATCAAGCATGGCTCGAGCCCCCGAGCATGGCTCGAGCCCCCGAGTACTTTCGCTTATTTTAACGGCGCGATCTACATTGCGTGAGTCATTATTTCATTTTGTTTTTTCTTTCTTATTACAATTATTATTGTTGCGATAGCGATGATTATTATTAATGAGCTGCTAATTGGTACAGGATATACAAAGTGTTTTTGTAAAAAAAAGGATATCTCGTTATTGTTTATTTCGTTCTTTATGTTATTTAATTTCTTTGTTAATTCTGTCAGGTCTGTTGCGTCTTGTATAACTTTTAATTTAATTTTTTCTGTCTTATTTACCTTGAGAGTTTCGCTTAGTAATGTAATGTTATATTCTGGTAAATAAGTTTTTATTTCTTTTCCCTTGTTGGTACTTGTTGATTTTATTGTCGCGTCTGATGTAACTATTTTACAATTACTTGATAACGTTATTTTTCCTGTATTTGTAATAATTCTACGAATTTCTTTATTATTTTTACATAAAATTGTAATAGTTTGTTTCGCTGGTGTGGAATATAACCAAGAATATGAATTACTTAAGGCTATTCATATGCTATTTTTTATTGTTATATATTTAATTTTACAATTGTTATAACAGTTGTCGTTTTCTACATATATATCTATTTCGCATAGCGGGTCGGTTTTTACATTTCTAATTGGAAAGATTTGTTCACACAAGTAGTTTGTATTTATTTGCTTGCATTGTCTTAACTTTTCGTGAGTCAGTTTTGCGTACGTGTGTCTGTCAGTATCCAAAGCTATTAATGGATTGTTCGTTTCAATTAATGCGGATATGTTTTGCTTGTATGATACCGGTAGCGGTATTATACAAGTTTAATATTTCGTATAGTGGAAGTGAAATTAGCGGGAATTGTAGGATTGCATAGATGTTTGTTTTGTCACAGTGTGCGCTCATTTTCGTTACTTTTTCTATTGTAGGCCAATCCTCTTCCCTTATTTTAAATGGAAAATATGATCCTTGCGATATTTGTGTAGTTGCTTCCTTAAAATTCTTCATTATTTCTTCTAACGGTATTAGTCGCGGGTGTAGTATTCCATTTTTTATCGCAGTTAAATATTTTAGTGTGTCCTCCGCGTTTTGTGTCACTGCGGCAAGTATTGCGTTGGTGATTATAAAGTGTTCTTTTATGTTTTTGCTACTTATTTCCGTTGTTAGTGCCATTTCTAATTTTTTGATTGCGTTGGCTAAAATGTTTTCATTATTTTGGATTATTTTCTCGTGATTACTTATATGCGCTATCGTTGCGTTTATAATTTTGATTTGATTTTTTATTATATGATCTGTTGTTTGTTATGTAAGATATTTAATTGTTCATTGATTAGTTGTCTATCCTTATTATCCATTGTTCCGAATAATATTTTGGCAATAGTTCCTATTCCATCTATCAGCCCTCGTTTCGTTTTTGTATCCTGTGTTTTATACAGAGAGTTTATTCTTTTTGTTAAATGTTTTAACCGCTGGTAATTGTTTTCAATTATGATATTATAATTATGGCATGACCCTTTGTTTGTGAATTGTAATATATAGTGCATATGTTTTGCGTTTTTAGAATGTATCCTTCTATTTCCTCTGCTCATTTTTCGATTGGTGAGATATCTATTTTTATAACTATTTTCCAGAATGACTCGATTATGTTTAGTTTTCCTATTTCCTCGAAGTATATTCCGGGGTGGTGTTTGAAGTTCTCTATTTCAAATGGTAGTTTTTCTTCTCCTTCTCCATTGGTTATCCATATCTTTATTCTGCAATGTTAAAATAAAAATTCTTATTTCTCATGAAAATTTTGCGATGCTCGAATTCGGCGTTTTCTTTTTTATCATATTCTCAGGTGTAATGTTACTTTATTTTTAATTCGTTATCTTAGTTAAAAAGATTCTCCTGTGAATCTATTGAGCTTGCTTTTTATAACGTTTATCATTTCTCTTGGTGTCCTATTTATTATATTGGTGTTAGATATACCGTGTGACCCTTCTAATATTTCATTCTTTTGCGATGAGCCTACTGGCTGTATCTCGTCAGTTGTCGAAACATCCTTCTCGTGTCGACATAATGGGCTCTCGGGAAAATTTTAAGCGCGACGCGTCGCCGCCGGTGTTCGATGATAATGCCGCGGTGGAAGCATCGTCCGATGACGAGGGTTTCGACATCGAAATCGACGATGGTGACATCGACGAATTTATGGACAACCCTGCCGCTCAGACCCATTTCCGTCGCGTGCGCGAGTGGCTGTCAATCGTCAACCGTTTCTATTCCAATGGTGTGTTCCATGTTTGTGGCGATTGTATCTGGTTCGATGATGCTCCCGGTAGGGTCTTTGAGTTGCCGTGGTTCGTGGAACTGTACGAGTTGCTCGTGTCTATGCCTGATGCTGTTCTCGCTGACGTGGAGGTCGATGGCGAGGAAGACCCGGATGATCCGTTAGAGGTAACTGCCGATCTGGACGAGGACGATATGGGGAATGACCCCGCGGCCAATCCCGCGCAGGCAAGGGGCCGCTCTCCTGGGGCCTGATACTGTGCATGACTCGTAGTGTAGTATAGTTTGTAGTGTAGTTTGTAGTATACTTAGTTATTTGTGTAGTTGTAAGTGTTTAGTTTTTCGTTGACTGGATTATTGGTGATTAGATTATTCTCCGGACCTTTCTTCTTCGGTAAGTCCCAATGTTTTTATTTTTATTTTTTATTAGATTATCACTTGCTCGTGCATATACGGCCGGCCGATTATCCACGATACCCGTGGCCGGCCGTAATTATTAATTAACAATCATTCACTGCACTCGCACTGCACCGCTGTCACTCGCGCGCGTATTTACTTGCTACGTCGCGAACTGCGCGGCGTGATAGAGTGGCAGCACGCAGTGCGAGTTTAAGCCGCACGTGGCGCCGCCTGCCTTAAGCCTCGTTCTCGTGTATACATAGTGAGAAAGACGGGCGGTGAAAGTCCGGCGTGGGGACGCGATATTATTGTTATTTAGAGGCCCGCGAGCAATTATATCATATTTTTGAACGCCCTCGCGCCATACTATTTACCTAGTTACTTTTTAGTAACTTTTCCAAACGGCGCGAGGGGCTTTAGGTTTTTGCATATTCCGCGTGGGCAAACCACGCGGAATCAATATTAATTAGTAAATTTTAAGCTCGCGGGCAGATTCTCATTGAAGTTTTATTCCCCAGCCGGACAGTCTTAGCTCGGGGAATTAGTTAGGTTTAGTTTGTAAGTCGAGTGTGCGTGTGCGCGATTGGCCGAGAAGCGATTTCGCGTTTTTGTTTACCGCGTCGCAACTTCGTGTTGTTCGCGTGTGCGCAGTGTTAGTGCCGGTATCCGCGAGTGCCACTAATAGATTTTGGACTTCTCGTGGGCGGCGTTGGCGGCCCCTTGTAATTTTTATACTTACCTTTATTCAGTTTAATTTTGTGGGGGCCGCCTGCGAACTATGTCGAGTCCACGGGAGGTCCTCTTACATTACCCGCTCCCCGCGACCGTTCGATGCCCGCGGTGCTGGCTCAGCGAATCGGCACCGCCGCGGGTGACGGGGCAGTACTGTGACCCGGAGCATCTACTTAAACATTTGCGAAAATACCACCCCGGAGACACAATCTGGTACGCGTGTGGCGTGTGCGGCCTCAGGGGCACGGGACGCTACCCGCAAAAGACGATTAAAGCGCACTATGAGGCCGTGCACGCCCAGTCTCCGCGGGTGAAAGCTCCGGGTCCGAGCACTCGCGGAACCGATGTAGTGACGCTTGATGGTGACAGTGACGGTGAACGTGGTGTGACGCGTGAAACCAGTGCGGCGAGCGCGACTGCGCGATCGACGGCGGCGGCCGACGGGCTGACGCGGCGCAGGGCTGCTGATCCGCGGCCACCCAGGCTGCGCTCCACCGCCACCCCATCGCCATCTGCAGTGCCAACACCACCGGCCAATGAGACGTCCTCCTCATACGCGGCCGTAACAGCGGGCACAACGGTGACGAGGAGATCGTCGCCGGTTACCAGCGGTGCCCGCGGAGCGGCCGCCACGAAGAAAGCCGCGCCCCGCCTTTCACCAACATCAGGAGGAGGAGCCGCTGCGAGAAGGATGACGAGGACGACGACCGCCGCTTCGACAAGTAAGTGTCGAGTGTTGTCGGTAGATACAGTAGACGCGCCCATCCGTATGGCCACCACCACCAGCGCGGCGCCCGCGGTGCCCAGTGCATCGCGGTCGACCGCGCGCGGCCAGCCAACCACAGCGCGGCCCGCGGTGCAAGGGGCACCGCGAGCGAAGACGCGCGTGGTGGCCAAACCGCCGCCCGCGACAAGGTCGACGCGCGTCCCCTCCCAAACTCCATCACCACCCGGAGCAGCCAGCGACGCCAACTCCAGCGGCGAACTATTTGCCTTTGGGAGGGGAGCAGCGAGGAAGAGGCCGCCCGTGGCCCGCAGCCCACCACAACAGGCACGGGCGGCAGGCGCGTCGACCGAGAAGAGCGGCTCCGCGCCCAGGCTGAGACCATCCCCCCCTGTCCTCCGCAAGAGGGTGGTTCATTCGCCACCCTTGAGCGGGGGAACACCCACGTTCGGCGGTGAGGGGGGGCCACGCAACATGAGCCTGCAGCGATCACCCGGCATAACACCACCGGTGGCCAGGACTTCTCCACCGGTGGTGACAAGGACGCCACCGCCAACTACATCCGCGGCGGTGGCAGAAGTAGCGGCAACGACAGCAGCAGCGATTAGCCGGGTGATCGCGGTCTCGGCCGAGAAGATCGCGGAGATAGCGCGGCGGGAGATGGGCGGCGTGACGTCGCGGAGCGCGGGGGGACCTGTACAGAGAACACCCCCGGAGAGACCCCCCGCGCGGGTCCCCAGCCTGCCGCAGAACACCCGCGGCAGTCCAACGGGGACCCCACGCCATCGGCCTACCCCGCGACGTCGATACCGGCAACGCTGACGACATGCACGGTGACGACGTCGGTGTGCGGTGGACCGGTGATGTCCGCCGGTTCCGCCGCCGGGGAGTGGCACACACCAGCAGTACGCCACTCCCCTCCCCTGTCAGCAAGGGGAACGTCACCGTGCACGGCGGTCGTGCGAAGGACGCCCCCAGCGCCAACACCACCATCGGCCGAGGGGGCAGCAGCGAGGCGGCAGCGGGGCGCGGCCACCACAACGCCACCACCAGCGACCAGCGAGGCGGACCAGCTGGGTGGCGAGTGGAGAGTGCAGCTGGGGAGAAGAGCGAGGAGGCGCCGCTCGAGCGGCGGTTCCGTCGGCTCCGTGTCGCCGGCGACATCGGGGCCGCGTGAGTCGCGAGTCACACCGCCACCAGCGTCGGCGACAGACGGAAATAACAATGAGAGGACGGCCCACAAAGTTCCACCGACAAGTGAGGCGGCAGTTTGTTGCGGGACATCGCTGGCGGAGCGTGAGGGAGATACCCGGGACGGTACTGGAGATGAGGTGAGTGCCGTACATCCGTGTGCTCCCGTGAATATCCGCGGTGTAATGGCTCGGCGACGCGCACAAGCGTCCGTCGTGGCACCCCGTGAGGAAGGCGGGGCGTCTCCGGCCTCTGCCGGTGGAAGGGGGAGTGGGCGACGGGGTCGCGAGCCGCGGCGCGCCGACGTCGCGGGCGGTCAGCCGTCGCGCCGTCAACCGGCGCCTGTTCCCGCAGCGATGCGGGTCAGGCGTGAGCGGTTGGCTGTGCGCGACGAGCTGGCCGCCCGGGCGCCGGCGGTCGCTACGCGCGCCGAACTGGAGGCCTTCGCGACGGAAGTCGCGGCGTTCTTCGGGGAGGTCGTGGCGGACAGGGCTCGCGGCGCCGCCGCCGGCTCCCAAGACCGTCCAGCTCGGTCGCATGGGGCGGGGTCGCGTCGGGGAGCGAGGGGGGTGTCGGTCCGGAGGGAGAGGGCGCCAGTGGCGAGGGGTCGGCACCGGCCGGCCCCTCTGCGTCGGGAGAAGCACGCGGGGACTGGGTGCGTGAGGCCAAGCGCTTACAGGCGCTCTACAGGGCGAATCGCCGCAAGGCGGTGCGAGAGGTGCTCCAGGGGCCTGCCGACTCGTGCCAGGTGCCGAGACGTCAGGTTCAGGAGTACTTCGAGCGCCTGTACCGTGGCGAGGAGATCCTGGCGGGCTCCGGCGTGGAAGCCGAGCGCACTGACCCCTCGGGTTCGCAGGAGGAGTTCGCGTATCTCCTGAATCCCTTCACGGAGCGAGAGGTGGACCGTCGGCTCCGGCGTATGAATAACTCTGCGCCGGGTCCCGACGGCGTCACCTACCGTGACCTCCGTGGGGCGGATCCGGGAACGCGGCTCCTCACAGCAATGTGTAATTGCTGCTTGCGGCTCGAGGCAGTCCCCGCGTCCTGGAAGACCTCCAGTACAGTACTTGTGTACAAGAAAGGAGACCGGGGCATGCTGGAGAACTGGCGCCCTCTCGCTTTGGGAGACACCGTCCCCAAACTCTTCGCCGCGATTCTCGCCGATCGTCTGACCGACTGGGCGGTCGCCAACCGCCGACTTAGTCCCGCCCAGAAGGGCTTTCTGAGGGACGAGGGATGCTTCGAGCACAATTTCGTCCTTCAGGAGGCCCTGACTGACGCGAGGAGGAGCCGGAGGCAGGCGGTCGTCGCGTGGCTGGACCTATCCAACGCGTTTGGATCGATCCCGCACGCGACGATTCGCCGTGCTCTGGCTGGAGCGGCGGTGCCTAAGGGCCTCATAAATATATGGGGCTCGATGTACGACGGCTGCACTACGCGGGTGCGCACCGCCGAGGGGTTCACCGCGCCCATCCCCATACGCTCCGGAGTACGCCAGGGTTGTCCGCTAAGCCCGATTATTTTTGACCTCGCGATCGACTCGGTGCTGCGTGCAGCCACCGATGTCGACGCGGGGTACCACATGTTTGATAGTAAATTTAGTGTTCTGGCTTATGCGGACGACATTGCACTCCTGACAGAGACTCCGGAGAGTATGAGGAGACTGCTCAATGCAGTGGAGGCTGAAGCGGCGTCGGTGGGATTGCGGTTCAACCCTGCCAAGTGCGCCACCCTGCACATCGGCACGGGTGGTTGCGGCAGGGTTCTACCGACGTCGTTCAGCATCCAGGGCCAACCGGTGCGTCATCTGGCAGAGGGTGAGCCTTACACCCACCTCGGTGTCCCGACGGGATTCTCGGTCGACCAGACACCCTACGCCATCGGGGACCTCCTCTCGGACGTTTGCGCGGTGGATCGCGCCCTCCTCGCCCCGTGGCAGAAGTGCGATATTGTCGGGACCTTCATCCTACCGCGATTAGATTTTCTGCTGCGGGGAGCCAGTGTGGAGAAGCGTCCCCTCACGGCCGCGGATCTCGCGATTCGAAGATTCGCGAAATCCTGGCTGAATCTCCCCCAGCGTGCCAGCGCGGAGGGAGTCTACATGCCCCCGCGATGGGGGGGATGTGGACTCCTTCCGTTAGCCGATTTGGCGGACGTCCTGTCGGTGGCACACGTCTTCCGTATGCTTACGGCTGGCGATGCCACCGTCAGGCGTCTGGCCTGGGAATCGCTGACGGGGGTGATTCAGCGCAGGATCGGCCACGCCCCTGGTTGCGAAGACATCGCCGCCTTCCTTTCTGGCTCGCAGGAGGGAAGGCTGAGGGGCGGAGGGGAAAAATCCCTCTGGTCGAGGGCGCGGAATGCCGCGCGAAGGCTGTCCGAGCGGTTGTCCCTGCGGTGGCGATGGGTGCCGGAGACCGGGGAAATGATCGTCGAGTGCCGAGGGCCCAGAGGCGCCGCGGTTAAGATCTCACCTGGAGCGCGTAACCAGGTGGTGAATCGGTTGCGCTCAGCTGTAGCCGAGCACTACGCGGAGCGTTTGCTCAACAAGCCCGACCAAGGTAAGGTCTTCGAGGTGTCGTCGCGAGTGCCAGTGAGCAATCACTTCATTCGCGGCGGCAGCTTCACCCGCTTCGCCGACTGGCGCTTTGTACATCGAGCTCGTCTGGATGTCCTTCCCCTCAACGGCGCGCGGCGTTGGGGGGACGGCGATAAGCGCTGTCGGCGGTGCGGGGAGGTATCGGAGACCTTACCACATGTGCTCGGTCACTGCGGCGTCCATGCTGCCGCAATACAGCTGAGGCACAATGCCGTCTTGCACCGCCTCTGGAAGGCTTGCCGTCTGCCTGGTGACAAGCGGGTCAACCAGCGGATTGAGGGCATCGACGGGGAACTTGGGGAGCTACGACCTGATCTCGTGGTCAGGCACGAGCTCTCCAAGAGTGTCGTCATATGAGATGTCACGGTGCCCTTTGAAAACCGCTGGATGTCTTTCGAGGAAGCCAGGGGGAGGAAAATCGCCAAGTATTCTCCCCTGGCTGAGGAGCTCCAGCGGCGTGGGTACCGTGTCCTCGTGACGGCCTTCGTCGTCGGTGCTCTCGGGTCATGGGATCCGAGAAACGAGGCTGTCCTGAGGGTGCTGCGGATTGGCGGTCCGTATGCCTCAATGATGCGGCGGTTGATCGTCTCGGATACCATCCGCTGGTCTAGGGACATCTACGTGGAGCACGTGTCCGGCGTCCGCCAGTACCAAGCTCCCTCTCGCCCCGCTGGCGATGGGATGCTCGCGACGCCGCCTCGGGCCATTCGCCGACGCTGGGCCGCCACTGTAGAAGAAGAAGTTGCGACGCGGTGCGTTTATTCGTAAGTGCGAATGTCGCGTAAATTATTCTTGTCTTTGTCTTGGCCCCCCCTTTTTATCCAAGCGGGCAGGAGCGGCCGATGTCCACATTCTCGTATTATAATTTATCTTTTAATCTTTAAGTCTAATTTATTATTATTATTTGTATATATTTTTCTTTATTTTTTCTTTATTTCTTTACTTTTATTATTTTATCATTATATTACTTTATTTTTTCGTGAGATATGTGGACGGGCCTCCTGCCCGCCTCTTGTTAGTTTTCGGACGCCATTTTGTTTTTTTTTTGTACATATATCTTATTGCCCGGACCGTTGTTTTGTCTTTTTTCTTTATTCTTATTTATTTTTATTTATTATTTTACTTTTATATCTATTTTTATTTTTATTTATTTATTTATTATCTTGTTTCCTCTTCTGTGGGGCCATGAATGTTCGAGTGTGCTTGTCGCGTAAATCATATTGTATTTTAAGCGAGTGTGAGTGTGCCGCGTTGACTATCTCGTATTTTAGTTTATTTATTATTGCCGCGCGCGCGCCCTCGGGGTCTTTTATCGTTTAACCTATCTATCTGTGATACACCCCGAGGGCCGCCAATTATTAATTGCGTCATCCCCCCAGCATGCGAGCTGGGGGGATCATTTAACTATAATTTGCGCACGCTGGCGGGAAGCGATCCCGCCAGCCACATTAGTGTTAGTGCCCACAAGGCGGGGGGGGCTATTGTCCCCCGCCCATGTAGTATTTAAGTTTGCGCGCGGCCTAGCCGCTTTACCTATGTATCCACCCCGGAGGGTGAGATGCCCTCCGGGGAACATTCTTTAAATAAAAGTGAGTATAGTTTGTAGTGTAGTTTGTAGTATACTTAGTTATTTGTGTAGTTGTAAGTGTTTAGTTTTTCGTTGACTGGATTATTGGTGATTAGATTATTCTCCGGACCTTTCTTCTTCGGTAAGTCCCAATGTTTTTATTTTTATTTTTCTATATTTTTATTTTGTACTATGTGCTTTTATCTTATCTCTTTTTTTTTTAATTTTCGACGAATGGTTTAATTCGATTCGCGTGCACGTTTATCGTTCGGCGGCCCATTTTTATTTTATAATTTAGATCGCCTATTTTTTTTTAAATTGTATAGGGTCCGATCCATAACGTGTCTAGTTTTTTCGATCTCCCTCGTCGAACTGTTTCGTCGTGTAATAGGACTTTATCTCCTATTTCGAATGTGCGTATTTTTGTTTTTCTGTCATAGGTTTCCTTCGCTTTTTGTTTTTCCTCTTTTACGTTTTCTTTCGCTATCTGATTCGCGGCTTGTATTCTTTCATGGAGTTCTTGCGCATAATTATCGTATGTGTACGATGGTTTCGGTGAGCTAGTTAGGGCCGTAGGTAGTGGTGCCTGGTGCCCGTAGACCAGTTCGAACGGCGTGAAACCCGTAGCGGTGTGCGGTGTCGTATTATATGCAAACATTGCATACGGTATCCATTCGTCCCAATCTGTCTGATCATTATTAATATAATGTCGTAAATATTCGGTTAATGTCCGATGTGATCTTTCGAGTGCTCCGTTTGTTTCTGGATGATAGGCCGTCGTTTGCAATTATTGTATTTTTAATAATTTGCACGTATTTTTAAATAATTTGCTGGTAAAGTTTGTTCCTTGGTCGGTCAGGATTTTGTCTGGAATTCCATATTTTAAAATAATTTTTGTCACTAACTCTTTTGCTATTGTTGTTGCTTCTTGATTTTGTACTGGTATTCCTTTGCTAAATTTTGTTAAATTATCTTGAAATATTAATATATATTTGTTTCCCATCGTCGTTACAGGCAATGGTCCTATGATATCTAACGCGCATTTCTCAAATGGTTTTGTTGGCGTATCTGTTATCATTAACGGTGCTTTAGAGCGTTGCAATTTGTTTTTCTGACAATGTTCACATTTTGAGATGTATTGCTCAACATCTCGTTTTAATTCTGGCCAGTTGTGATGTAATCGTATTCTATTTATTGTTCGTTCAACGCCCTGGTGTCCTCCTATAGGTGTGTTGTAGTATTCGTATAATATTTGTTTTTTTTCTTCTTCTTCATATTGCTTTTCTGATGCGACATCGTCAGTTTATTGCTCTTCTTATTGCTGCCACGTTACGGCTTAATGCGTCAGCATTAGCGTTTGCTTTCCCAGCTTTATGCATTATTTCGTAATCGAATTCTTCCAATTTTAATCTCCATCTGATTAAACGTGATCCGGGATCTGTTACGTTAAATAACTATATTAATGGTTTATGGTCGGTAATTATTTTAAATTTTGTCCCGTATAAATAAGGTCTGAAATGTTTTATTGCCCATACTATTGCGAGTAATTCTTTTTCAGTCGTATTATAATTCTGTTCTGCTCGTGATAGTATACGGCTGGCATACGCGACGGGTTGGTCTTGACCTCGCCTTGCGATAAGGTTCCTATTGCATAGTCCGATGCATCCGTGGTTAGGAGGAATTCTCTCGTGAAGTCGGGATATTTTAATATCGGTGCCGTCGTTAATTTATTTTTTAGCATATCAAATGCATTTTTTGCATTTTTTTGCTGTGTTTTGGTCCACTCAAATTTCTCTCCTTTTTTTATGAGTTTTATTAATGGTTTTGCTATTCGTGAGAAATCTTCGATAAATTTTCGATAGTATCCGGCTAATCCGATGAATGATTGCACATCTTTTACCTTTTTGGGCATAGGAAAATTTTTTACGGCGTGCAATTTTGATTGATCTGGCGAAATTCCATTTTTAGTAATTATGTGTCCTAAATAGACTACTTCTTTTCGTAAAAATTCGCACTTGTCCGGTTGGAGCTTTAGATTGTTCTCTCTTTGAAGAACTAATTTTAGTCTTTTATTGTGTTCTGTAAGGCTAGGACCGTATATTACAATGTCGTCAAGATACACTAGACATTTAATTCCTTGCAAACCCGTTAAAATTGAATTCATTAGTCGTTGGAAGGTGCGTTTTTTAAAACAAATGGCATTCTATTAAATTCATAATGACTGTGTGGTGTAGAGAATGCCGTTTTATTTTTATCTCGCTCCGTCATTGATATCTGGTGGTAACCTGATGCGAGATTCAGTGTCGTGAAGTATTTCGCGTTGCCTAGCTGATCAAGTATATCCGTTATGTTGGGCAACGGGAATGAATCTCCGATTGTGAGATCATTTAATTTTCTGAAATCTACTACAATTCGTAATTTTGTTTTTCCTGACGCATCTGTCTTTTTGGGCACGACTAATAGTCGTGCGTTTCATTGGCTGACGCTCGGTTTGATAATTTCTTGTTTCAACATTTCTTGAATTTGTTTATTTACCTCGTCTTTATGTTTTTCCGGTAAATGATAAGGTCGTACGTTTACTGGTGATGAATCTGTTCGTACTGATATATCATGCTTAATTTTTGTTGTGCACTTTAATGTATCTCCTTCTAGGTGGAACACGTCATTATATTCGTGACATAATTTTAATACAGATTTTCATTCTTCCTCATTTAAATGTTCTGTGCGCAAGGAATTGTTTATTTGCTCTTCTCGAGAGATTAATTTTGTATTTTTATTTTTTGTCTGCATTGCGTTCACAGATTCCTGTGTTATTTTTTCTTGTATGTTTATTTCTTCTAATATTACTTGCGGTACCTGAACGAATTTTTCTTCTTCCGTAATATTTATTATACTGATTGGACATGTATAATTTCGCGGTTCGACTAGGCAACATCCAATAAAAATTCCAGGTATCATTTCCTCTGGTTTCGTCAATCCAATTATGTTTTGATTAGTCGTGACTTGCACGATTGTTTCGCTGCGCGGCCCTAAAGTTACGCGCCTATATGGATAAAGTTTGAATTTTGTATTTTTAAATTGTATTGAATTTGTTTTTGGATTGAACGCAGTTATGTATTTCCAAATGAAATCTGCTCCTAGGATCGCATCGTGTTCCATTGGCGCGTTATCTCGCAGTATGTATACGGGGTGTCGTATCTTTTTTCGCGACAGTTGAACCGTAACATGTGTTTTGCCCAATGTTATTATTTCATGTCCTGTTATGCCTGTTAGCTTAGTTTTTTCCTTATAGATTAGGACGTAGTCTAGTACATGTTTTATTATTGTTGCTGATGCCTACCTTTGCCGGTTTCGCTTTTTTTATTTTTAAAGTTCTTCGCGGGATTTTCTCTTCGCGAATTCGAAAAAATTTTTTCCGGAATTTTTGCTGTTTTCCGATTTTCCGTTCAGTGTCCAACATTCGTGCCGCAAATGTCCTATCTTTTGACAATAGCTACATTGTTTTTCAATTGTATTTATTCGTGGTTGTCCTTCTGGCTTAGGCAGGGTATATCTATTTGAGAAACGGCTAGTCCTACAATCGCGTCCGTAATGACCGATTTTTCCGTATTTCTCGCAACGCGGACTCGTTTTAACTGTTGGCCGGTTTCAATAAATTTGTGTTCGAGTGCTAGGTCCTCGAGTCTTTTCTTCTGCGGTTGCTCCTGCGATCGCTTCCTGTATTGTTTGATATTGTTGCGATCGTACAATCAATTTAATTTCTTCATGTAAACCGTTCTGGTAATTGTAGAGCGCTTGCTCTTTTATATTTTCTAAAATCGCGCGTTGCTTGTTCGACCGTGATTTTTTCCTTCTTCCATAGATTCGTATAGTTCCATGGCTATATTGTCTGTTCGTCTGCCGAATTCTTGTGCATTTTCGTTTAGTTTTTGTTTAAACGAGTTAAATTCGAGTTGTATATGTGCGGTACTTCGTTTGCTTAAATATTGCTTTTCTAGTTCTCGTTTTAATTGTTCGAAGTTTATTATATCTCGCGTACAGAAATCCATCATGGCCTTGCCTTTGAATTTAGTGCATAGAATGGCTTCTAATAGAGAATGTTCATCTGCGGGGTGTATATTTTTTATCGCGTACGTACTTGCATTTAAAAATTCGTACACGCGTGACGTGCCGTCGATCTCTGGAATCATGTTACGCGCGTTTTTCAATGTGAGGAATGTTAGTGCATTTCCCGGCTGGTTTCATATATCTTGATACGAACGTCCGTAAGTTAGATCTAGCGGGTGCGGCAGAAAATCCTGAGATATTCTCGTTCGTTCGCCCATAGGCAATTGTGTTTGGCTTAATCTGTTGACTTGCACACGGAGATCGCGTATTTATTATTTATTATCATCCATTAATTCTCGAAGGAGAATGTTACCGGGCAGTGCATCGATTGTGACGCGGCGGTTCGTTCGACTTTCTTGCGGTCCATGTGTGTTGACCGAATGTCGTAGTTGCAAAATTTCGTTGTCGATTTCGTTCTGTTGTTCGACAGGTGAGTGAGCCATTTCGTTTATTAGCGATTGATATATGTTGAAAGAATTAAATATGCTTCCGTCTCATAAGTTCGTATGTATGTGTTTGCGCGCTTGTATGTGTGTGTCAGTGGGAGAGTCGGTGTCGTTCGGTTCGAGCAAGCTATAATCCTTCTCGTCGTACGGGAATTCGCGTTATTACATGGACGTCTCACTATCGTATCACGGCGCACGTTATCGCGTATTTCTTTTAACGTTTCTCGCGGTATTTAACGCGCAGATAGTGTGTGGAAATCTTACGGGGTTGTTTGTGGCCCGCGATTTTGGCCAAATCGCATTCGCTAAGTTGTTCTTCGCTTTACAAAATATGGTTTTCTCTGACTTGCATTAGACTTACATTAGAAGACAGATCGAATACGCTCGTATGGTCGCTGTTTGTGCTGGCGTGTCAGTTGGCTGTATGTAGTAGTGTGTGTCGGTGAAGCGTCCTCGCTGCCTGATGTTAATGTGTGTACATTGACCGTGTGGTCGGCGCTGGCTGGCTCTCGGTGCTTGTGAACTCTCTGGTCGTTGCTCCGCTGCCACTGGACACTCGTTGTCGTAGGTTGGCACTCTACTAATGTTGCACTATACACTTGACACAATTTCGTGGGCGACTTATTTTTTGATGGGGCCTTTTCCATCCGCCTGTTTTCTACAGGTCTTGTATTTTTGGCTTATCGGGAATTTGATTCTTCTGCCTGCTTGTAATCTGTTACT
Organism: Pogonomyrmex californicus; assembly: GCA_024349325.1. NCBI lineage: Eukaryota > Metazoa > Arthropoda > Insecta > Hymenoptera > Formicidae > Pogonomyrmex > Pogonomyrmex californicus. The sequence goes on from JAECZD010000027.1 coordinate 208,525, forward strand.
GCAAGTCTTATCTTGTTTTTCTTTTTTTTTTCACGAAAAATTTTTTCCTTCTTCTGCCCGTAATGCAATGCGTCGGGATTTACTCATTTGATTCTGCTGGCTTGATTAACGATGATCCTCTCAAGTTGTTCTTAGGGATGGTTTTGACTATCCCGCTGCCACCAAAATGTTGTACCCCGGATGGGCTACATTGTTAATATTAGGGATAGTCGGGTTCGTTAAGCCTAAGGAGTTGGGATTCCGAGCAGGATCAAAAGAATGTAGGGATCTTCTTGAATTCATTTACACACTTTCTTTGTTTTAACTGATTTATTCTCACAAGTGCACAGATGCTTGATATATTAACGATTATATTTTACACACGGTTAAACGTCGTCGGGTGACTCGGTGCGTATCGCGTTACTCTGGCGGCCGACGATCGAATATGTCACCTGAGATGCCGATAGTACGGCTCGCGGGAATTTCGCTACCAGATTCGGTAATATCTCGTGCGATTATTATAAGTCCGATTCCGGACGACACGTAGTATTTGACTCTCTCAACTCTACCTTGTATGATTGATATAGACTGGTCGATGCCCGATCAGCATTCTGATCGGTTGCATCGATTGATCGCGTGATATTGATTGCTCAATATCACACCTGGTTCGATCAGCAAATTGAGGAATTTGCTCATAGACTTTTCGCAATATTCTCGCGTGATGCATTTCTGCGGTCTTTCGAAAGACTGGTTGCAATTTTGGCGATCACGCATTTGTGTCGTCTTTCGAAAGACTTTTTCCGAATTTCATGCGGACTAATTTTGTTGCCATGCGGACTACTTTTATTATTAGTTGTAGATCTGGCTACAACAAGGCCTTCGTCAAGTGGCATAGGGCAGATGTATGGTGAGGGTGCTTCTTTCTCCTCAGGAGCCCCTCACATTGTGTCTAATGAGCTGTTGAAATATCCGGACCCGGAACTGTCGAATGTGATTTATACGGACGACGAAGAGGATCCTTGGAAGTCTAGACCCGAGCGGAGATAGAAGGAAAGCTGGAAGTAATAAATATGCTAACTTACATCCTAGCGAATCTATCAATCTCTTGGATTTGGATGAGGATAGTTTCGTCTCTTATACGAACACTGGATTGGAGTCATCAATAATCAATTGGGAAAATAATCCTAATGGACTAAACAGAAGAGGAAAAGAGAGAAGATTAGGTTCTTCTCCCAAAAATAATAGCGGTGACAGATTTACGAGTACTCAGAAGATGGAAATCGAGGACAAGTCTGGCCTTTTAAAGTATTTAAAAACTTCTGACGCCGATGCGCAAATTATAGACTGGCTTGGAGAGGTTGAAAGTTGCAGAAAAAAATTCTCTGCAAGGTCCAGTAAATCGGCAGATCAAAGTCAATCTTTGGGCTGCAAGACGAGGTGTAGAAGAATTGATTGGTAGAGCATCTGGTAGGTAATGATACCATTAACAGAAGTCATTATGAGGAAATCAAAGATGAGCTCAACAAGCTGAAAGAGGAGAACAGAATGCTACGAAATTCGGTTAGAGTACTCACCGTTGAATTAAAGCAAAAGAAATCTTCTGTTACATTAGCACAGTCAAGATCTATGGCTAATTTAGGCGGTTTGAAGTCTGGTGCTGGTGAAGAGAGTGAAAGACTATCTAATGAATACGTAGAAAAAAGACGCCCGGCTCCTGTAAATAATACTGTTAATGTTAATGTTAATAGGAATGACGCTGAGAATACAGATAGGTTAAATAGAATTAAAAGATGTAAATATGAGGCAGTCAACGAGCTCATGATTAAATTCACCGAAGCAATGAGGGAACTGTTAACCAATGAATTTGACATGACGAGTAGAGGGGAAACAGATATTCCTAAACGTATGGAGACTCGTTTTGCGGATAGATCTGAGCATGTGAAGTCCCGTCTTGCGGCGCTGGCGGCGAATAACAATCTTGCTTCATCCTCCGAAGTCGGAGGCAGAGATGACGAAGGCTGATCGGAAGTGGTGAGAAGAAATAGGAGGAAGAGAGGAAATAATAGCTCATCTGGTAGAATTATGGAACGCGATGTAAATAATTTTAGAGAAATCCAACGCACTCCGCGACCCCGTCCTCCTAAAAAGAACAGAATTAACATTCCGTCTCCTAATGTAACGGCAATCTCGATTGTCATTGAGAACGATGAACCCTCGTATACATCAGTGCTGGATAAGGCGAAAAGCAACATTTCCTTGAAGGACCATAACGTCTCGGACACGCGGGTGAAGCGGGCCCTTTCTGGCAGTGTGCTTTTAGAAATTAGGGGTAAAGATCCCTCTAAAACAGCGGACCACATTGTTGAAAAGATGAGAGAAATCATAGAAGACCCCAGGGTAAAGATAAGTAAATCTTTGAGGTTGGCAGACATCAGACTGTCTGGCTTCGGCGATTCCAGTGACGCCCATGGAAATTCGGCAACTCTGTTGTGGGAGACTGCTCCCATGATAGCGTTCGGGTTGGACCTATTAAGGTGGTCAGGAATAGTCTGGCTTCAGTGTCCCCTACAATCGGCGTTGAAACTGTCCAACGTTGGTATTATCGAACTCGGCTGGGTCTGATCAGTCAGAGTAGAGTTGCTTCCTGCCTGTGAGGTGCTTCAGATGCTTTGCTAGGGACCACATGAGACACAGATGTCCTAGTGATTCGGACAGAACTGGTTATTGTTTTAATTGCGGAGATGCCTCACACAAACTTAATGCATGTAGAAGTCGTCCAAGTTACCCGGTGTGTAAAGAGAAAAGATTACCATACAACTATAGGGCTGGAAGTGATGAGTGTCCTCCAGTGGCTCCGGGTCTGCTTGTCAATTTAAAAGATAGATCGCTCAGTGAAGTAGCCTCTCCTGCAAAAAGTAACACGCACAAAGGTAATAGCTCTCAGGGTGGCTCCACGAGCATGGAGATAGCACCGTTGGATTAACAATTATGAAACTTTTTCAAATTAATCTCAATAATTGTTCGGTTGTGCAGGATTTATTAATCCATATATTGAAAGAACATGGGGCTCACGCAGCCATAATTTCGGAGCCGTATTATACTTACCGCGATAACGATAGATGGTTTTTATCTAAGGACAATCCTCCCACGGCGGCCTTTTATATTAATGACAGATTCTTGTATAATTGGAGATTATTCTACTCTGCTCCAGGTATAGTCGTTGTTAAAGCAGACGATATAAACATCGTCTGCATTTATTTTTCACCAAACAGATCAATCACGGAGTTTGAAAAATTTCTAGATAAGCTCTCTAACCTCTTCTCCTCTTTCTACGGATCTCGATTTTTATTGGCCGGTGATTTTAATGCTCGCTTTGAAATATGGGATGGAGTTTCCCTAGGGGAAAGTTACTATATGAGTGGGCTTGTAGTCATAATTTATGTATAATTAACAGCTCAGGAGTATTCACATGCAGGTCGCAGGGAAATTTAGTTGTGGACTTAAGGGGGCTTTCACCTTTGTCGGCTTCAAAAAATCAATTTTTTTTGCTTATTTTTATTCCTACATATGTGTAGAATATTTCTGTAAAAGGATTTTTTAAAATTCGCAATATTAACGGAGCTACGAGCTGAAATACATAAGGGCTATCCAAGCGCTCGCCAGCGCAGCAGCACTTGTAAACGCTATTCAGGTTACTATTCAGAGAAAACCGGTAGATGTTGATTTCTATAAGGTCAGAAGGAACCTTAGTGTTACTTTCTATATACTAAATAGTTTAGGAGCAGATAGAAAGCCGTTAGAACTACTTGAACCTTGTTCTTTGTCGTGCATTATCGTCAGTTGAATAAACGTGTTCTCAAAATGTTCCACGATAAGAAAACTTCTAAAACTAGTAGTACTCGACCTGGAAAAAAAGGAAAGAAATGGCGATTCTACGGGAATCAACATTCAAGTGAAAACGAAACGGAGTTTGCCAGTACATCGGCAAAAAAACTGCAAACGTCTAGTGATCATGACGTGCGAGTGGATGAGCTGCAAAGTTATTGTATTATTAGTTTTCTATCGATTTTTCCCAAATTAACTGAAATACTGGAGTGCAAAATATGCAAAAAAGAAGTTCGTTTCAGTAAGGCTGGAGAAATGAGATTAGGATTTAAATTAGTCGTTGAGTGTAGCTGCAAAACAGAAAGCATTGAGTCTTGTCCTCTTATTAACAATCGATCGTTTGAAATTAATCGACGAATAGTGTTTGTGATGCGCATTTTGGGCATTGGCCTGAGTGGCTTAAATATATTTTGTGGTTTAATGGATTTATGCAATGGCTTTACTACGCGCATGTACTATACTGCTATGGATAACATTTACACCGCCGCGCAAGGTGTGCACGATCTTAGTTTGAAAAACGCCGCAAAAGAAGAAATCGATGAAAATACAAAAGCAGGTAACGAACCGTTACATTTATCTGTATCTGGTGACGGTACATGGAGCAAAAGAGGCTTTTCGTCCTTATTTGGTGTTGTTACACTGATCGGAAAGTACACAAACAAGATAATAGACGTTGTGGTTAAATCTAGCTTTTGTAAAGCATGTTCACTTCGAAAACATGACAATTCTATAGAAGATTTATTGTGGCAAGAGGAACACGCAGAACAGTGTACGATCAATCATTCAGGAAGCGCTGGAAAAATGGAAGTCGACGGCGTTATTGAAATGTTCCAACGTTCTCAAAATTTACACGGCGTTATGTACGAAAATTATATAGGTGATGGGGACAGCAAAACTTTCAAAAGTTTAATCAATGAAAACCCATATAAAGACAAATTATTGGTTAAGAAAAAAGAATGCATTGCACACGTTCAAAAACGTATGGGAAGTAGATTGAGAAATGCCAAATGTCTCGGGGGGCATACGCAAAATAATAACGAAAGTTATAACGCAGTTCTCTGGCACTTTGCGCCGAAACATATCTTTTCTGGTGCAAAAATTATATCTGTCGCAGCATTTTTGGCAACCTGTACGTTCAATGACAGATTTAAAAGTTTATTGCTAATAATGAACATATTGGGAATCCGTATTGGACTAATAGCAAACCTATGTGCCGACGAAAAGGACAGACAACGCGTGAGGCAGGCAAATCGTCGTACGTCAAATTCTTCACAAGAAGCCAGAACAGCTCGTCGATTGAAGAAACTGGCAGAAAACGATTTCTTTGAAGAAGTAGAGGGACTATTATATGGACCTGGTATTGCAGATTAACCGTAAGTGCGCTGAAATTTGTGTTATATATGAAAAAAGTCAAACTAAAACTTTAAACTCGTTTTTCTCGAAACCATGTTTTTCGAGCTGGCGTCCGTGATAACTAAGAAACTAATAAAGATAATCAAATGCGGTTTTTTTTCTTTTTTTCTTTTTCTCTTCTTTTCTTTTTTTCTTTTTCTTTTTTTCTTTTTTTCTTTTTTCTTAATCCTAACACTTTTGCGCATGGCGTGAACCAGGATTAAGTTTTTACAACAAAAATTCGATTTGTTATAGACAAAAATGTAACAGATTTTTCGGACAAAAATTTAAATTTTTTTTTAAACTGCCGTATTTTTTATAAATTTCATGCAATTGGCTTCATTCTGGTTCACGCCATAGCGAGACTCATATAATTAATAAAAATCGTTGGATTTTTGGTTTCAGATTATTTGGAGAGGCTGAATCACGGACGCCATGGAGGCGTGTTTTTCCAATGACCCCTATTTCAATCACCATTTGGAGGAATTAAAACGCATTTTTTTATAAATAAAAAATATTTTTTTGTCGTGTAAATGTTAAACAATTTCTTAAAAAAAACCGCATATCTCTATGTATAACAGATTTTCTTTAAAAAATTCGTAAAAATAGGCTAATTTTATGGCCGGCAAAGGTGAAAGCCCCCTTAATCTGGTGCACGCGAAATATGCTGGACACTGTTATGAATTGGAGAATCCTGGAAGAGTACAATGCATCAGACTATACATTGCATTTGACATCTGTAGCGCCAAACAGGATTGCCACCCTATTTCACTTCCCAACGTGAAACTTTGGCAAATTAAATAAAGAGGATTTCCTCGCGGCACTACATGCGTGTTTTTGGTCTTTTTCGGATGAGCATATGTTGAACCTGGACTGTTTTATTAAGAGACTTCACAGGATCGTTAAAGACGAAAAAAAGATTAAGTTAGGTTAGGTTAGTCGTGCAGGAGTTGCTGTACTGTGCGGACGTGTCTCCGCGTCGCTCCGTGAAGTGTACTCTTAGTAGTTCTTTTATTTCGGTTTTCGTGTTATAATTTTACTTTTGAACGTTTTCTATCATTATTTGAAGAGTGCTGATGGGCTCCTTATCTCTTGAATTTAATTATTTTTTGAGTTTTTCATCAATTAAGTGTTGAAGTGATTGTGGCGATCTCAGTCCCTGCCGACACTTGTTCCGTCACTTGTTCGTCTCGTCTTGTTTTCGTTTACTCTGTTTAATTGAGTGCTAATGCTTGTGATTTTTCAGTATTATAAACATATTATTCTTTGTTCGATCTACATTGATCTCAAGACGGTTAAGTTAAAATAATTTATAACTGTGATTTTAGCAATGTGTCAGCTAATATGGCGGACTTTCTGCGATCTTCCGCTATGTAGCCAAGATGGCCAAACAGCAAGTCAATGAGGGCACGGTTGAAGCCATATGCTCGCTTATTACTAGTAATTATTGTGACATAAATGAACAGTTCTTTCTCAGAGACTCATGAATTTTTTCGTGAACTTTTCTATGTTTAGTGCTCATAGTGTTTTTTACGTCAGTGACTTTCGATATCATAAGTTACTTTATTTAAGATGCCTGCCGCGTGAAGTTATTTAATTTTTAATTAAGATATAATTTTTCTCTATAACGTATGCAATGTCTGTGCGGCGGTCAATATGGCGGTTTTCTCCCATTTAATTCGATGTATTCAAGATGTCTAAACGGCATTACGAATGATGGAGTGAGCGAGGCGTTGTAATATAATATGGCTGACTACTGCTAGGAAATGAATGAAGGAGCCTGCCTGAGTTTTTGATTTGCAGCAGATTGCTTGGATTGCAAGGACCGCGTTTTATTTTTATTTATTTTTTTGATACGGTATGTGACTAAGTGTATGATGTGTTTGTGCTGTTGCGTGTGCAATGCAAATTAAACAGACTGAATAAATATTTTTATATTGATCTCTGTCAACTCTAAATCCACCACGTATTGGTCTTTTATATTTTTGGTGTTGTCAATTGCATTGCATTGCATAAGTCTGGCTGTTAATTGTCTTACATTATTCTGCAGTGATTTTATATAAATTTTATAAGAGCGTATTGAATTAATAAGATTACTATTAAATTATTCTATTACTCATACTCTAAATATCTTCATGCTAAAAAGAAATAATGTGTAAGATATTACATGGAGAACTCTGCAGACGGTGTGTTTGGGTGTTTTTGTGGTAGTTATAACTTAGCGTCTCTGGATTCATTAACAAGATATGTTCGATATCACTCAGATTGATATACTGTATTTGTGACTTTACTTTTAAATATATTATTTTATTTTTATGTGTTGCATTGTGTTGGATGGACAAATTATTTACTAAATTATTTAATGTAATGCATTTCACATTTTGATTCAAATATATTAAATATGATATTAGTAAATACAGTAAGGTACTGGTTACACTTTTAATTATATGATTTATAAATTTAGTTACATATACTTTGACTTACAACTCTATGATCTGTCATACTATATTTTAATTAATTTATGATATTAAGAACAGTATTTAATTACTGCCCACTTTCTGTCCTTGTGATAAGACTTTTCTTTTATAGCCAATTAATATGTCATTTTAATTAAAGATTCAGTCATTGTGCTTGTTCTTTGTTTGTCTGTTTTTTCTATTTACTTATTTATAATTTTATGTAATGATCTTGTCTAATAAATTATATATGCTGCCGAGGGATGGGTAGCGACATCTATTGGAAATTGATTTAATTACAGAGTGCAGTTTCAGTCCGCTCGTAATACGGCTGACTATGACAGATTTGTACAATAGAATCTAGAATTTTAGTTTGGCTAAAGTAAGACTGCTCAGTTGGACTGTAGTTTTCATTTCTACACTTCTCTTCTTCTCTAATTATTTATGAATTTTGTTGAACTTGAACAGACATTTTATTAAGAAGTGTCTCTAGTGTGTACCATTTAAAATTATATAATGTTGTCAACACTGACTCACGTCGTCCTATTCATGTAATCTGTTAGCTACACGAGGTGACATTATTACTATTCTAGTCCAATTGGTTAAGAAAATCTTGTATGATAATTAGACTAATAGTAGAACTTTATACTAAATCCGCAATTTGAATATTTTTGATTTTATTCTTCTCAATCTATCTGTTACTAGACTATATCTGTTACTAGAAAGGTTTTCTTTCGAAATAGTCGCGAAACTTTTGATATTTTATGATGTTAGGATGGTAACTGAAATGACTTTATTTTTCATATTTAATGTTGGTACACTTGTATACACGCTTATCTTATTTCGGATATCACTATGTATTATTAAAATTTTTTCTTTTATTATCTACTTTACTGATATTAATGTTGATCTCGAATTTAAACTCGTTACTGATATTTCTGTTGTAGCGTGATGTCCTGTGTACGTACAATCATCAAATTAAGCAATGTCTTTTATTTTATTCTTACTTTTATTTTCGTTTTAAATTGCTTTGAGGGAAGCTTGGATTATGTGAGCAGATGCCTTTTGTAAGTGATTTTTAGTTAATAGCTACTTACGCAATTTAATGCTATATTTTCTTTATTTTATTTTGTAAATAGAATATACTATATTGAAGTTAGATTCTTAGTCTTTCATCAATTTCCTAACTTGATCAGTTAATTTATTATTTGTTATTTATGTTGTACCCCGTATGGGCTACAACGATAATATTAGGGATAATCAGGTTCGTTAAGCCTAAGGAGTTGGGACTCCGAGCAGGATCAAAAGAATGTAAGGAAATCTTCTTGAATTCACTAACACACTTTCTTTATTTTAATTGGTTTATTTAATAAATGCACAAATTCTTGAGTTTAGTATTTCTTATTTTATTACTTTACACACGGTTAAATGTCGGCGGGCGGCTCGGTGCGTATCGCGGCCGACGACCGAGTATGTCACCTGAGATGCTGATAGTACGGCTCGCGTGAACTTCGCCGCGCTTTTATAATATTTTGCGCGATAATTATAATAATGATTCCGAACGACACGTTATTCTTGACTCTGGCGACTCCGCCTTGTGTAACCGGTTATAGTCTGATCGATGCCCGATCAGCATTCCGATCGGTTGCGTCGATTGATCGCGTGATATTGATTGATCAATATCACGCCTGGTTCGATCAGCAAATTGAGAAATTTGCTGATAGACTTTTCGCAATTGTTCGCAATGTTCTTGCGGCGATGCATTTCTGCGGTCTTTCGAAAGACTGGTCGCAATTTCGGCGGTCACACATTTGTGTCGTCTTTCGAAAGACTTTTCGAGATTCATGCGGCCTAATTTTGTTGCCATGCGGACTACTTTTATTATTAGTTGTAGATCTGTCTACAACATTTATTATTCTTTATTTTGAATAAGTGGCTTTTGACATTGCTTGTTTGCATTTTTATATGCATCTGTATAACTGTATTATGAGGATTTTTTAGTCTGTAATAGATTAAAAAAAAGGAAACATGTAAAAGCGGTATGTTGTTTCCTTTGTAATTTCCCATCAGTGATGGGAACTCTATGTTTTCCCTGCCTATCTATATGTTTTTATGTTCTTTTTGTTTTAGCGTGAGTTAGTGTTTATTATCTTTATCTCTGAGATATCTACTCGACTGGAGACAGAGTTTTGAATTATTCTACGACTTTGATCGAAGTCACCTGAATCTGTAATCATCTTGTTCGCAGTCGTCATACATTAAATATGAGATGACTTGGAAAGTGCAGTGTTATTTTCGTTCGATATACACTGTTGATGGATATGCGATTCGCTATATTGACTATAGTTATCATACCGTTTTCTGTGGAATTGAGCATTGGAACTCTATTATATACTAATGTCTGGAAGGTTAAACTAGGAGTGGTTTGATCTAGTTGTTATGTACTATTGCTATCCACTCTAATAAAGGTTACCAGTATATCTGATAGCTTTAGTTTAATGCTTATGTTATATAGAGAGACTTTAAATTGTTTCGAACAAAGACATGATTCATGTCAAATTGTCTTAGATTATTGTGTTACTTGCAGCATTGTTATTTAATATTGATTGATCTGAATAATACTCGCTAATGATTTTCAATCTCTCGTACAACTAATCACAATGATATTGTTTCGAAGAACAGAAATTTAAATATAAGAAATATACCTGTCTAGCGGTTATCGAGTCTATTATGTGAAGTATGTGTTACTTGATAGTATAGTGACTGGGATTTTACCATTCGTTAAATATTATATATGTGACTCTAGAGCGATTTAATTTCGAATTGTGTAATAAGTCTAAATTCAGTGAAAAATTCTAAAATAATTTATGTTAATCGTTTCTGACCTGCAAATGGATATCAAATGGATGCTTAAATAATTGAAACTGAGTCGGATTTAACCGGCTTGTTAATTGTTATTCTAATCAAAATTACGTTGAGATTTTAAAATAAAGTAAATAATGATAATGTATATTGTGTAAAAAATATTTCAATACCTTGAATATTAACGATGAGCATTATGTATTTTATTAGTTAACGATATTCATTAGGTATTAGGAAGGACCGAGCCTCCTTATATAATATAATCACATGGTAAAAATCATTGTAATTTTGGATATTATAGCTATAAGTTAATAGACTCGTTAGTGTAAGTATAATGTGCTTAAGGGACAAGATAGATTGCAAATTTAAGATATTATTTAGTGTTGGCAGAATCACTCTTGGCTACTTTTGTAGAATTTTATTCCTTAATGTTATTCTGAAAGGTTAACTTAATGGTTAGTGTGTATCTCTTATCATTATCAATCCTTAATGAATATTCGAACAGTTGAGTATAATGAATAAGGCTTGCAATTGAATTTTCTTAGAATTTGAATTATCTTAGAAAAGTCTGATATAAAGTGCATTTGTTTAAGTTAATGTCAATTATGTGTTGGACTCCCACCGTTTGCTTCGTATATTGTTTACTGTCTTGACTCTGCCAGCCTTTCTCGTAGTTTTCTTAGCTTATAGGCTTATTAGCTTATTGCCACGGAGTCTCTTGTGTCATGCTCATGATGGGCCGAATATATTTATCTATTATTATACAATAAATTCATGTATTGTGGTATCTATATGCTTCAAATTGCCTTGGTGCCTACCATAGATCTTTCTTTTCCCTTGTATATTACTTAATTCTGGTGAGGTCGAGTCATGTACATATTATAAGCTATGTAAGTTAATAGTTCTGGTACTTAAGAATTAGCTGATATATTCCCTGCGTTTACTATATCTTTTTAATTAGGAACGTTATAATAAGAATTTGTATGTTTGACTTTATTCATTGTCTCAGTTTTGTGTTCTAATTTATTTTTCATTTAGCTATATATTTTTGTTTTCTTGTTGCGTTTAATTTTCTCTTTTATATTTTATTTTTAATATTAAGAGTTTATTATTTCTATTTATTTATTTATTATTTTCCTACTTAGCTCAATTAAATATTAGTTAGCTGTTAATTTGCGATTTGGTTTAGAGTGTTAGTGCATTGTTGATTTATTGATCACTCTTAGCATTAATTATATAATCTTATTAGTAATAGCTTAGTTAGTTAATTATTTAAGTAATTATTATTTTATTATTTTATCTTTTTTTTTATAATTTAATTGCAGTTTTAATTTACATATTCAGTATCAAGTCGATCATTTATCTATATTATTAACTAATTCATGTCTGTTGTTTCGATTATTTATAAAGTCATGCTGGAGGAGTATGTATAATTACTAATAGTACGTAGCCGCTTTTTATTTGTGGCTGCCTCTCCTATCGGCTGAAAGACCTCGGTGATGTTGTATTATCAGGCTAGCTGCATAACAGTGTGATAATTCTGGAGGACGTTAGGATCTTAATAATGTGGATAGGAAATGAGGAGCTGAGTTACTCCGGAGTTGGCGGACAGTCGTGCATTGAGGGAATAGCGGACGAGATTCCCGCCACCACGACGAACTGGCTCAGCTTTCCTCAACTATTTAGATTAGGATGTTGTTAATATATCTGATGTATGTTAGATATCAAGAACTGATTATTTATTTATATATTTATTGTTCAATATTAGGTGAATACACTTGGAGATTTCTAGATACTTAAATGAAATAATTAAATCAAATTAAATTAAGTTATTATTAAATTTCGTTTTTACCATTATTTTGCCGGATTGATTACTTGTCGACGACTGTGCTGGAACTTCCTACTCCAACACAACAATGGCGGGACAGGAGAGGACTACTCCTGTCAAAAAATCAATTCAAACTATGAACTATGAGCAAAAATACGGATAAAAAACCCTCCGATTCTCGGATGGCGGAGGGCCGGCTTCACGGGGAGAACTCGCTCTCTGTGCGGTCGTCATCAAACAACGGGACCCCTCTTGTCATGGAGAGACAAGAGGGTCATGGCACTAGAGGTCGAGTCCCTGCCTCCAGCAGGCCTTCGTTAACTGGCATAGGGCAGTTAAGTGACCAGATGGTTGGTCAAGCAAGTGGTCAGATGATCAGCGGGGGTGCTCCTTCCTCCACGGGAGGCCTTCGCATTAGGAAGATACCTTGCTGAGATTTTCAAATCCTGAAATAGCAAATGTTCAAGAAGATGATGATTTTCTCAGTAGGTATCGCTCCTCGAGTAGGGATGGAGATAGGACAAACGAAGCTGGAAGTAGTAAGGATCCGGATGTCCAATTTGGAGAATCAAAATTAGTCTTATCGATTCGGATGAGGATGTTAGTTTTGTCTCGTACACTAATGCAGGAACAGAAACATACTTAAATACTTGGGGAGCTAGCCCTCTGAATTCTGCAGGGAAATCAAAGAAGAGAAGGTTGGGAGCCTCTCCTAAGAGTAAGGATAGAGAACGCCTTACAATAGGACAAAAATTGGAAATAGAAGATAGACAAAATATTGTTGTAGCCAGACCTACAACTAATAATAAAAGTAGTCCGCATGGCAACAAAATTAATCCGCATGAAATCGGAAAAAGTCTTTCGAAAGACGACATAAATGCGTGATCGCCAAAATTACGATCAATCTTTCGAAAGACCACAGAAATGCATCGCGCGAGAACATTGCGAACATTTGCGAAAAGTCTATCAGCAAATTCCTCAATTTGCTGATCGAACCAGGCGTGATATTGATCAATCAATATCACGCGATCAATCGACGCAAGATGCTGATCGGGCATCGACCAGTTTATATAATCGACCATACAAGGCAGAGTCGAGAGAGTCGAAAATTACGTGTCGTCCGAAATCGGACTTATAATAATCGCATGAGATATTACCGAACCTCGTAGCGAAGTTCCCGCGAGCCGTACTATCAGCATCTCAGGTGACATATTCGATCGTCGGCCGCCAGAGTAACGCGATACCGAGTCACCCGACGACGTTTAACGTTAAAATATAATCGTTAATATATCAAGCATCTGTGCACTTGTGAGAATAAATCAGTTAAAATAAAGAAAGTGTGTGTTAATGAATTCAAGAAGATCTCTACATTCTTTTGATCCTGCTCGGAGTCCCAACTCCTTAGGCTTAACGAACCCAACTATCCCTAATATTAACGTTGTAGCCCATCCGGAATACAACATTTTGGTGGCAGCGATGGGATAGTCAAAACCACCCCTAAGAACAACAATTTGAGAGGATCATCGTTGATCAAGCCAACAGAATCAAACAAGTAAGCCCCGACGCACTGCATTACGGGCAGAAGAAAGAAAAAAATTTTCTTGAAAAAAAAAACCAAAAAAAAAGACCTACAGTAATAGATTACAAGCTGCAGGCAGAAGAATTAAATTTCCTGTAAATCGGAAATAAAAAATCTATAGGAAAAAGGTAGACGGAAAAGGCCCCGTCAAAAAATAAGCCGCCCACCAAAATTGTAGCAGTGTAGTGTAAAAGTCAGCAGAGTACTGACCTACGACAACGAGTGTCCAGTGGCAGCGGAGCAACGACCAGAGAGTCCACGAGCACCGAGAGCCAGCCAGCTCTGACCGTGTACAACGATACCAGGCAGCAAGGATGCTTCACGGACACGCAATACTACACGCAGCCAACTGACACGCCAGCACAAGCAGCGACCATGCGAGCGTATACGATCTGTCTTCTATTGTAAGTCAGAAAAATCATATTTTGTAAAGGCGAATGTCCGCAGCGAAGGACAGCTTAGCGAATGCGACTTGGCCAAAATCGCGGCCAATAAATAACCCCGTAAAATTTCCGCACACTATCTCCGCGTTAAATACCGCAAGAAACGCGTTAAAAGAAATACGCGATAACGTGCGCTGTGTATTACAATACGATAGTGACGAAGATGTCCACGTAATAACCGAACGCGAATTCCCATACGACAAAAAGGATTATAGCTTGCTCGAACCGAACGATATCGACCCTCACATTAACACACACGTACAAGCGCGCAAACACATACATACGAACTTACGAGACGGAAGCATATTTAATTCTTTCAATATATACCAATCACTAATAAACGAAATGGCTCACTCACCTGTCGAACAACAGAACGAAATCGACAACGAAATTTTGCAACTACGACATTCGGTTGAGAGACATGGACCGCAAGAAAGTCGAACGAACCACCGCGTCACAATCGACGCACCGCTCGATAACAGTCTCCTTCGAGAATTAATGGATGAAATACGCGATCTCCGTGTACAAGTCAACGGATTAAGCCGGCAAACACAATTGCCTATGGGCGAACGAGAATATCTCAGGATTTTCTGCCGCACCCGCTAGATCTAACTTACGGACGTTCGTATCAAGATATACGAAACCAGCCGGGAAATGCACTGACATTCCTTACATTGAAAGACGCGTAACATGATCCCAGAGATCGATGGCACGTCACGAGGACGCGTATACGAATTTCTAAATGCAAGTACGTACGCGATAAAAAATATACATCTCGCGGATGAACATTCTCTATTAGAAGCCATTCTTTGCACTAAATTTAAAGGCAAGGCCATGATGGATTTCCGCATGCGAGATATAATAAATTCGAACAATTAAAACGAGAACTAGAAAAGGAATATTTAAGCAAACGAAGTACCGCACATTCACAACTCGAATTTAACTCGCTTAAACAAAAACTAAACGAGAATGCCCAAGAATTCGGTAGGCGAACAGACAATATAGCCATGGAATTATACGAATCCATGGAAGAAGGAAACAATCATACAGTCAAACAGCAACGCGCGATTTTAGAAAATATAAAAGAGCAGGCGCTCTACAATTATCAGAACGGTTTACACGACGAAATTAAATTGATTGTACGATCGCAGCGATATCAAACGATACAGGAAACGATCGCAGGAGCAACCGCGGAAGAAAAAACGCGAGGACCTAGCACGCGAACGCTAACCTATCGAAACCGGCCAATATTTAAAGCGCATCCACCCAGTCCGCGTTGCGAAAAATGCGGAAAAATCAGTCATTACGAGCGCGATTGTAGGACTAGCCGTTTCTCAAATAGATATACCCTGCCTAAGCCAGAAGGACAACCACGAATAAATACAATTGAAAAACAATGTAACTATTGTAAAAAGATAGGACATTTGCGGCAGGAATGTTGGACACTGAACGGAAAATCGGAAAACAGCAAAAATTCCGGAAAAATTTTTTCGAATTCGCGAAGAGAAAATCCCTCGAAGAACTTTAAAAATAAAAAGAGCGGAACCGGCGAAGATAAACCAACCGTCCCGCGCCCCGCGTCAGAATATCGCGTGGCACACGTCAAGGGGACATCGCTCGTCAATACTGGATTAAATGCGATCACCGATTGCAGAAGCCAAAGGTAGAAAAATAAATTTCTTGTTTGATACGGGCGCATCAGCAACAATAATAAAACATGTTCTAGACTACGTCCTAATCTATGAAGAGAAAACTAAGCTAACAGGCATAACAGGACATGAAATAATAACATTAGGCAAAACACATGTTACGGTTCAACTGTCGTGAAAAAAGATACGACACCTCGTATACATAGTGCGAGATAATGCGCCAATGAAATACGATGCGATCCTAGAAGCAGATTTTATTTGGAAATACATAACTGCATTCAATCCAAAAACAAATTCAGTACAATTTAAAAATACTAAATTCAGACTTTACCCGTACAAGCGCGTAACTTTAGGGCCGCGCAGCGAAACAATTGTGCAAGTCACGACTAACCAAAACATAATTGGATTGACGAAACCAGAGAAAATGATAGCTGGAATTTTTATTGGACGTTGCCTAGTCGAACCACGAAATTATACATGTCCAATCAGTATAATAAATATTACGGAAGAAGAAAAAATCGTTCAGGTACCGCAAGTAATATTAGAAGAAATCAATATACAAGAAAAAATAACACAGGAATCTGTGAACGCAATGCAGATAAAAAATAAAGAGACAAAAATTAATATCTCGAGAAGAGCAAATAAACAATTCTTTGCGCACAAAACATCTAAATGAGGAAGAACGAAAATCTGTATTAAAATTATGTCACGAATATAATGACGTGTTCCACCTAGAAGGAGACACATTATCGTGCACAACAAAAATTAAACATGACATATCAGTACGGACAGATTCATCACCAGTAAACGTACGACCTTATCGTTTACCTGAAAAACATAAAGACGAAGTAAATAAACAAATTCAAGAAATGTTGAAACAAGAAATTATCAGACCGATCGTCAGCCAATGGAACGCACCGCTATAGTCGTGCCAAAAAAGACAGATGCGTCAGGAAAAACAAAATTACGAATTGTAGTAGATTTCAGAAAAAATGATCTCACAATCGGAGATTCATTCCCGTTGCCCAACATAACAGATATACTTGATCAGCTGGGCAACGCGAAATACTTCACGACACTGGATCTCGCATCAGGTTACCACCAGATATCAATGATGGAGCGAGATAAAAATAAAACGACATTCTCTACGCCATACGGTCATTATGAATTTAATAGAATGCCATTTGGTTTAAAAAACGCACCTGCAACTTTCCAACGATTAATGAATTCAATTTTAACGGGTTTGCAAGGAATTAAATGTCCAGTGTATCTTGACGACATTGTAATATACGGTCCTAGCCTTACAGAACACAATAAAAGACTAAAATTAGTTTTTTGTGACGTCAGGAGAGCCAACGGGTAAAATTTTTCCTTCTCCTTTTTATCTCACCTGCGCAGAAGCGCCATTATTCTAATCCCCGAAGTTGGCAACTACCGGCTCTCCTGCCGTCGACGTACCACGTGATGCGCATTACCGCCAGCACACATACACCATAGTAAATATAAGTATTATATAGGCAATCTCACAGGTTGCAATTATTAAATAACCGATAATAGTAAGCATTTTTTCCTAAAATATGTAATAAAATTAAATAATATTAATAAATAAGATAATAAGTAGTAATAACAATTACCGCTTTCCTTACTCATAACATAATCACCGCCGCTAAATAATAATAATACTAATAAGTTACTAGTTAATAATTAATAATGATTTAATGATAATGGTCAGATTAATAATTAGTATGTGAAAGATAACACTTACATTGATAACAAAATCATGTTAACGATAACGATATCAATTTAATTAGTTGTAAAATTGTTAATACTACAATAAGGCTCGCGTTGCCGTTGCGCATCATCTCCGGTCAGCCGCGCGCTGATTGGCCGACCAACGACCATTATAGATACGCGCGTCTAGTCTAGTTCTATAGTCTATGACCGCCGCGAGCGCCACATGCGTTGGCGTACCCACGCCGCCCGCCATCTTGCGCCACGTGCTTCGGCGTACCCACGCCATCCGCCATGTTGCGCAACAGCGCCGCCGCAGGCACGCGTTACAACACGCGGCCACGCTCGTTCACTCCTGTACGCGCCGTCGAGTAGTACACATCGTGCGAGTGTCAATCTCAATTCCAATTCTAATTTTAAGTCAATTCTACTTCGTCAATTCTAAATTCTAGTTCAGTAAATTAAGTGATCATTTGTATTCTAAATCTTGTATTGCTCTAAATTTAATCAAGTGTTACGCGAGTGTAATTCGATTCCTGAATATTTGAATATAATAAGTACAGTGTATTCGCCACGTGTCATTCATTGCATCATCCTTCCTATCGTCGCGAGAAATCGGAAGTGTTCGCGAGGCTAAAGAGGCAACGGGCATTTATAATTACTCAAACCTTGTTTTACCGAACAATTAGCAATCAAAGCAAGAATTCCGATCGTTTCTGGGGGCAAGGTGTTGTGCGTTATCCGCACTTACCACGAAAGAAACATTGGACTTCGAGCACGCGGTAACTCATGCATTCCAACGCGACGCCGAACCATAATGCGTAATTGGCTCGCAGCCGAATGCAATATCCTCACCTTAATCCCTTAATTAAATATAGTATACGCATACGCCTGGAGCCTCTACCGAATGCCTAAGGCACGAAAAAACCGCGCGGGTCGTAATAACACCCTTCGGCGACTTGAATACGACCTCCACGTGGCCGCGATTTACGACCATAACGCGATCATCGGCGAAGAAGTGACCTTTGACGGCGAATACGAACTCCTAGTGCACGATCGCCTCTGGAGCGCATTACCAGCACCATCCACACCCGTAGCAGCTTACCAGGGAAGCAGCTTTCGACCGCGTATCTCCCTCGAGGAGTACCTGCGCAGAGTGAACACCGAAAGGTAAGTGAGAATCTTACATTAAGTTTTATTCCCGATTGCTTTCGCGTTTTCTCATCGGGCATACGTTTACAGCAGTAGAATATCGAGTACAAAGAAATTAAATCCGAACGAATATAAGAGTATTCGCGCTCAGGATTCCTCCGGGTTGCGTCATTCGTTTTGTTCGCGTCGACCGACCGCCGCATAGCTGCATCACTCTACCGGAAGGGTTTTACGACCGACCCCTTTTTTTTGCCTCCCTTGCCACTTTCCCTTAAGGCATGTAGGGTTTCGAGCCGCTCTACCGTTGCTTGTAGAAATATTCTAGCTTCAAAATACCATTTTAACGTTAAATACTCGCCGCGTAATACTAATTCCCGTTATTCGACGTAATGTGCCCGCCTTGTTTCCTCGAGCCACGAAATTCGCGCACTCACCCAGGCGCCGTATACAGATATCGTAGGAGTACGGTGCGTTGCCTTACCACGTTTGGGTATCGACGCGTAGACGACGCTATCGCCGAGTCACTCCCTAATAGTGCCGAATATCTTTGCTTTCGATGCAAGGAAGAAATACCGGAGGGGACTCTTACGTATCGTCTTGAATTGACCCATGCGTTTCAGTTTGGATATACTTCCGCCCGGGATCATTGCGATTGCTGCCGTACCAGTCTAGTAATAGTCCGCGACATTGAGCTTTGCCCTGAATGCACCGAGGTTTTCACCGTGTCCCTAGAAGTGCTCAGGGAGTTAGGTAAAGCCATTGAGAACATCTGCGGACGATATTACCTCGACGAGACGAATCCCGCTCCCGACGGCATTTTATCGCGCCGGCTAACCAATTTCTCTGTTGCACTGATTCGCTTACAGTCAAACAATCACCCGACATCTGATTAAACGCAAGGTCGGCCGTGTAATTTGCCGAAATTCCTCGAGAGCGTTCTCAATAATTTACCGCTGAGATTATCGGAGCAGTCCCCGCGGTTTTGACGTAACATTTTCAAAGACTAAGAGAGAATAATCTAAAGCTCCAACCGGACAAGTGCGAATTTTTACGAAAAGAAGTAGTCTATTTAGGACACATAATTACTGAAAATGGAATTTCGCCAGACAATCAAAATTGCACGCAGTAAAAAACTTTCCTACGCCCAAAAAGGTAAAAGACGTGCAATCATTCATTGGATTAGCTGGATACTACAGAAAATTTATCGAAGATTTCTCACGAATCGCAAAACCATTAACAAAACTCACAAAAAAGGGAGAGAAATTCGAATGGACCGAAAAACAGCAAAATGCATTTGATACGCTAAAAAATAAATTAACAACGGCACCGATATTGAAATATCCGGACTTTACAAGAGAATTCCTTCTAACCACGGATGCATCGGACTATGCAATAGGAGCCGTCTTATCGCAAGGCGAGGTAGGTCAAGACCAACCCGTCGCGTATGCCAGCCGTGTACTATCACGAGCGGAACAGAATTATAATACGACTGAAAAGGAATTACTCGCAATAGTATGGGCAGTAAAACATTTCAGACCTTATTTATACGGGACAAAATTCAAAATAATTACTGATCATAAACCATTAATTTGGATATTCAACATAATAGATCCCGTTTAATCAGATGAAGATTAAAGTTAAAAGAATATGATTACGAAATAATACATAAAGCTGGAAAACGAACGCTAATGCTGACGCATTAAGTCGTAATGTGGCAACAATAGTAGAGAAACAACAAACTGACGACGTCGCGTCAGAAAAGCAATATGAAGAAGAAGAAAAGGAACAAATATTATACGAATACCACAACGCACCTATAGGAGGACACCAGAGCGTTGAACGAACGATAAATAGAATGCGATTACACTACAACTGGCCAGGATTAAAACGAGATGTTGAACAATACATCTCAAAATGCGAACAGTGTCAGAAAAATAAATTGCGACGACGCACTAAAGCACCATTAATGCTAACAGATACGCCAACGAAACCATTTGAAAAATGCGCGTTAGATATCGTAGGACTTTTGCCTGTAACGACAATGGAAAACAAATATGTATTGACATTTTAGAACAGTTTAACAAAATTTAGCAAAGAAATATCGATACAAAACCAAGAGGCGACAACAGTAACGAAAGAATTTGTCACAAAAATTATATTAGAATATGGAATCCCAGATAAAATCCTGACCGATCAAGGAACAAATTTCACAAGCGAACTATTCAAAAACACATGTAAATTATTAAAAATACAAAAATTACAAATGACGGCCTACCATCCAGAAATAAATGGAGCACTAGAGTGATCACATTGAACATTGACTGAATATTTACGACATTATATTAACAACGACCAGACAGACTGGGATGAATGGATACCGTATGCGATGTTTATAACGACATCGTTAATACGACATCGCACACCGCTACGGGTTTCACGCCGTTCGAACTGGTTTACGGGCACCAAGCATCGCTACCTACGGCCCTAACCAGCTCACCGAAACTATCGTACACATACGATGCCCGGAACTCCGCGAAAGGATACGAGCCGCGAACCAAACAGCAAAAGAAAGCGTCAAAGAGGAAAAACAAAAAGCAAAGGAAAACTACGACCGAAAAACAAAAATACGCTTTCGAAGTAGGAGACAAAGTCCTACTACACGACGAAACAGTTCGACGAGGGCAATCGAAAAAATTAGACGCGTTATGGATCGGACCCTATGTAATCTTAGGGAAAACAGGCGATGTAAATTATAAAATAAAAATGGGCAGCCGAACAATAAACGTGCAGGCGAACCGAATCAAAGCGTTCGTCGAAAATTAAAAAGAGATAAGATAAAAGTGAAATATAAAATTATAAAAATAAAAACGGTGGGACTTACCAACACAGGATGCCCAGCAAATCCGCATATAATAATCCCCAGGACAACGGAATCACTATACACTTACAACTACACAAATAACTAAGTATACTACAAACTACACTACAAACTATTATTTTGAAATAATGTTCCCCGGAGGGCGTCTCACCCTCCGGGGTGGATACATAAGAAAGCGGCTAAGCCGCGCGCAAAACTATATACTATATGGGCGGGGGACAATAGCCCCCCCCCCGCCTTGTGGGCACTAAGACTAGGGTGGCTGGCGGGGTCGCTCCCCGCCAGCGTGCGCAAATTAGGATTAGATGATCCCCCAGCTCGCGTGCTGGGGGGATGACGCAAATAATAATCGGCGGCCCTCGGGGTGTATCACAGATAAATAAGTTAAACGATAAAAGACCCCGAGGGCGCGCGCGCGGCAATAATAAATAAACTAAAATAAGAGATAGTCAACGCGGCACACTCACACTCACTTAAAATACAATAAGATTTCCGCGACACACACACTCGAACATTCATGGCCCCACAAAAGAGAAAACATAATAAAATAGATAGAAATAAATAAAAATAAAAATAAAAATAAATAAATAAATAAATGAATAGATAGAAATAAATAAAATACAAATACAAAGGAAATAAAAACATCCAGTCCGGGCAATAAAACAGGTGAGATAAATAGAAAGTGTCCTGAGACTAACGAGAAGCGGGCAGGAACCCTGTCCACATATCTCGCGAAAACATAATAACATAATAAAAAAGTAGGAAAAAAGAAATACTGAAAAATGAAAAGCAGAGATATATACAAATAATAAATAAATACAACAAAAATAAGTTAAAATTGGAAATTAAAAGAAAAACTATAATATTGAGATGTGGACATTGGCCGCTCCTGCCCGCTTGGATAAGAAGAGGGGGCCAAGATAGACAAAATTAAGTTACGCGACATTCACACTCACGGATATACGCATCGCGTCGCAACTTCTTCCACAGTGGCGGCCCAGCGCCGGCGAACGGCCCGAGGCGGCATCGCGAGCATTCCATCGCCAGCGGGGCGAGAGGGAGCTTGGTACTGGCGGACGCCGGACACGTGCTCCATGTAAATGTCCCTAGACCAGCGGATGGTATCCGAGACGATCAACCGCCGCATCATGGAGGCATACGGACCGCCAATCCGCAGCACCCTTAGGACAGCCTCGTTTCTCGCACTCAAAAATAGGCGATCTAAATTATAAAATAAAAATGGGCCGCCGAACGATAAACGTGCACGCAAATCGAATTAAACCATTCGTCGAAAATTAAAAAAAAAAGAGATAAGATAAAAGCACATAGTACAAAATAAAAATATAGAACAATAAAAATAAAAACATTGGGACTTACCGAAGAAGAAAGGTCCGGAGAATAATCTAATCACCAATAATCCAGTCAACGGAAAACTAAACACTTACAACTACACAAATAACTAAATATACTACAAACTACACTACAAACTATACTACACTACGAGTCATGCACAATATCAGGCCCCAGGAGAGCGGCCCCTCGCCTGCGCGGGATTGGCCGCGGGGTCATTCCCCATATCGTCCTCGTCCAGATCGACGGCTACCTCCAACGGATCATCCGGATCATCTTCCGAATCCACCTCCACGTCAAAACGGCTTCAGGCATGGACACGAGCAACTCGTAGAGTTCCACGGACCACGGCAATTCAACTCTACCGGGAGCATCATCGGTAGCGAACCAGATACAATCCTCACAAACATGGAACACACCATTGGAATAAAAACGGTTAACGATTGACAGCCACTCGCGCACGCGACGAAAATGGACCTGAGCGGCAGGGTTGTCCATGAACTCGTGGACATTACTATCGTCTATTTCGGCGACAAAATCCTCGTCATCAGACGACGCTTCCACCGCGGCCCGATCGTCAAATCGGCGGCGACGCGTCACGATTAAAATTTTCCCGAGAGCTCATAATGTCGATACGAGAAGGATGTCTCGACAACTGATGAGACGCAGTCAAAAGGCTCATCGCAAAAGAATGAAATATTAGAAGGGTCACACGGAATATCTAACACCGATATAATAAAAAGGACACCAAGAGAAATGATAATATATCAAGCATCTGTGCACTTGTGAGAATAAATCAGTTAAAATAAAAAAAGTGTGTGTTAATGAATTCAAGAAGATCCCTACATTCTGTTGATCCTGCTCGGAGTCCCAACTCCTTAGGCTTAACGAACTCGACTATCCCTAATATTAACGTTGTAGCCCATCCGGGGTACAACAATATGATTAAATATCTTAATACGACGTTGGAGCTCAAGTAAATGACTGGCTGAGCAAGGTCGAAAACTGTAGAAGGAAATCAGGATCTTTACAGGATCCAGTTAGTAAAACAATGAAGATCAATTTGCTGTCGGCGAAACATGCGGTAGATACTCTGATTGCGAGAAGTAATAGGAAAGGTAGCGGGGATTTGGAAGGGAGACGCTATCAGGAAATTATGGAAGAACTCAGGAATTTGAAAGAAGAAAACAAGAAGTTAAAACAGTCGGTAAAATCGCTTACCGAAGAATTGAGTAGAAGAAAATCTGATGCGGGGGATCGTCTGGAACGACCGGTACAGGCCACTGGTATGAGATCTCGATCGGATGTCGTTGCTGGAACTTTGCGTGGTAGTGATATGGAGAGACGCCCTCCCTCTGTGGCGCTGGCTTTGCCTGAAATTAATGTAAACGTTAATAAAGGCAGTGTTAGGAATATCGACAGAATAGAGAGGACTAGAAGAGAGAAATGGGAAATGGTTAACGATCTTCTTGGACGCTTCTTGGACAAATGCGTTGAAATCGATGCTCGTCGATGATGTTGGCATAGCAAGCGAAGATGAACCGAAGGGTCTCAATAGTAAGGAGGTCCAGCGAGAGGAAAGGACCGGACAGATGAGACCACGAATAATTCTGACCCTAACAGATAATATACCGGCGTCGTCATTTGAAGCGGGTGGACGGGAAAACGAAACATGGTCCGAGGTAGTCAGGAGGAGTATGCGGAAAAGGTTGGGAGGCGATGCAGTTGGAAGGAGAAATATCCAGGCTAATAGAGCAACTATTGGTAATAATAGCATGTATTTTAAAGATTTTCAGTGCACTCCGCGCCCTCGTAACTCGGAGAGAAATAAATCAAGAGCAGCTTCTCCAAATGTGGCAACGATTTCTATTATTGTGGAGAATACTGCATCCTATGTATGCGTTTCGATTTTGAGTAAAGTTAGGGAAGCCATCCCGCTGGAGGAATTCGATGTCTTAGACACCAAAGTAAAGCGTGCGCTCTCGGGTGGAGTGCTGCTGGAACTGAGAGGTAACAATTCTTCCATCAAGGCAGACCTGATAATGGAAAGAATGAAGAACGTCTTTAATGATTCGAAGGTTAACATAAGTAAGCCCATCAGAACAGCGGATGTGAGACTCATCGGATTCGATGACTCTGTGTCATCTTTGGAAATTTGACGGCAAATATCGTCACTGGGTGGTTGCTCTCCTGATAGAGGCCATCTAAGAATAGGGCCAATTCGAACGGCTAGGAATGGCCTTGGTATAGTGTGGATACAATGTCCTCTTGATGCTGCGCTCAGACTTGCCAATCTTGGTAGTGTAAAGCTGAGTTGGGTTAAATCAGTCAAGGTGGACTTACTTCCGACCAGGTCAGTGAGGTACTACAAATGCTTTGCAAGAGGCCACATCAAGCATCGATGCCCTAACGATATCGATAGGTCTGGTTCTTACTTTATCTGCGAAGATCCGTCTCATAAACTGAACAATTGTAGAAATCGTCCTTGTTGTCCAGTTTGCAAGGACAGAGGCTTGCCGTTTGGTCATAGAGCAGGGAGTGAAATTTGTCCTCCAGTTCTGCCTGGTCCGCTGGTTAACTTGAGGGATAGGTCGGTGAATAGCACATCTTCCCCTATAAGAAATAGATCTGGCCAAGGTAATAGTTCTCGAGGAGAGAATAATGACATGGAGACTACACCGTTGAATAATGAGAATTATACAAATCAATCTCAATAAGTGCTCGGTTGCACAAGACTTACTTGTAAATACTATGAATGAGCAGAAAGCTCATGTTGCAATTATCTCTGAATCTTATTTTACTTACCGTTGTAACGATGCACCGCGCCGTTCCAAACCATCATCCTATCGGACAAAAGCTGACCGACCACCCGTCGGCTTAAAAGGCGCAAAGCGCCGACAAACGCTTTAAATTACCGAAATAATTAGTGCGGCCTACGGGCCGTACGGGGAATCTGCACTACTTAGCGCGACACGGTGGAGATACACGAACGCGCCCAGAGAAACCCGAACGCGCCGTTTCAAAGATCAGAAGTAACAAAGTTATTTTGTTCTTACAAATTAGTTCAGTAAAATAATACTTGTGGATCGACCCGAAGAGATGCCGAATTTCACCGAATTATAGATCCGCGGGATATAAAAAGCCCGATCCGATCAGAAAAGACATAGATCCTCAGAATCATCCGCCGGGCTCGCTTAGCGAAACCGACTCCGATCCCGAACTGAGAATTCGCCAAACAGAGGTTGCGAGTACGCCGTCCCAGCCAGAAGTTACTGGCCAGAACCGATTCTTCGCTTCCTATTCGATCCACCAAATCCACTTACTGGGGACGCTCGAGGTAGCGTGTTCACTGCCCCAGCCAGGAGTTACTGGCGCTGGCTAAGCATCTCCTCTGACTTTCGCCTAAACGCAACGTATCGGCAAGTTCGTCACGCCAGGTGTTTCTGACTGTTGCGCCCTGCGGCCGAACACGCCGGCACTCGCCGCGGTGGACTGCCGCCGCCATCCTCGCCTCCAAGCAACTATCCGCGATTTGCGTCCGCTGTAAATATCCGCGATCCGCGTCAGCTGTAAATACCCATGATCCGCGTCGCCATAAAAATCCGCGTCCGCTGTAAATATCTGCGTCCACTGCTTTGGACGACAACTGCGCCGTTGACTAAATCATTGTAAAATGCGCTGCTATCGTCACCATCACGATTAATTATAGCAATCTGTAGCGGATAATTGCTCTGCCAGTAATGGTTAGGCTGGAATTGCCTTGCCGAAGAAGGTTCGATCTCTGAAAGATCGGAAAGGCAAGAGTAGGCAAGATAATTGAATTCACGCCACAATTTTGTTGTTCGACCGTCGCCAGCAACGTCTCGCGAAGTTCTGACTCGGTCACGTTTATTCTTGAACACTCAACTGCTAATTCTAGAACGTACCAAAGTCGCAGGGTTAACAGAACAAATAGCGCGATATTTACAACGATTAAAAACTAATATCACAGAACAAAGAGATCGAAAACGTACAATGCCAGCAAGGGCACCGCGGACACGAAGGAACGTTCGAGAACTAAAACGCTAGAAACGAGAGATCGCAAAGAACAAAGAAAGGAAAGAACGCACTTGAAATATATATCGCTCGCAAGAGAAAAACGAAGCGCCTGAAACGCACGCTGCGTGTGCACGCAAGACGCTCGCGAAACGCTCGGAAAAACGCGGACTAGAACGAGATTCGACACGGACGGAAAACGAGACGGCACACAGACGCGAGCGAAACGCAACGCGGGCGCGGGTAGAACGGAGCGCACGCGGAAATTGATGACGGCACAAATACAAGCGCGAATAAAACGACGAAACTAGGCGGTGCGGATAGAACACGGAACGCAGATGAGACGCACGTGAAAACGCGAGTAGAGACGTCACTCGCGAGCGAGAGAGAAACACTCGGTCGACCGCTCACGAGCGAGAGAAAGAGCGACGGAACACAGTGAGCAAGAGAGAGATACTTCTCACACGAGAAAGAGAGCGAGATGACAGCCGGTCACGCGCGAGTGAGAGAGAGAGAGAGCACGAGTGCACTCGCGTCTCACGCGCAAACGACAGAGGTGGAGGCGCACACAGTGTGAGAGAGGCGGCGAGCACTCGGCGCAACAGATGCGGCGCGCCGCACATGGTCGCACGGAGCCGGCGAGACGGAACTTGCGACATTGCACAGACTTCGACGCGTACACGTCACTTTACACTGCACAGGCGCGGTCACGTACCGATTAAGACACAGTGATACGTTGACGATGATGATGCCGGAGTCTCTCTCTTCTTTCTCTCTGCCAAACATATGGCTGCTGCGTGTCCGATGATTGACACGTAATGGCTCGACACAATGCGCGTGATAATGGCCGACGGGGAAGAAGGCGGAAGTTACCATTCTAGTCGTGGCACCAGCGTCTGCTTCCTCGGTGGACGGTGGCGCTCAGCGGCGAGCGCATGAGGCGGCGGAGCAGAGACAGGAGGCATGGACGCCACAGCCACTCCCCCCTCAATTACTTTCGCCGGTGACGAGGGGCACGAAAAATGCACCCTCTTGCTAGGAACCGTGGAAGCCGGCTGCTGAAGTTCTAGCCGCTGACCATGGACATGCGCTGACTCTGTTGAAGATGCCAGGTAGGCTGGCTTGAGGCAGTCGACCGAGACCGTCTTCTCTGTTCTGTTGATGCAAATGACGAAGACCTTGTCATTGAACCTTTGGACGACCTGATGCGGATCGGTGTAAGGCGGCTCCAGGGGCTTCTTTACCGAGTCCACCCGTTTGAATACGTGGATGCACGTGGCTAGATCCTGGAGGATGAAGTGACGTGGCCTGGAATGGTGGGCCGTCGGCGTGGGCCTGACAGATCGGATGTGGTCCTTGAGAGCTGGAAGAAAATCCTGCGGATCAGATGAGAGGTCTTGGGAGTGACAAAAAACTCACCCGGGATGCGAAGAGACGTGTCGTAAAGAAGGTCCGCCGGAGAAGCCCGGAGATCATCTTTGACTGCGGTGCGAAGGCCAAGCAGAACAGTCGGCAACAGCTTTGGCCATGGTGTGTCCGGGTTGCACATCAGTGCCACTTTCAGAGTCCTGTGCTAGCGTTCGATGATCTCGTTTGACTGGAGATGGTACGGAGTAGAGTGGGTCCTCCGTGTTCCAACCATTTTTGCAAGAGCTGAGAAGAGAGCTGACTCGAAGTGCCTTGGGCTGGTGGTTATGGTATGAGCGGGGTGCCGTACTGGCAGATCCAGCTACCATAGAACACCGTGGCCACTGTGCTCGCCTGGATGTCTTTGAGCGGGATCGCAGCTGGCCATCTAATGAAACAATCGATTATGGTGAGACAGTATTTGAGATCGTTTATCTGAAGCAGCACGATGATGTCCAAGTGGACATGGTTGAAGCATCCATCCGGAACAGTGATCTTGGCAGGCGTGCTTCGGTTGTGTCGATGGACTTTCGCCCGTTGGCACGAAAGGCATTCTCGAGCCCAACGGACAGCGTCTCTCTTGATTCCTGGCCAAATGAATTTCTCTCTCAACGTGCGAGCGGTAGCCCTTCCGCTGGAGTGAGAGAGGTTGTGCACCACCGCGAATGCTTGGCGTCTGAGAGCTTTTGGGATGTAAGGTCTCACCCAACTAGAAGAGACGTCACAATAGATGTCGAAACCCTCGATGGTGATTCTGAGGAGATTGAGTGAGGTATTCTCTTGCAGAGAGGGCAGTTCGTCGTCCTCGGCCTGAGCTTGGTGAAGCGTGGTGGCACCCAGAGTGGTAGGCATGGTGATTGCGTTGACCGGGAGAGCGCATCGGCAACTATATTTTCATCACCCTTCACGTGAGAGATGGAGGTACTGAACTGGCCGATATAGTCAAGCTGGCGGCACTGGTGAAGTGAGGCTTTCTCTGATCTTTGAGAGAAGGCATAGATGAGAGGACGATGGTCGGTCCGAATTGCGAATTGTCTGCCTTCGACGGTGACGCTCGGCGGCGAGCGCACGAGGAGGTGGAGCAGAGACAGGAGGCATGGGCGCCACAAATCTTGTCATCCAGCATATATGAAATACATATATTAATATCAGAGAACTTATTCGTTTTGCCGCTTTTTTGCATACCGAACCTGGACAGACCGACGAGCGTATCCGCGCATGTAGCATATCCTTGCGGAACACGAACCGACGAAAAGGCGGACCGTTTTACCGTAATATTAACGATCGCTGGTTTGTCTCAGGTGATGATCCACCTTCTGCAGCCTTTTATATCAACGATATATTCGCTTACAATTGGCAATTATATGTCACAGCTCCGGGAGTAGTTGCAATAAAAACAGATAACCTAATTATTATTAGCGTTTATTTATCGCCCAACAGATCGGCTAGGGAATTTGAAAGCTTCTTAGACACGCTTCTTGATATTATAGTATCAGTGGGCGATTCTCGCATTTTATTGGCCGGTGACTTTAATGCTCGTTTTAATGTATGAAACAATTGTAACAATGCTCGAGGAAAATTATTATTTAATTGGACTTGTGGACTCAATTTAAATTTAATAAATAGTCCAGGTATAATTACGTGCAGCAGAATACAGGGTGAGTCTACAGTGGATCTTGCGTGGTGCACCGAGAACCTTTGGAGCATGATTACAAATTGGAGTATATTGGAAGACTACAACGCATCGGACCATAAAACAATCCTGATCGAAACTATTGATAACAATTGTAGACGCAAAAATATTCCTAGAACTTTAGAGCATTTCCTGATGTGGAGCTTTAAAAGAATGGACAGAGATAAATATCTTGCAGCTCTACACACTGGCTTCTGGTCGCTTTCGGGAACGGAAATAATGAATTTGGACAACTTGATTATTAAGATAAAGAGAATCATCAGGGACGCATGCGATGTGTCAATGCCTAAGGTAACCAGACATCCGGATAAAAATAGCGTTTACTGGTGGAACGACGAAATTGAAAAAGTTCGCATGAAATGTAAAATGCTGAGAAGGAGGTACACGAGGGCGCGGATACGAAAGGATTCTTCTGTGACGTCAGGAGAGCCGTCAGGTATATTTTCTTTTTTTTCTTTTCTTTCTTTCTTCTTCTCTCTTACTTATCTGCGCAGAAGCGGCACTGTATTAGACCATCGCGTCAATACCGAACGGTAATAGCCGGCTCTCCCGCAGTCCAACGTATGGTGTAGAAGCACCCTATCGTTATACATGCTATAGCGCATGCGTTAAATATAAGTCACCGGAATAATTATCAACACCGCATCATTAAGCGAACCAGTAATAAATATCGTCCTCTACTAGATAAAAATACATATATAAACAATTCCTACTATTTTACCATCAAACAAGCACGATCACAATTATCAATTACAAATCAAAATTAATAACAATGTACACCAATATCATTGTGCAACACTTTACTTCTATGTAACTGTATCTATATATATATTAACATAAAACACATCAACAATTATATCTTAAGTGTTAGTATCTATAATAATACTATTAATCAAATTAGATATAAAGCATCCGCATTTCTGTCGACTGCGCATAGTCCCCTGCCGCCCGGGCCCTGATTGGGCGACCGACGTACGGCATAGAAACGCCCATCCAATGCAGCATCACCACCGCCGCCACGTGCAATGGCGTACCCACGCCATCCGCCATCTTGCGCCATAGTGCCGCCGCCGCAGAGCACGGCAGCGCTCGCCGAAGCTCAGACACTTGTGTTTGCGCCGTCAAGCTACAAGCATCTAACTCGTGCAAGTCTCAGTCTCAAGATCTCCGACTTCGTAATTCAATTTCTAGTTTTAATTCAATTTCTAGCTATAATTCGTAGTTAATTCGTAGTTAAGTCGATTTTATAATATTAGCATCTCAGTATATTGGTGAACCGATTAACCCGCGAATGTAATTTGACTTATTTTTGAATATATTAGTATTAAATATAGTCTGCCACGTGTTCATTTTATTTACGTGCCTTAAATCACGCGTATTAGTGACTGGAAGTGTTCGCGAGGTTCGTGAGGCTTCACGCGAGATAAATAAATAAATTCTTAAACTACATAGCGTTGATTAAAACAAGAACGCCGAGCGTCTCCTGGAGCAGGTGTTGTGCGTCCATCCGCACTTACCACGACGGAGACTCGAAATTCTTGGTCGCGATAAATATCATCGTTCCTACGCGAAGTCAAAACGCAACGCGTATTGGCTCGCTGCCGAACGATAACCATTGTTTTACCTCCGTCAATATTTGAATAATTCGAAGCCTCACACAAATGCCGAAAGGCAGGAAGAATCGTGGCGGTCGCAAGACCTTCATCCGGCATCTCGAGTACGACCTCCACGTGGCAACCATCTACAATTACAACGAGATAATTGACAGGGAAGCAGAATTTGACGGAGAATACGAACTCCTAGTGCATGATAAGCTCTGGAGTGGACGGTCAGCCCCGCCAGCACCCGCCTCCTCGACGTGCGATCTTCAATTCCGACCTCGGATCTCACTTGAGGAATATCTACGTCGATCATCTTAAGTCACAGTAGGTGAACCGATTTGATAAGCTAAGTGCGAGTTCCGCTGACCCACGTGTAAGAAGACCCGCCGCGCATACCCGCGATAATTCCATTAAATGATATATAAAATTGCATGCCACGTGCATGTTCCACTGCAACGCTTCTTCTCCACAAAGGAATTCGTTGCGTAAGCAAACGTGACCGTTATCGCACAAGGATAAGGAAGACGACTCGACCGGAAGGGTTTTACGACCGATCCCTTTTTTTTTCTTCGAGTACAGTTTTACCTAAGTGTAGCGATTTCACTCGAGGAATGCACGTTCAAGTGCTCGTTTTTAACCTCTCGAGAATACTTGAAATATCCGAAATTATTTAGCATCATGTGCGGACGCACTTCACATTTACTAGAATCTTTAATTAATAATCGTGATGTGCCTTCCTCGAACTGATTTAGCACGCGGCTCACGCATCCATCCAACCGCCGCTTTCCGTTATCGCGTCAACTCAGTGCGTTGCATCACCGCCTTCGACTACCGCCGCGTAGATGACTCAGCCGCTAGATGTTTACCCAACAGCGCGGAAATTTTCTGCTATCGTTGCAAAGAATTAATACCTGAGGGCACGCTTACATACCGTCTCGCTTTGTCTCATTCTTTCAAATTCGGGTACACCGAATCCGTGGACTTCTGCGAATGTTGTTACGCCCTTCTCTCTATCATCCGCGGGATAGAACATTGCGAAGAATGTACCGAAATATATATAGCTGCCATACAAATCCTTGAGGAAGAGGGGGAAATAATCGACAACGCTGAGGAACGATATTACGTTGACGAATCAAATTCCGCACCCGACGTGATTATTTCGCGGCGACTGTTAAACTTTTCTCTGTCATTATTCCAACGCAAAGAATAAAAACCAGTTGAGGATATCCAACTCTCTACCTCGATTCAATCGATTCGTTGCTGGCGATTTACCGCTCGATCGCTGGTAGCGTTGCCGACCGGCAGACGTGTCTCCCTTGTCCGGTGCTACGCGGCGTACCGCTCCCGCGGACCGTTGCCGCCCGTGACGTAACAACAGAGAGCAGTAGTTACTGAAAACGCGAAATGATGCGAAGTGTTTCGCTATCGTGCAACGTCACTTCCGTGGCTGGTGGTGTTCGCAATATTAAAGATCTTTTGCTCGAGTTCGATGCAACTGAAAACATATTTTGGAGATGAAGACAGCAATTAGAACTGTTAAGAAACTTTTATCAGCTAGACGATAATTCGACAAAGATACTAGTAAGCTCAAGACTGAAGAGACGAGCATTTACATAGTTCTACTCTAAGGCGGAATATTTAACGTCGAGTATCGAGAGTCTTTTGGAAGAGATGAA
This sequence comes from Pogonomyrmex californicus, assembly GCA_024349325.1. NCBI lineage: Eukaryota > Metazoa > Arthropoda > Insecta > Hymenoptera > Formicidae > Pogonomyrmex > Pogonomyrmex californicus. The sequence goes on from JAECZD010000027.1 coordinate 242,121, forward strand.
GCAGATGTTTGATTTACGCCCAGTAAAAATGTCTTTGCGGAAAGAATTCGAAGCTTGCATTTGGCGATCGGGCGAGCCATTTTGCGATTATTATCACGAAAAGGTGATCCTCGCAAACCGAGTTCCAATTGTTGAGGATGAGCTCCTTGACTACCTTATAGAAGGTATTACCGACATGCGCTTACAAGATCAAGTGCGCATAATGAATTTCCAGTTGAGAGCCGAGCTGCTGAAAGTCTTCGAGAAAGTTAATCTCGAGTCTAAAAAATCAAGTGACTTCAAGTAGAAAAGAGATGTTTCAAAGTCATCCGTCATTCAAAAGTCATTTAAAAGTGGAAATCTCGCCTGCTAAGGGAAAAACAACAAGATGCTACAAATTCAATACAAGATGCAAGAAACTGTCTTGGACAGAAACAAACGGCGAATCCAGAGGCTGGAGGAAAATCTGCTCAAGTGACATCAACGAATGTGGTACAACTTGTTCCGTTCTTGAAGCCGTATATGGTCACGTCGAAAATTAGTCCGAGCGAAGAGAGTGGTAATATAAACACATATATAGTAGATGCGATAGTTGATTCCGGCTCTCCCATTAGCCTCATTCGTGATAACGTTATTAAAAATGAAATCTGTAGCCCGGTGAATGAAGTAAATTTTGTGGTATTAATGGTTCACGTCTTAGAATTCTAAATATTTTCTATGGCGATGTAGAAGTACAAGGCATGCGCGTGAAAATTAAGTTTTACATTGTACCCGACGATACGATGGCATATCAAGTGCTTTTAGGAAGAGACTTTTTAACTTGTTCATTATTGCGTGTTGTACTCGGAAACACTATCGAGATCGAAATCGTGAACGAAACAAATGTTAAACAAATATTGAATGTTGCGGTTGAATGTTGAATGTTTTAATAGCATGCGAGACGAATTATAAGTTAATCCCGAAATCAAACGAGATACGCGTGATAAAATTAGTGACATTTACAAGTCTCATTATCTTAAGAATTTTCAGGCGGAAAAGTGCGGACCTAAGTTCGAGATGAGTATCGCTTTAACGCACAATCAATTAATTCACCAATTAATTCGCGTCCGCAGAAACTATCGTTTGCCGAGAGGCACTGCAGAAAATTTCTAGATGAACTTAGAGAAAAAAATAATCCGTCCAAGTAATTCGCCGTACGCGAGCCCAATAGTTTACAAAAGAAAACCGGTGATTTACGACTTTGTGTTGATTCCCATGAATTGAATAAGATAACAATACGTGATAATTTTCCTACCAAGCTCACAGACGACAACATTGATCGTTTGCGAAGTAAAAAATATTTTTCCGTATTAGATTTAAAAGATGGATTTCATCATATGATAATGCAAGAAGCGACAATAAAATTCACGTTTATAATTCCAATAGAACAATATGAGTATTTGCGAACGCTTTTTGGTCTCACAAACACGCCGCGCGTATTCCAGCGCATTTTATAGATACCGTTTTTGACATTAATAAGACAGCATAAAATATTATTGTATCTTGATGATATATTAGTTGTCCATGAAAATTTGAATGAACATATAATTATTTTATCTGAATTATTTGTGCTGGCTGATAAGAGTCATTTAGAGTTTCGACTGAATAAATGTTATTTTGTTCAAACGATAAAGTATCTTGGATATTGTGTAAATGAATATGGGATACGACCAAGCGACGAAAATATCCAAGCTGTGTTAAATTATCCGATTCCGAAAAGTGTTAAGGAAGGTACACCGTTTTGTTGGACTGGCAAGTGATTTCCGACGATTCGTCCCTAAGTTTTCGTTATTAACCAAATTGCCATACGATTTGTAAACGAAATAAAACCAGCGTGAAAACTGCCATATGATTTAATAAAAAAATGTCGTTTTCATTTTTGATGCCGCGGAGCACGAAGCGTTTGAAATATTGAAGCGCCACTTAGCCAGTAAGCCCTTACTAGCGATCTATTCTCCTCGTGCGCAGACCGAACTACATTGTGATGCGAGTACGAGCAGATTCGGTGAAATCTTATTCCAAAAACAAAGTGATAGAGTGTGGAAGCCCATTTCTTTTGAGCCAGCGTACTACTCCGCTGAATCCAAATAGCTACAGCTTTCAGCTTGAGTGAGCGGTGGTATACGTGTTAAAAAGATTCCGTACTTATTTGGTTGGACGAAAGTTTAAAATCGTTACCGACTGTGACAGTTTTCGCCTTACACTGAGTAAAAAAGTCATAAATCCGCGAATATCGTGTTATTTTTACAGGATTACGACTACGAGACAGTAAATCATCCGGGAAAGCGAATGTCTCATGTCGACGCGCTTAGTAGATGTCACAATATGCTTGAAGGCAGCACATTTAAGAGAACTTTATCTATCTGTCAAGATCGAGATACCGAGATTGTTAAAATTTGGGAAAACCTTGAAAAGAGTGACATAAAATATTACGAGCTACGTGACAGTCTCGAGAGAATAGGACCATCATCTCTCTGGAGTACTGGTCGTGGGGATTCGAGAGAATACATGTATATATGTATATTGTAATATACGTATATATGTGTATTGTATTGTTGACGTGTTATTTTAAACATGTTATTTGCGATAAATATCATCGCATGCCTCAGTAGTCGAAGGGACAAGATGCTTGCCCGATAAGCAGGAAATCCAGGTTCGATTCCTGAGTTGAGGTGGTATTTTTTCGCAAAAATAATTACGAGTTTTCATGACTGATTTGTGGTCGGGTTCCGCCATAACGCTCTCCCTTCTTATTTGGTCTATCGGAAAGATAAAAATAAAAAGCTACTGTTTTACGTACCACAATGGAAACTAATGTAATTATATATGTAATAAAGATCGTGTCATGACGACATCGGATACGTCGCCGTTGATAAAGTTGTTGGGAATATTTCCAAAATATATTGGTTCCCGAAGATGCGCAAAAAGATAAAAGAGTATGTTGCAAATTGTCTGCGCTATATTGAATTCTCGCTACCAAGTAACCGAAGGACAATCTTACATTCCAAAAAAGGAGCTACCATTTATGATAATCCACGTAGATCACTTCGGTCCATTGGAAAAAACCGGGAAGGGATCACACATATTTCTCATTATTGATGCGTTCACTAAATTCATAAGATTTTACTCCTGCAAATTAACCACGACAGATGAATCGATAAAATATTTGCGCGATTATTTCTGTTCATACAGCCGACCAAAGCGTTTAATTTCGGATAGAGGAACATGTTTTACATCTGACGCGTTTGAAGAATTTCTGAAGAACGAAAGTATTGAGCACGTTCTCATCGTGGTAAGCACTACAAGATCTAACGGTCAAGCGGAACGTTTTAATAGTCATGACGCCAATGATAGCTAAGTTGAATGAAACTCCCTCTAAATAGAATCAAGTTTTGAACAAGGTTGAATATTCTTTAAATAATACTATTTGTCGAGCCACGAATTAAACTCCTTCGTGATTGTTGTTTGATGTCGATCAAAAAGGAAAAACCAATGATTCATTACGAGACATATTCAATTCGGATGTGGATCGTGACCTCGAAGAAATTTGAACCAAAGTTTCTGCGAATATTAAGGAGTTATAACTCCAAAATGAAAAACGATATAATTTACGAAGAAAGGCCGCCCGCGAGTATAAAATAGGCGACTACGTTGAGATTCAGAATATCAAAACCGTACCAGGTGTAAACAAAAAAAAGGACCTTACCTCTTAAAGGGTCTTATCTCGTTAAAAAAGTTCTCGGTCATGATAAATATATTGTTATTGATATTAATGGGTTTCAATTAACCCAGCGTTTCAATTGACCCTATATTGGAATCGTCGCGCCGGATCAAATGCGTCCGTATATCCATTAATAGTTTACGAGTTTTGCGAGATAATTCTCATTATATGTATCCTAATAGTCATAAATATTGCGTTATCTGCGTTTTGTAATTGTAAGTGAATTGTGTTAGCATTAAGTTCAGCATTTGTGTATTCTAGTTTATCGACTGCTTGGCTGTATAATAACTGCTATAAGCACTAAAAAATATCGATTGCTTGGCACTGTATAATGGCTGCCATAAGCGTTGAAAAATATCAGCTGTTATTAGCTTTGATTATTTACACATAGTATAAAAAAATCAGTTTAGAAAAAAATGTCGGTACAGACAAAAAAATTTATAACTTTAAAGCCTACAGAGAAAAACATAATTGTTCAGGGTAGATGGTTGATAGACATGCATTACGAAATTGTTCACAATATGCACCTATTGAAACGTAGAAAATACATTACTTGATACTATACCATCCATACCAATGGATAAAAAGTACATACAAATATTACACATTTCATCTAGTTCATCAGATGGACATTGAGTATATAGCTATTATGATAGGAAAAAATATATATATATTAGGTGTACAAAAAAGTTCTGAGCTTTTTTTTATAAAATTCAATCTTTATTCAAAAACAAACAAAAAAATATTAATCAGCGAAATATTCCCCATTTGCATCAACGACCTTTTGCCATCTTTCGAATAGTTTGCAAATTCCTTGACGATAGAAGCTCACCGGCTTCGAAGCGATAAAGTCATCAATGCATTTTCGTATCTCTTCAAATCTCACGAAATGTGTATCAGTCAAATGATGCTGCAGCGACCGGAATAGGTAGTAATCGGAAGGCGCCATGTCTGGGCTATACGCCGCGTGCGGGAGAAGTTCCCAGCCTAACGCAAAGATATGGTCCTGAGTCGCTTTCGCAATATGTAGTCGAGCATTGTCATGAAGCAAGATCACTTTACGACGTTCTTGGCCAGTAAATGCCTCTTTTCTTCTAATGCATCGCTCAAATTGGTCAATTGTTGTTGGTAGCGGTCTGCCGTGATTGTTTCACCCGGTTGTAACAACTCGTAATACAACACACCTTTCCAATCCCACCAGATACAGAGCAAAACCTTCTTGGCGTGGATATTGGGCTTTGGCGTCGATGTCGAAGGTTGACCAGGGTCAACCCATGATCTTCTACGTTTAGGGTTATCATAAAGAATCCACTTTTCATCGCCTGTAATGATTTTGTGCAGAAAATCTTTTTTCCAGAACTTTGAAAGCAAAGTGAGTGCAGTGTCACGCCGATGATTTTTGTTGTCTTCGGACAATTCATGCGGAACTCATCTGCCTTCCTTCTGAACCTTTCCCATCGTATGTAAACGTACGGAAATGGTTTGCTGCGTAACGCCAAGCTGTTCTGCAAGCTCCTTTTCAGTTTGCGCAGAGTTTATATCCAGCAGTGCTTGCAATTCGTCCGTTTCAATCTTTTGAGGGCGTCCAGCACGCGGTTCATCTTCAAGACTGAAATCTCCTTAGCGAAATTTTTGATACCATCTTTTACATGTAGTATGACTTACAGCGTTCTCTCCATATGCAGCACAAATCATTGCAGTGGCTTCAGTAGCATTTTTCTACAGATGAAACGCGAAGTGGATGGAAAATCGAATATGCTCTTTTGTTATTGCCATCGTGAACACTACTGATTTTTGAGGTTATGTGCATCAAACGCCAAACTGTATGGCATTTTAGAAGGCCAAATGTCAATACTTTAAAACCGCAAAAGGGCGGGAAGATATATAAAATTTAAATTGTTATTTCGGTTGTATGAAATCTAAAGAACTTTTTTGTACACCTAATATATATATATATATTAGGTGTACAATATATATATGATTTCTTAAATAACAAAAGATTGCACGAACATCATGAATAATTTTTGAAAAGATCATTTCCAACACATGATTTCGTCAAAAATCCTGTCAAATTTCCTACTATGCAACGTCAACCGAGTGGTATTCGCAATAGCTTTTGCTTCATTATTATTTAACATTAAACCTGACAAAGTGAAGTACGAACACAAATTAATGCGTTTGCATTTAATACAAATTCTTGAAACAAATGTAATTGAACATTTTCCTCAAGACCCGCAATATAGTGTTGTTCAAAAAGTACTTCCATTAGCATCGTGCTAAAAAAACGTCGTCTATATCAACAAAATTTAGAAGAAAATTGTGCTAAAAAACGTCATCTATACCAACAGAATTTAGAAAAAAATCGCGCTAAAAAAACAAATTACGTTACTTACAAAATTTTCAGCACGAAGATAGAAAAAAAAGTAAATTATGATGATAAGTGGCTGTACAACAAACAATATTACGAGAAACAGAAGTTAAAATCCAGTCTTGTTAAAAGTAATCGCAATGTTGCCAGAAATATTATTAGAAAATATGAAAAGTTTTGGTCCCAAAATTATATAAAATTTCATAATCCTAAAGCAATTGAGGATATTTATAATAAACTTGAGAAAAATCATGTTGAAAAACAGAATTAGAATTAGAATTAGAATTAGAATTAGAAGCTGAAAAAATCATACATTATTGTATGCATATTCAAGATAGTTATATCCGCAATAAAATATTAACTTGTTACTTGTTATTCTGATTGTCCGTTTTTGGGTCAATACATTTAAGTACTTTACCCTGGAATTGGACTGATTTGTGATTTAGTCAAAAATAGAATAGAAAACAAATTTTATAAATTTTGTATCGCGGATCTTTCCTATTAATTCGATTATAATTTGGATAATTTATTTCAAATCAATTTTTCTGAATTTATATTTAAGAATTTGCTTGATTATTTTTATTTCAGGTTGTCTTTCTAATTCTTTAAGTTTTAGGAATAATGGGAAGACATCTTTATTCGAAATTATCATTTGATTTAACTGAAATCTTAATCTTTTAATTTGAACTCTGCGCCCTCCTCTTTTGGGCATGAATGCTCTTGAAAATTAATTATTTATTATTAAAACTCTAAATTCAAATTATTTAGTTGCAACGTTGGTTGCGACTAAATGGTACGCTACGCTCTTGTCAGCGACTGAATTTGGATTTAGAATTATTTTCTTGATTTTTTAATTAAGAAATATTTAAGAAAGAAGAATAAGATTTCAGTCTTTCTATTGTTTTGATTTAAAATTATCTTTATTTATTTAGTTAGTTAGTTATTTAGTTAAGGAGGCTTTACTTAGATAAATTTAAATTCTCCTAAGAGAATTATCACAAATTAGAATCGAAATTCACAATTCTATTAACAGTATTTCGCGACAGAGTAAGGAATTTAAGATCAATGATCAATGATAACAAACAACTGGCTTAAACAATACGAGAATTAAAACCCAAAAGACTCTAGCGCTTTCTTCGCACGCATATTTATAGATGGAAATGATCAGAATCCCCGCAAGCTTCTCACCACTTCCTTCTTCCGAACGCATAATTAAGAAGGAGAAGATTCTTTCTCAGAAGTATCATCTGAATCTTCGTTAGCAACAGGCGTAATCTAATACCAACAGGAATTCAATCAATAAATCAATAAATCAATATGTTATCACTACTGCACGCATTCTTTCATTTAAAATTATAAGATTTAGATAGCCGTGACAAACTTTACTAAAAAAGAAATCAGGAGTGTGCTTGAGTCTCGCTATTAAATATAAAACAATTGGTAATAAATTAAGTGCATTTTGTGGCAAATTAAGACATACAACTTCATTTGAAAATTATTTTATCGATTTCATGTAACGTTACTTTATCACTATCTCTGGAACTTGAAAGATCAAAATACAAACATATTACCTTTGATGGAAGGACAAGCAAAAAAATCATGGTTATGCAACGAATTATGTAAAACTAATGATCCACTTCTAATTAATGTTATGAAATATTTCTCCGAAAGTACATCACAAGTACGATAAGTACTTTCAAGAAAATTATTACAGAATTATTACAGAAAATTCTTAAATATACAATAAAAGAGAATTCGAATACTAAGTTGGATCATACACATATTTGTTACATTAATACAACTCTTTGCAAAGCGATGTTTCTTTCTGTTATCATCTCATTTTCCAATGGTTAGATATTTTAAACATTTAGTTTATCATATGACAAATTTCTAAAAAAATGTTAAATTTAGAGAAGACTTTAACCTCTGCTAATTTAAATACATTTAATCAAATTATAACTTTAGTACAAAAAAACAGCAAATTGTATGTACAAACATCAGCATACTGATAGTATTTTGATGAGGATATTATTTATAAATATAAAAATGCTTTTAAGGCTAACTAAGCGCTCATGGACACACCTATGTTTGTGTATCATGTGAGCGACTTTGTTACAAAAGAAATGTATCTAAAATTAATAAGTTTAAAGCACAAATAAATATTCCAGTTTGGAGAGATTTAATGGTATACATAAAGGGACAAAATATTAATTCACAATACATATACGATATTGTGAACGCAAGTTCCGTAATGGATTAATGCCTGTGTATTGCATATTAAATAATCAGGAGACATGGTAGTGTCTCGGGTGTCAAGTCAACTGAACGCTACCGTGTAACTTTACGCGAGTCGGCGAGATGCGAGCAAAACTCGGATCTCAATAACCGATAAACCGATCAATTTCTAAGTAGATTCGATCGGTAGCTTGAGTTCGACTTGTATAATAAAAATATTTTTATTTTTCTGCTACGTGCACTACGAGCGGAGATATTGCTACGCAAAGTTCGATTTGGAAAAATTTGAAAATTTTTACTTTAAGAAACGTCGTCGTTGTCGTCATCATCATTTTCTCCCATGTACAGTTGCACTTTCTCTCGCGAGAAGTGCTCCAATGTACCTGTCAATGATTCGCTGGGTCTTATAGTGACCCCGACTTATCGGCCCGATTTATCCGCAGAGTCAATAAGACTTTCAAAATCATTGAAAGATTTGCACTGACAGTTTACACTATTCACGTATATCTTCTTTATATCTTTGTACATACTGACCTAATCTATTAACACATTCAATCGATAACATATTCAATTAATTAAATATTGATTGAAACATATTCAATTGATTGATTGAAGTTTACACTGTTCATGTATATCTTCTTTATATCTTTGTATCGAACTAATCTATTAACGCATTCAGTCGATAACATATTCAATTAATAATATCAATAGATAATATGGTTTACGCACTAATCTTTATGATATAAAATCTTGCAGAGTTGATAATACAACAATATAAAAAATGACTTATCACATGCGCTCGCATAGTATAATAAAAGAAATACTAGAGGTCCTATAAACAAAGGGCGTTACCATTATGTAAATCATGTAAATAATAAACGATAAGTTAGGGTCACTGTAGGATCCAGCGAATCATTAATGGGCAGAGTATAATATGTTTCGTGTAAAATTAATTAATGTATCTTTAACTTAACAAAATGCATGATATCATTACAAAATTACCTTTTTAAAAAAAGGTAAATAACGGTATCAATAAAAGGACATACGTGCCCTATGAGCGGAAATATTGTTACACAAAGTCCGATTCATAAATTTTTACTTTAAGAAACGTCATCATTATTATTTGTATAAAAGATTTGATATCAATAACTGGCACCAAGTTTGTTGTGCCGCTCCGGTAACTGAGGGGAGAGTGACGGAAGAAGGGAAAGGGGCACCACAAACTTATTCCGAATTTTAAATAAACGTTTTATTAACTGACTTGAGTGTTCTTTACTTCAGAATCACCCGCGAACTATCACACTTCCTTGATCTTCCTACGCGTCGGTACATCCGTGCCTCTGATTCTGAGCCTCTGAGTTGAGACGCACCTGATTGCTCTTGTCGCTTTTTATCAGCCTGCTGTTACGCAGCCTTGGCGCGTCCTCGTGTCAAAACGTTGTTTGGTACGTCAGCGTTTCGACATGTGTTTTCGGAGTCAGCATCCTTGCCGAATTGCACATCAATCGCGCGTGGACGCGCATTATTTCTTATTATTTTAGTTACATATTTTAATTACTTAATTAATAGGTCTCGGGGAATCCTTGAGATTCTAGCTAATCAGCGATGTTACGAGGTCGGATTGCATTATTTAGATTGCCTCGCAACAAGTTATAATCCTATAAACATTAAGCTACAAGTCCTTAGTCAAATTATATATTTCATTTATATAAAAAATTTGATATACCACTATTTTTAAAAAATAAAATCCAAGTAGTAGTAACTTTAATTTAAAAATAATAAAAACCAAATGATATGTATATCTTTTTACTCATTCAAGACTTTCTTTTCTAACCTAAGTGGTAGTAATTATTTAGCTTTAAAATATTATTATATCACAAAATTGCTTTATTCAACCTAAGTTTTTATCACAAAGAATTAAAGAGTAACAGTACAAAATAAATGATAAAATTATATTTGAATAAAAAAAATTTTTATGTAAAAATATTTGGCGCTGCTCAGATCTCTAAATATAAAAAGAACACAAATAAATATATATTTTTATTCAGTCAAAATTATATATATATACATATATATATAATTATATATTATATATATGTAACGCGGTCACCTCGCTCGACGCTCGGATATCGGCTCGTCGGTGTCCGAGTTCGAGAGGAGGGGAGACTCAAGCGTACGCGAACACAGGTTGTAGCGAAAAGATCGTTTATTGGTAGAAAGATAGATACAGAGTGCAGGGCCGGGAGATGTCACAGTGTAGTGGGTAGCAGGAGGCGAGACGCAGAGCGGAGACGCAAAGCGATTGACGCAAAGCGCTATACAGATGCGGCGTGCAATCGACAACGGTTTATTTATACGTGACTACGGCGCGGTTACAGCTAAAGATCTTAGAATTACCGGCTTATAACTAGCGGACTTAATCTCTATCGCATGCACTTACAAGCTAATGTCAGATTGGACAACTAGGTATTGCGGGCAGGGCCGAGTGTCACGTCGAACCCTGTTTTTGCAACGAAAACCGGCGAAACCCGGTGGAGCTGAGCGAAACCTCAGCCCGAGGAGTGGTGATAGGAGTCGGCAAAACCCGACAGAGCTAAGCGAAACCTTAGCCCGAGGCGTGGTGACAGGAGTCGGCGAAATCCGACAGAGCTGAGCGAAACCTCAGTCCGAAGGTAGAGAAAACCGATGAAACTCGGCAGAGCCAAGCGAAATCTTAGCCCCGAGAGGTAGTAAGTACTGGTCAGGTCGGTGTCAGAAGTCGGATCGCAGGATGGGATCTGGTCCCGATGTCTCCGCCGGCCGGGCTTATATACCCGGCCGGCGTTCCCCACTGCGCGTCGGTCCGGCGGTGGGAAGTCGGTATCGCTTGGGGGCACCATGAGAGATAGCGTGAGCGAGACGGCGCGTGCGGCAAGCGAGTGAGATAGCGCGAGCGGTGTGCGTGCAAGCAGGATAGGTAGCGCAGAATAAATAAGCCAAGTGTATATCTATATATATATATATATATATAGATATACACTTGGCTTATTTATTCTGCGCTACCTATATATATATATATATATATATATATATATATATATATATATATGTACAAGTAATGGCCCTGCCGTTACATCACTCCCCTCTTTAGGCGCTGTTGCTAGCGCGGCGTAGGCGGCTGCTGCGGAGGGTCCCGTCGGTATTGAACCGCAGGGTCCACTGACTTTCCAGAGTCCACTGTCGGTACCGCCGGGAGGTGTGTACCGCGCGGTGCGGCACGTGGAGCTTCGTTCCTGCGGCGACTCTTACCTCCACCGGCCCGGGGGCGCGCGGTCCCACCGCTTGGAGCGGCCGGGTTGTGGGTCGGCTCGCTGTTGGCAACGAGGCTTTCGGCGCTTGGGTGCGCGGCAGCGTTGGCCTTGGCCTGGGTTGCCGTACGACGCTAACGCGCTTCGGTGCGTTCGGCACAGGTGTGGTCCGGGCTGCGGCGGGGCGGGCCGCGTGGTCCTGGGCCTCGGCGGTGGTCTCCGCTCTTGTAATCGCCGTCAGTCCGGTGGTGGCGGCGGGGGTGGGGAGTCAACAGAAGGAGGGCCTTCCTCCTGTGACCGGCGTCCGTTGGACCGTTGGATCACGGTTCCCACCCGCGGGGGTGGTCGCCGGGATGGATCGGGCGCTCGCTCCGGTGCGCCGCGTAATGGATTGGCGGCCGTTATCCTTGGCCGGGAGGCTGTCGACGTCGTCGTCGTCGGACCAGTGTCCGAACAGCTCCTCGAGCTGTTTCTTCTCAGCATCTGTTGGCATCGTTGCTGCTGCGGACTAACTGATTGTTTGGCTATTTAGTGCGTGGTCTTTTATACGCGAGCGTGGAATGTTCGGAATGCAGCGCGCGTTGTTTTTGCGCTTGTTTCGATGCGTTGTTAGGCCGGTGGCGCCCTCGGCCGTGGTCTGTGTGTTTCGCGTGCGGACATTCCCGATCGGTAACCATAATTCTACCGACCGGTCGATGTTGCACTGGCGTAGCGGGGCCGGACGTTACTTGGTGGATTATCAGCGGTTTTGGGCTGGGCCGGGTGCGCCTTCAGGTCCTGTACATGGACCTGTCGGTGCCAGCGTCTGCGGGCGTTCCGTAGGTCGACGATGACAGGCGAGATAATCTTCCGGACTTCCAGGAGTCCCACGAATTTTGGAGCCAGCTTGGCGTTGAACGCCTTGATCTTGGTGGACAGGATAGGTGGTTCCTCTTCACCCATTCTCCGATTTTTGGCTTTCATTCCCGCCGACGCAGGTTATAATGCTGTTTCTGATGTTGGAAGGCACGAGCCGAAATTCATCCTCACGAGTTCGTAGGCCTCTTGCAACCGTCGATGCGTCGTTTCTGGAGCCGGAGTGTTTCCCGGGTGCCATCGGTCCTCCGGGTGAGATCGGGCGAGCTCCCTGCCATGATTGAGGTAGGCAGGAGTGTATCCCTGTTACGTCGCAGGCGGTGGCGAAATTGCAAAGCAAATCACCACGTGGCACCGGACAAAGGCGGGAATACGCTCGCCTCTCGGCGACACTGCCAGCGATCGAGCGGCAAATCGCCAGCAGCGGTTTGGAAGAGTTAGAGGAATTAAGGAGTACGAAACCCTGATTATGTTACGTCAAAACCGCGGGGACCCCTCCGATAATCTCAGCGGCAAATTATTGAAAACGCTCTCGAAGAATTTCAGCGAATTATACGGCTGACCTTGCGTTTAACCAGATGTCGAGTGATTATTTGACTGTGAGCGGATCAGTGAAACGGAGAAATTGGTTAGCCAGCGCGATAAAATGCCGTTGGGAGCGGGATTCGTCTCGTCAAGGTAATATCGTCCGCAGATGTTCTCTATGACGTTACCTGATTCCCTGAGCACTTCTAGAGATACGATAAAAACCTCGGTGCAGTCAGGGCAAAGCTCAATGTCGCGGACTATTACAAGACTGGTACGGCAGCAATCGCAATGATCCCGGGCGGAAGTATACCCAAACTGGAACGCGTGGGCCAATTCAAGACGATACGTAAGAGTTCCCTCTGGTATTTCTTCCTTGCATCGAAAGCAAAGATATTCGGCACTATTAGGGAGTGACTCGGCGATAGCGTCGTCTACGCGTCGATATCCAAACGTGGTAAGGCAACGCACCGTACTCCTACGATATCTGTATACAGCGCCTGGGTGAGTGCGCGAATCTCGTGGCTCGAGAAAACAAGGCGGGCATATTACGTCAAATAACGGGAGTTAATATTACGCGGCGAATATTTAATGTTAAAATGATATTTCGAAACTGGAATATTTCCGTGCGCAACGATAAAGCGGCTCAAAACCCTACATGCCTTAGGGGAAAGTGGCAAGGGAGGCAAAAAAAAGGGGTCGGTCGTAAAACCCTTCCGGTCGAGTGATGCAACTATGCGGCGGTCGGTCGACGCGAACAAAGCGAATGACGCAACCCGAAAGAATCCTGAGCGCGAGTACTCTTATATTCGTTCACATCTAATTTCTTTATACTCGATATTTCATTGGTGTAAACGTATGCCCGATGGGAAAACGCGAAAGCAATCGGGAATAAAACTCAATGTAAGATTCTCACTTACCTTTCGGTGTTTACTCTACGCAGATACTCCTCGAGGGAGATACGCGGTCGAAAGCTGCTTGGTAAGCTGCTACGGGCACGGATGGGGCTGGTAAGGCGCTCCAGAGGCGATCGTGCACGAGGAGTTCGTACTCGCCGTCGTAAGTCACTTCTTCGCCGATGATCGCGTTATGGTCGTAAATCGCGGCCACGTGGAGGTCGTATTCGAGTCGCCGAAGTGCGTTGTTACGACCCGCGCGATTCTTCCGTGCCTTAGGCATTCGGCAGAGGCTCTAGGCGTATATTATATTTAATTAAAAGGTTAGGGTTAGGATATTGCATTCGGCTGCGAGCCAATTACGCCTTATGGTTCGGCGTCGCGTTAGAATGCATGAGCTACCGCGTGCTCGAAGTCCGATGTTTCCTTTGTGGTAAGTGCGGATGACGCACAACACCTTGCCCCCAGAAACGATCGGAATTCTTGCTTTAACTGTTAATTGTTCGGTAAAAGAAGACTTGAATTTATGATGAACGCCCGTTGCCTCTTTAGCCTCGCGAACACATCCGTTTATCGGAATCTCGGAGACAAGGAATGAAATAATGAAGAACACGTGGCGTTAAATAGAAATCGTTATATTTAGATATTCACTGAATTTACACTCACGGAATATTAACACTATATATATCAAACTAGAATTGTACTATTAATAGGATTTGAACTAAAACTAGAGATTGAAACAATTTGAACTAAATCTAGAAATTGAAACACGCTTATACTTGAACGAGACGATGCTCGCGCGGTGTTCACTAGTCGACGACACGCACAAGAGTGTCTCAGCTTCGGCGAGCGCTGCCGTGCTCTGCTGCGGCGGCGCTGTGGCGCAAGATGGCGTATTGGAGGGCGGTGATGTGCTCATCCCACGTCCTTCTGGCTGCGGCCCACATATTGAGCAACCATGGTCTTAAGGGTCCGGTTGGCCTGCTCGACCGGATTACACTGCGGCGTGTATGGCGGCGCGGTGCGATGTTGGATGCCGAAGGCGGTCAGCAGCTTTCCTAGCTGCTTGGACTTCAGTTGCGTCCCATTGTCCGTTATTACCTGTGGGCACCCATGACGGTACACGACCTGGTCGGTGAAGACCCTGGCGACATTTTCTGCAGTGGCCTTCCGCAATGGCGTGACCTCGAGCCACTTCGTAAATCGGTTCTGCATCGTGAGGATCCACGTGTGTCCATGGTTGGAGCAGAGTAGCGGTGGACTAGGTCGATGGAGATCTGTTGTCATGGCGCGGTGACCGGAGTAGTGTGGAGGGTCCCGGCGGATCGTTGTTGTGATACTTTATGGGCCATACAGGTTGCGCAGGTGCGGACGTACCGTGCGATTTCCCGGAACATCCCTGGCCAGTAGTACTGCTGGACGACGCGAGCCATGGTTTTGGCGATCCCCAAGTGTTCGGATGCGGGGTCGTTGTGCCATCGTTTGAGCAGGGCGGCACGCTCGGGTGTCGGAACACATCGTTTCCATTGCTCGTCGGCGAGCATCTCCCGAAAGTCCAGGTCGTGGAGGATGTGCCGGTACAGGAGTCCGTCCCGTATTTGGTAATCGGGCCGGTAGGCTGGTCGGGTCTGGACGTCTCGGCTGATCCGGTGATACCACGGGCAGGACGTCTGTTGTGCCGTGGCGACTTGTAGGTTGGCGAGAGAGCGCATCGGCCACCTGATTCTGGGTGCCATCGGTATTCGATCTCGAAATCGTGCTGTTGTAGTTCGAACAGCCAGCGACCCGACGGAGCTTCCAAACGTTGGAGCCACCGGAGGGACTAGTGGTCGATGAGCACGGTGAACCGATATCCCTCCAAATAGTCCCGCATCCGACGAATCCTCCAGACTACGGCGAGGCATTCCAGCTCAGTGGCGCTGTAGTTCCGCTCGGCGAGGTTTAACATACGGCTGGCGTACGCGATGACCCGTTCTCTTTTAGCCAGTCGTTGTGTTAGGATGTCTAACCCGTGCGTGCTGGCGTCTGTCTGCAGGGTGAAAGGCAGTTTCGAAATTGGGGCACGCGAGTATCAGAGCGGAGGTTGGAGCGTCCTTGAGGCGTTGGAAGGTCTTGTTCTCGACGGCGGTCCAGGCCCAGCGGGCGTTTTTGCGGGTCAGGCGTGTTAGAGGTGCGGTTACGGCGAAGAAGTCCGCGATAAAGCGTCGATACCACGACGCTAAGCTCAGAAACTGACGAACTTGCCGGAGGTTGGTGGGCGCTAGCCAATTGGCGATGACGCTCACCTTTGCCGAGTCGGTGCGGATTCCGCGACGGTCAATAAGGTGACCCAAGTATCGGAGGCTGTCCCGGCAGAAGTAGCACTTGTCGGCGTTGAGTCGGAGTTTGGCGGTTCGCAGGCGGCGGAAAACCTCGGCTAGGTGTTCCAGGTGCCTCTTGAAGGTCGGGCTGGCCACAATGATGTCCAGATACACGAGGATGTTGGTCTTGAGCTCTGGCCCAAGATAGAGTTCAGGAGGCGTTGGAACGTGGCGGGAGCCGAATGTAGCTCGAACGGCATGGTTCGGAACGCGACAACTGGTCGACTTTCGGGTGTCAACGGGACTTGCCAATACCCGTTCTTAAGATCCAATATGGTGAGATATTTGGCGCCGCGCAGTTTATCGAGCGTAGCCGTAATATGCGGCAAGGGATAGGCGTCCTTTTGCGTGACGTCATTCAGTTTCCGGAGTCGAACCGATACGTGCCGTCCTTCTTTTTTACGAGTACCACCGGGGAGCTCCAGGCGTTTTGGGACGGCTCGATTACGCCGGCCTCTTCCATCTTGCGAACTTCCCGGTCTATTACGGCCTGCATGGCTGGATTATGCGGTCCGTTGCTTAATTGGTTAGTCGGTCATTAGGCGGATCCATCCAATGCTCGATACGGTCGGTCGGGCCGCGTACAGCCTCGAAGGCGGCTAGCTCCCGGTGTAGAAATTCTCGTAGTCGCTGGTCTTCATCTGCGGTGCGTGGCGCCAGCCCGGCCGAAATCTCCCCTATCACGGGCTGGTCGCTGGTCTTGGTGATCGGGGGTGCGGGGAGGGCGACCCCGAGCTTAGCCCAAAGATCGATGCCGATTAGGATCGGCCCGCTGAGATTCGGCATGACTTGGAACGTGTGGGTCACGGTGCGGTTGATAATGGTAATCGGTATGTTCACTGTGTGTGTGATTGGGAGTGCCGTCGGCCAAGTTGATCTGTTGGGTTATTCCCCGAGGGGGGTGGCCGCAGTATCGGGCTCGTTTGGCCGTGGCGGGACTCACGAACGAGACCTCGGAGCCGGAGTCGAGCAGGGCCCACAAATGCCGACCGAGTAACTGGATCTTTAGATGCGGCCTAGGCGTGAACTTTATGGCGTTCTGTCGGGACGGGCGGCGATCGCTGGTTCTCCGGCCCGTGTGCCGTTTCCCGCCGGTGGGTGGCAGTCTCGGCTGAACACGCCGTCCTTGCCACAGCGAGAGCAGAACTTGCGCGATGGTTTCTTACAATCGAAGCGTGTGTGGCCTCGCTGCTTGGACCGCCAACAGCACTCTTCTTTGCTGTAGGCGGCGGCAGCGACCGGCGGGCTCCGGGTCGGTGGCTGTTCTTCCTTTTGCCGACGGAGTACCCTTTCATGCTTGGCTGCCCTGGCGCTTAACCCCGCGATGCTGGTGGCTTCTGTCGATCGGATGTATAACTGATAACTGGAGTTTAAGTTGTTGTATAGCAGGCGGACTTTCTCTTGTGGTGAATAACCTCCAGCGCGCCTCATCATGGTCAGCAGGTCCGTGACATACTGGTCAAAGGATTCCCTCGGTCTTTGCCTTCGGGCCTGGGCATTTTGCCGCAGTTGGTCTCGGTAGTCGGGTGGGAACTACTTCAATCGGAAGGCGGTGCAGATGGCTTCCCAGGTGGTCCAGTCCTCGTAATTGTTGCGATACCACAACAAGGAATTTCCGCGCAACATCTCTGGTAGCCCTAGGAGGAACAATTCGTCGGCGTAGCTGAGGATCGCTTGAGCTCTTCTAATCGTTTGAGGAATGCGAACGGGTCTTTGCCATCGAAGCAGAGGCCTCACTTGCGGATTCGGTCTAGGATTGCGGTGGGGTGGCGTTGGCTCGACGCGGTCAGGGGCCGGCTCGGGTCCCGGCATCGCTTTTTCCTCGGTTGTCGGCGGTGTCTTCGAAGAACAGCTCCGGGTTTTGGATCACGAATTGGCGCAGTCGATGTCGTAACGTGTCGATATTATCGACATTGTCGAGGCCGTGCGTGGCTAGTTGAGTGGCGAGCTGGACTTTCGAAAAACCGTATATCCAGGAGATTTTCATCGAGGTGCGCACGCAAGCCGGAGTCTCTACTGGGCAGGTTCTTGTTCGGGCGCCATGTAACGCGGTCACCTCGCTCGACGCTCGGATCGGCTCGTCGGTGTCCGGTTCGAGAGGAGGGGAGACTCAAGCGTACGCGAACACAGGTTGCAGCGAAAAGATCGTTTATTGGTAGAAAGATAGATCAGAGTGCAGGGCCGGAAGATGTCGCAGTGTAGTGGACAGCAGGAGGCGAGACGCAAAGCGAAGACGCAAAGCGGAGACGCAGAGCGGAGACGCAGAGCGGAGACGCAAAGCGATTGACGCAAAGCGCTATACAGATGCGGCGATCGACAACGGTTTATTTATACGTGACTACGGCGCGGTTACAGCTAAAGATCTTAGAATTACCGACTTATAACTAGCGGACTTAATCTCTATCGCATGCACTTACAAGCTAATGTCAAATTGGACGGCTAGGTATTGCGGGCAGGGCCGAGTGTCACGTCGAGCCCTGCCTTCGCAACGAAAACCGGCGAAACCCAGTGGAGCTGAGCGAAACCTCAGCCCGCGGAGTGGTGACAGGAGTCGACGAAACCCAACAGAGCTAAGCGAAACCTTAGCCCGAGGAGTGGTGACAGGAATCGGCAAAACCCGACAGAGCTAAGCGAAACCTCAGCCCGAAGGTAGAGAAAACCGGTGAAACCCGGCAGAGCTAAGCAAAATCTTAGCCCCGAGAGGTAGTAAGTACTGGTCAGGTCGGTGTCAGGAGTCGGATCGCAGGATGGGATCTGGTCCCGATGTCTCGGCCGGCCGGGTATATAAGCCCGGCCGGCGTTCCCCACTGCGCGTCGTTGGTCCGGCAGTGAGAAGTCGGTATCGCGTGGGGGCACCATGAGAGATAGCGTGAGCGAGACGGCGCGTGCGGCAAGCGAGTGAGATAGCGCGAGCGGTGTGCGTACAAGCAGGATAGGTAGCGCAGAATAAATAAGCCAAGTGTATATCTATATATATATATATATATATATATATATATTGTACAAGTAACGGCCCTACCGTTACATATATATACATATTATATGTATTATATATATATATATATATATATATATATATATAATTTTGACTGAATAAAAAAAATAAGATGTCATAAGAAAATATAATAAAAATATTTGTCAGCGTGTATATATGAACAAGTTATACGTTTGTGCGATTAAAATTAAATATAGAATTTTAGTTTTAATTTCTTGCGTTTATTGCAAATTGTAAATGCGATCAGGTTATACGGTTGTGCGAATTAGAATTAAGTATAAAATTTTAATTTTATTTCTCTCTCTCTAGTTCGTTGTGAATTGTAATTATCATATTAAACAACAAATCTTGCATTTATTTATAACGTTCAGATAATTTCATCATTAGTTTTACACTTTCATTATTTTCTTTATTCGGTCGAGCAGCGCCAAGTGTTTTTACATAAAAATTTTTTTTTCGTTCAATTTTTGTGATATGTTCAATTTTTTGTGATAAAAACTTAGGTTATGTAAAGCAATTTTGTGATATAATAATATTTCAGAGCTAAATAATTACTACCTGGGTTAGAAAAGGGAGTCTTGAATGGGTAAAAAGATATACATATCATTTGGTTTTTATTATTTTTAAATAAAAAATACTGCTTGGATTTTATTTTTTTTAAATAGTGGCATATCAAATCTTTGATACAAATATAATATTTACAACATTTATAAAGCATGAATGTTGAGTCTATAACAATATGTATTTTTACGTGTTATCAAAATACCGTTCAAAATCTTAAACAATCATCTTCAAAAAGGGCAACTTTCTGAGTACTGTCTTTGGAGATTGAAAAAGTGAGGGAAGTTGTGCTGATATAAATTAGGTGACATAGAATTGGGATAGTCCGAATTTTAAAAAGTTCAATAACAGTTTTCGATTTTTTCCTCTTCAGGTAAGTTCGAAATAAAAGTTAATTATCAATATTATATATATTTGAAAGTTAATTTTTTTCAATCGTATTTAGAGAAAAATTTTTATTATTTTCTTAATAAAGTATTTACAAAAGTTATATTATTGTTGCATGTAATTTAAAAAAAATATGTATATTTTTTTAATTTTTTACAAGTGCACATTTCATTTAAATTTTCAAACTAACCTTCGAACTAACTAAAAAATTACAAATCATCCGCGTATTTTATAAAAGAAAATTTATAAAAGAAAATTTAAATACTAATAATATTTATATGTTACAGATAATTGCTGTCTGAATATTGCTGCTGAATTGCTGCTGATAACTGTTGTTATAATCAGAGATGTGCTGGATATCCGGCATCCGGTATCCGATCTATCCGGCTCCTTTTTATTATCCAATTTGATAGCCGGTTATCATTAGTATCCGGATATCGGATCGAAAATTGATTTAAAATATATTTAAAATTGGTGCCATTAGTGCGGGATTCGAGACGCAGAGTCCTCTAGGAACAAAGCTAATAATTTTTTATCAAATTGGCTCTCTTTTGTACAATCTTTTTAAAGGTTTTAAACGTTTGAAGGTTTATTTTCAATAATGCTGAAGTGCATTAGTGTTTTTCTAACCTAACCTACGAGAAAATATTAATAGCAAAGTA
This sequence comes from Pogonomyrmex californicus, assembly GCA_024349325.1. Taxonomy (NCBI): domain Eukaryota; kingdom Metazoa; phylum Arthropoda; class Insecta; order Hymenoptera; family Formicidae; genus Pogonomyrmex; species Pogonomyrmex californicus. The sequence goes on from JAECZD010000027.1 coordinate 262,991, forward strand.
ATTAGAGAAAATTATTGATAAATTCATCTTCTACATAGTGTACCTAAAGAATATATCGTTCATTTTATTGTTGCATTTAATTATAAAATATAATGGCACAAGGAAAATCTAACATATGGAAATTTTTAAAAATATGTAATAATGATGAAAAAAAAGTAGAAGGCGATTCACAAGTGAACAATAGTTCACTTGTGAATCGTCGCAAAAAAAACTATGAGAGAAAAAACGACTGGGGGATCACAAACTTTCGAGACACATTGATATTTCTGGGAGAGGCACGAGGAAAAAGCCCGAGTCGTAGATACCTTCCCAGCAGTCTAAAAATATGACTTAATTAATCAACTTTTCACTTCTCTTAGTTACATAACCTTTATTTTTTTAGTTATACAAATTTACTTCTTTTACTTATACAATTTTTATCTTGTATAATTAATAAGGTAATGTTTAAGTTGTACATCGTAAACATTATAAATAATTTTGATAACAGTTACTTAGGTTTCTTTTATATATATATATATATATATATCATCCACCTTTTAATACTAAACTTATTATATTAATTTTTTTTTATTACTATTTTTCTTTACGAGTTATTTTTCTTATTTTTATTCGAATTCTTCATTTCTTTTTATTTTTAAGACCTTTGTATTCCTTATAACTTAGCATTCGTCTCTCTTCATAATTTAGCATTTGTTTCTTATCATAAGTGATTCAATTCTAGCATTCAAACATCTTTCAGGCCTAAAAAGAGAGGAAATGTAACCAAATCAATTAATTCTCTACTCACATAGATATTGCTTGAGTGCCTACTGGGGAGCGGGAAAGTTTTTTTTTCTTTCTTGTTTACCTACAAACACCAACACCCTAACCTACAGCATAATAACAAACAAACCCCAATAGATATTAACAATTGGGAGGATGATAATCCTACACACCTAAAGGCTCAGTCGAATAATTTCTCATGCCGACATCACCTTACCTAGTATAACAAATCATAGCCAGACGAGACGCAACGACTGAGGCAGATAAAGGCAGGCGTTAAAACGCTTAGTGGCCATAACTTGGCCATGTGTACTAAGATCCCGAAAAAAAGAGGGATAGAAAACCTATCTTAGGGTGTAAAACATAGAGATTTAACTCTAAATAAAACGAGACGTGACCGGTGGCATTCACGTAGTATAACACGTTATTTCCCAAAAAAGGATAGATAAGAGTTTGTTGTCTGTTTTGTTATGCAAAACCATTTCCTTCCTCTTGAAGGCTATTTAACAAATGCGATAGAGTTAAGCCAAAATTATCATTAATTCTTTCGAGCTTCTTATAATTTCTTTGAATCTATTCGTAATCATAATAATTTGTACTCATAATAATAATAATAATAATGAAATAATAATAATAATAATAATAATAATAAATAACATTCTTTTATCGAATCCAAGCATTTCCGCGTACATCAAGATTTTGCGCATCCTTCACTCTCTCCAATAAGGAGGAATAAGTCCTTCTAAAAATAAATACGCATTAACAAATTGTAGGCATAAAACACTTAAGATAATTTCCAAAAAAAAAGAAAGGAAGAAGAAGAGAGGGGCGAAGAGTGAACGATGCGCACAATTTAATTTTAAGCAGCATTGCGAATATAATACAACGATAGTTAATGTAAGCGAAGAACAAAGAAGAACGAGGGAATAAAGAAAGAGTTTTGGTGGTCGTCTGTTCCTTCCTTCTTCTTCACAAAAAGGAGGGAAACGAAACCGAGAAGAACCAAAAAAGAAAAATTATTATCCTACTGTTGCAAATGTTGTGTACCTCCAACATTTGTCTAAGGCGGGAGGTGTTACGTCCGAGGGACTCCACGAATTCTTCTCTTTCGGAAAAAGAAAACGGCGCCTCGAACGATCTAGAAAGATCCTAAATAAATATACAAAATTCCACTCGAGACACGTCTCACTATCTAAAAATAATTTTTTTTCTTTTCGCGATAGACAACTTTGTCGGCACCGAAAAACTTATGACGTACCAATAAAATTCAAAAATATTAACAAAACCAAATTCTTAACGGATAAGAAACGCGTCGGATCGTTCGAGGGTGACACTCCCCAAATTGGTGGGGAAACGCCAATCAAGAAGAAACGATTGGCCGGCCGTTGGCGGGCACACCAATGAATGATTGAGGGTGTGGAATGGTGGATAAAATTTTCACTAACAAATTCCGTCATTCGCTAGGAAATCCGGAATCAAAAAAATAACCACAATTCACAGAACACCGCTCCCCTCCTTTCTCTATACTCGCAATTTTTCTAAACTATCATTCGACAAGCCAATGAAAAAAATCCATCACGCCCTCAAATATTTCCACCCTTCCGGAACTCTGTAACGTTCGGAGAGCCGCTAGTTTTTTTTTTGCGAACATGCAACACCGTTTTGGTATTATTCATCGCAGATCAAAAGCCGAGAACGGTTATTGGCTCTCCTGCCGTCCGGCGTCGAACACGACGTGCCCCACCTTCACTATTTTCGGCACTAGCTATAGTATTATTATTAATCACTTTCCTTATCAGTAGTAGTTTAGTAACAAACGTTAGCATCATCACTATTATCAATTATATTATAATAAAACATATTTTCTATTATTAATATTATTATTATTACAATAAAAATGTTTTATTATTATTATTGTTATACTCTAAATATTATTAACCATATTAAACTAATTATTATAAAACATCTTCATTATCAAACTTAAACTTTATCATCAACAATAATACTAATATCACCTTTACTGCGTATCGTTCTCAGTCATCTGCGTTCCGATTGGCTTGACCGATTCTACAGCACACATAGCATAAGCATGCATGTCTAGTATAGTTACATAACCCGCGCCACCGCCAGCGCCACGTGCGTTGGCGTACCCAAGCTATTCGCCATGACAGGACACTGCGCCACGAGGGCCAGCATACCTCATGCCATCCGCCATCTTGCGCATTATGACGCGCCTTACCGCTATATATACACTATACATTAGATATAAGTTATTAAATAAATAAACAAATTCTAGTTTAGCCCAACCATTAGAGTATTAACTATAAATAAGTTTTCTCGTTACTCATCGCTATACACTATTATTATCATTATTGCTAAATACACTATCATTAACAAGTACTATTATTATTATTATCATAACAATTATTATTAACGTCATAACAACTACTATTATTATTATTAGACTAAGAGCTAGCCTTAATCGGGAATCAATACGCCGATCATAATTATAACACATGTATTATACCAACGATACCCTATTCCACCTTATCAACATCCTATAACACCACCTACATTACCATCTCTCTGAATTACCACGATACCGACACACCACAATGCCATCAATGCGGAACAGTAAGCACGTGTCTTAATCCTAACTCTGAATCCTCTGAATCACAATCCAATTCCATTTTCTAGTTCAAATCCTAGTTAAGTTCGAATCCTAGTTAAGTTAATTGTAATCTATCTTGTAGTGTCTTATCCTTAATTGTGAAATTCGTGAGTGTAATTTTAACCAGTGAAATATTGAATATATTTTCTCCAACAAATTATCACGTGTTCTTTCTCTTCATTCCTTACCGCCGTACCGCCGACGATTGAAAGTGTTCGCGAGGTCTGTGAGGCTTCACGCGTAATAAAGTAATTCCTAAAAATTCATACATCGTTAACTATAACAAGAACGCCGAGCGTCTCCCGGAGCAGGTGTTGTGCGTCCATCCGCACTTACCATGACGGAGACTCGAAATTCTTGCTCGCGATAATTTCAATCGTTCCTACGCGAAGCCGAAACACAACGCGAATTGGCTTGCCGCAGAACGCTAATCCTTTGATTTTACCTTCGCATAATATTTAAACACTTCGAAACCTCACACGAATGCCGAAGGGCAGAAGAAATCGCGCTGGTCGTAAGACCTCTATTCGCCACCTCGAGCACGACCTCCACGTGGCAGCCATCTACGATCATAACAAGATTGACGAGGAGGTCAAGTTCGACGGAGAATACGAGCTCTTGGTGCCCGACCGGCTCTGGAGTGCACGGCCGACCTCGATATCATCCGACAGCGCTATCAAGGATATCCAGTTCCGGCCACGAATTTCCCTAGAAGAATACTTGCGTAGAGCACGTCTAGAAAAGATAAGTGGATTATTATAGATTATTTCATTAAACAAATATAAAAATCACGCGCATGTGTATATTTTCGGATGACGCTCTGCGCGCTTAGGAATTTTCCGGTTGCATCAGTCTAAACGTGTCCGTGCCTGCTTATCGTACAAAAAACAAGGGGAAAGCGGCTGACCGGAAGGATTTTATGACCTACCCTTTTTTTTGGGGGGTATAGTTTTTGCTGCTCTCACTGATTTCACTCGGGAAGTGCATGCTTTTAAGACTCGTTTCGAAATCCTTGGTTGGAAATATTACCGAAATATTATTCGAGAAAATGCGTTGTTTTCTACACATAAGACAATTATTAAACAATTGACGTAATGTGCCCTCCTCGTTCTTGTAAGCCACGGATAACGCCCATCCAGCCGCGGTTTTCCTCCGTCGTGTTAATTTAGGTGTGCTACTTCCTTCAGTTATCGCCGCGTAAGTACTCCAGCCGACAGTAATTTCCCTAATTGCGCGGATACTTTTTGCTACCGTTGTAAGAATTATTACCCGAAGGCATTCTTACTTATCGCTTAACTTTGACTCATTCGCTTCAATTCGGATTTACCAAACCGTTAGATTCTTGCGAGTGTTGCTATACTCCCCTCTCCATAGTCCGCGAGATAGAATATTGCGACACGTGCTCCGACGTGTTCGTCGCTGCCATACAAGTCCTCGAGGAAGAAGGGGAGGCCATCGAAAAACGTTAGAGCACGTTACTTCATAGACAACACCAACGCCGCGTCCGATGTTATCGTTTCGCGCCGTTTGACGAATTTCTCCCTTTCGTTGCTTAATCGCGAGGAGCAGTAGCCGGCCGAGATCGCGCTATCTTTTGGAACTGTTTTAACTGTCGCGCGGTTCCGCGCGTCCTTTCCGTGCCTCTCGTAACGCTCGTTATAACCTCCCTTTAAATTTCCCCGATACGTTGCTTGCGATTTGCCGCTCGATCGACGGCAGCGTTATCGAATGGTAGTGTAACGTCCGGAGAGCCACCATATATTTTTTTTTTCTTTCTCCTACCGCGCATGTAATATCGTCGTAACGTGGTTAACCGCCGGGTCGACGACCGAGAACGGTCATTGGCTCTCCTGCCGTTCCGCCTAATATGGCGCGCTCCGCCATATTTATTTCTCTTAGGTGTAGTATACTATAATCATCTTCCTCAATAATCATAGATATTTAGCAAATATGCATCTCTACTACCTTCCCTTACTAATTATAAACAATAATACTTAATAAAACATAATGTTTAAATATATACATATATATACATATCTAGATCATAATAATAAACACTCCTTAAATATATTTAAATACAATGTCAATATTAATAATAAACTCATGTTATACTGGCGACCAATTACTATAAGATAATAATATTAATATAACAAAACTCTCAACACAGTCACATCACTCCCGGTCAGCCGCGTTCCGATTGGCTGACCAATGCACGTTATAGAAACGTACATCTAGCCTAGCTATAGGCTATATAACCCGCGCCACGCCAGCGCCACGTGCGTTGGCGTACCCACGCCATCCGCCATCTTGCGCCACAGCGCCGCCGCAGCAGAGCACGGCAGCGCTCGCCGAAGCTGAGACACTCTTGTGCGCGTCGTCGACTAGTGAACACCGCGCGAGCATCGTCTCGTTCAAGTATAAGCGTGTTTCAATTTCTAGATTTAGTTCAAATTGTCTCAATCTCTAGTTTTAGTTCAAATCCTATTAATAGTTCAAATTCTAGTTTGATATATATAGTGTTAATATTCCGTGAGTGTAAATTGTGTATTCAGTGAATATCTAAATATAACGATTTCTATTTAACGCCACGTGTTCTTCATTATTTCATTCCTTGTCTCCGAGATTCCGATAAACGGATGTGTTCGCGAGGCTAAAGAGGCAACGGGCGTTCATCATAAATTCAAGTCTTCTTTTACCGAACAATTAACAGTTAAAGCAAGAATTCCGATCGTTTCTGGGGGCAAGGTGTTGTGCGTCATCCGCACTTACCACAAAGGAAACATCGGACTTCGAGCACGCGGTAGCTCATGCATTCTAACGCGACGCCGAACCATAAGGCGTAATTGGCTCGCAGCCGAATGCAATATCCTAACCCTAACCTTTTAATTAAATATAATATACGCCTAGAGCCTCTGCCGAATGCCTAAGGCACGGAAGAATCGCGCGGGTCGTAACAACGCACTTCGGCGACTCGAATACGACCTCCACGTGGCCGCGATTTACGACCATAACGCGATCATCGGCGAAGAAGTGACTTACGACGGCGAGTACGAACTCCTCGTGCACGATCGCCTCTGGAGCGCCTTACCAGCCCCATCCGTGCCCGTAGCAGCTTACCAGGGAAGCAGCTTTCGACCGCGTATCTCCCTCGAGGAGTATCTGCGTAGAGTAAACACCGAAAGGTAAGTGAGAATCTTACATTGAGTTTTATTCCCGATTGCTTTCGCGTTTTCCCATCGGGCATACGTTTACACCAGTGAAATATCGAGTATAAAGAAATTAGATGTGAACGAATATAAGAGTACTCGCGCTCAGGATTCTTTCGGGTTGCGTCATTCGCTTTGTTCGCGTCGACCGACCGCCGCATAGTTGCATCACTCGACCGGAAGGGTTTTACGACCGACCCCTTTTTTTTGCCTCCCTTGCCACTTTCCCCTAAGGCATGTAGGGTTTTGAGCCGCTTTATCGTTGCGCACGGAAATATTCCAGTTTCGAAATATCATTTTAACATTAAATATTCGCCGCGTAATATTAACTCCCGTTATTTGACGTAATATGCCCGCCTTGTTTTCTCGAGCCACGAGATTCGCGCACTCACCCAGGTGCCGTATACAGATATCGTAGGAGTACGGTGCGTTGCCTTACCACGTTTGGATATCGACGCGTAGACGACGCTATCGCCGAGTCACTCCCTAATAGTGCCGAATATCTTTGCTTTCGATGCAAGGAAGAAATACCAGAGGGAACTCTTACGTATCGTCTTGAATTGGCCCACGCGTTCCAGTTTGGGTATACTTCCGCCCGGGATCATTGCGATTGCTGCCGTACCAGTCTTGTAATAGTCCGCGACATTGAGCTTTGCCCTGACTGCACCGAGGTTTTTATCGTATCTCTAGAAGTGCTCAGGGAATCAGGTAATGCCATAGAAAACATCTGCGGACGATATTACCTTGACGAGACGAATCCCGCTCCCAACGGCATTTTATCGCGCTGGCTAACCAATTTCTCCGTTTCACTGATCCGCTCACAGTCAAATAATCACTCGACATCTGGTTAAACGCAAGGTCAGCCGTATAATTCGCTGAAATTCCTCGAGAGCGTTTTCAATAATTTGCCGCTGAGATTATCGGAGGGGTCCCCGCGGTTTTGACGTAACATAATCAGGGTTTCGTATTCCTTAATTCCTCTAACTCTTCCGAACCGCTGCTGGCGATTTGCCGCTCGATCGCTGGCAGCGTCGCCGAGAGGCGAGCGTATTCCCGCCTTTGTCCAGTGCCACGTGATGATTTGCTTGGCAACCTCGCCACCGCCTGCGACGTAACAGTAGACGTGATCCTCCACTTGTTCGGTGCAACGTCATCACGAAATCGTCGCCGCCCGGGACATAACAACTCCTTATAAACCGCGACTTGGAGCGGATCGCTCTCTTCCCTCTCCTCTTCGCTCTATGCCTGGACGGGATCATCTGAGGTTGTCGCCAAATTTATTTAATTAGAATCTGTGCGTGATTTTTCATTTCGTGTGATTCGAGTCACAATCCAGCGAAGGCACCACCTCTCGTCCATCATCTCCGCTCGGCCACAACAAAAGTAAGTCCATTTTGTCATTCTCCTACACTTTTGACACGGTTGACTGGCTATTTGGTTCGCGCGTTTTAAATTGTTTCTTTCAATCACCTCAACATCCTAAATTGGCAAGCCGCCGATTGACTCGGTGTAGCTGCCTCCCCCAATTTCCTTAACATTCCAAATTGGCAAGCCGCCGATTGACTCGGTGTAGCTGTCCCTCCTCTCTCCCCCTTTTTTCTCAATTCTTTTATCTCTCTTAATTCAATCTCTTTCATTTACATAGTGAACCAAACAGAACCCATCCCGAATAAACAAACGAGCGGGCATTGCGACACCGTTGGGAAAAACAGAATAAACGGATTCGTCGTGAAAACGAACACGCCGAAGAACTCGCGGAGCGATTGACCGCAATAGAACCGAGACTCGCCGACATCTCTCTAAGAGAATACGCCATCGCCCTCCGCTCCGCAGCAGAATTCGAGAGACAATGTACTCCAGAAAATTTCGATATAGAGAAATTTTACGATCTTGTCCGCCAATTTCCTCGCTCTCTCACTCATCCACCACCGGGATCCTTCTATATTAGAAGAAAATTCAAGCCCGACAACCAGTTTTGGGATCAAATTTCAAACCATCAAATCCACGATATAATCCCAATGTACATTTCCCGTGACCCCCTTCCCTACCTTGTCCCTGTAAAAGCTTTTCGTAGCGCTCACCCCAATCCTCCCCTACATCTTCGTCCCGATTTCGTTGATATGTTTGCAATAACTAACTTTTTGCCTCAATTAGAACAATTAGGAATATAGATTTCGAACCTTTCAATTGTACATGTTTTAGATACCGGATTTCCTATTGTTTGAAGTTTGTGTGCGAAATTTCCGACATCCGAATGTACATTTTAACATTACATTATTTCATCATAAGATTTGTTGTATTTTCCTTTTTTATTATCTTTAATTAAATCGTAGCTAATCCGAATCTCGTCTTCATTTATTTATAAAAATTTTGACCCCGAACCGTTCATCCCTCCCTAAAGGTCGCACAAAGTCCATCCCTGGTTAGAGATTCGATTCTCTGACCTAAAACGGACCATCGACCGCGTTAGCGCAGATAAGGGGTTATAGCGTCACTGACGTTGACCCATTTCCTGTGCCCCTTCGTCGCGCGTTCGATTCGCGGATCGACCCCACGATGTCGATCCAGGAGATCAAAGACAGTTCCGTGCGTCCACCCGAGTTTCCCCTCCTGATCACAAACATAATTTCTCCTTACGAAGCTCGGATGTAACAATACCATAGCCGTTTGATTCGTGGGCGTCTCGAGTGTAAGATTCTACGAATGGAATCTCCACTTCCGTTTTGGGTGTGGTTAAAAAAAGGAAAACCAGCCTTGCAAGACCTATCGGAAGAACTTAACTTTTGAATGAACCGCAAATCCAAAGATCTCATTTTCTGGCTCAACGAAATAGAGGAAGACAAGCCTATTGCCGTAAAAGATGGCGATGGATGGCAAAGAGGATTGATTACGGCAGTCAACTCGGTTCAGAGGACCGCCCGGATTGAGACGTAGGACGCCAAGTGTGGAGACCATTCCATCAAATTTTTCGCTTGGAATGGTGTTTCCAAAAGTTACACTGGCAGACTCTTACCTATGGTAGCCCACACAGGGCTGGCTAAACCAATCAGATTTTGGTCTAGGAAAACTAGAGCCTTGTGCCAAATCCTAGCCGAAGGACGCAGCGGATATATTAATATCGTGCATCTACTGGAAAACGAGGCTGCAATGGTCAAATTAGTCTTGCCGCACGAGGACGACTGGAGGGTCACAAACCTTCGTGACGCATCAGTATCTGTGGGGGAGGCACGAATCGAGGAAAAAGCTCGTGTTGTAGATATCTTCCCGGCGGTATAAAAATACAACACTTAGTTATACAATTTTTATTTCCTTGTACTCAATTAATAAGATAATGTTTAAGTTGTACATCGTAAACATTATAAATAATTTTGATAGCAATTACTTAGATTCCTTTATATATATATATATATATATATATATTGATCTTTCCCATTGCTCGTAAACGTCTGCTGATTGTTTCTTGTGATACATGTAATGCTTCTGCTAATTGCCGTTGAGTTTGAGTTGGGTCATCATCCAATAACTCCTGCAATTGCTCGTCTTTGCATTTTTGTGGTCTACCAGAGCACTCACTGTCTTTCACATTGAAATCACCACTTTTAAATTGTCGAAATCATGTCTCACATGTTCTAATCGATGGAGCGTGTTCACCATATGTTTCTACCAGCAAACGATGACTTTCAACAGCCTTTTTCTTTTGATTAAATAAAAAAAGCAATGCGTGCCGCAAATGTTCTTTTTCAGGCACAAAACTCGACATGATCACTGAACGATAAAACAAAGACGCTAGTTTTTGGCGGACTCAACTTGTGTGTGTTTGTAGTTTTAAATGTCAGACGAACAAAATGATGTATGTGTCAAATTAATACGCTGCGTCCTTTTCGCTGGCGACATCGCTTAGTTAAACCGGAAAAAACTTATGCATACATCTGGTATATATATATCATCCACTTCCTTTTTATTAAACTTATTATATTAATTTTTTTTCATGAGCCTTTATTTTTCTTATTTTAGTTTTTCATTTTTTTTTATTATTCTTATGACCTTTGTATTTTTTATAACTTAGCGACTTCGTCGTTTCTCTTATCATAGATAATTCGACCCTAGCATTCAAATGTCTTTCTTAGGCATAAAAGGAGAGAAAATGTAACCAAGTCGATTAATTCTTTATTCATATTATTCGGTACTACTTGAGTGCCTACTGGAGAACTTTCTTCGGGAGCACTTTCTTACTCACCTGCAAACACCAACACCTTAACCTACAGCATAATAATAAATAAATCCCAATAAATATTAACAAGTTGGAAGGATAATAACCCTACACATCTAATTGCTCAGTCGAATAATTTCTCATGCGAACCTTACCCTAGTATACCTTACCCTAGTATAACAAATCATATAAAACTCTACATAATCAGATAAGACGCAACGGCTGAAGCAGGTAAAGTGCATTAAAACACTTAATGGCCATAGCTTGGCCATGTGTACTAAGACTCCCCCTCCCCCCAAAAAGGGGATAGAAAAATCATCTTGTGGTGTAAAACATGGAGATTTAACTCCAAATAGAGCGAGACGTGACCAGTGTACTCGCGTAGCATAACACGTTATTTAAAAAAAAAGGATAGACAAGAATTTTGTTGTCCGTGTGTGTTATATCAAACCACTTTCTTCCTCTTGAATGCTATATAATAAATACGATAAAATTAAACCAAAATTTATCGTTAATTCTTTCAAGCTTCTTATAATTTCTTTGGATCTATTTGTAGTCATGATGATAACAATGAAAATAATAATAATAATAGTAATAATAAATAGTAATAATAAATAGTAATAATAATAGTAATAATAGTAATACTAAATATTCTTCTATCGAATCCAAGCACCTCCGCATATATCAAAATTTTGCGCATTCTTCACTCTCTCCAACAAGGAGGAATAAGTCTTTTCTATTAAAAAAATAAATACGCATTAACAAATTTTAGGCATAAAACACTTAAGATAATTTTCTATTCTAAAAAAAAGAGTGAATGATGCGCACAATTTAACCTTAAGCAGTATTGCGAATTCAATACAACGGCATGTAAGCGAAGACAAAGAAGAATAAGGGAATAAAGAAGGGGTTTTGGTGGTCGCCTGGTCTTTCCTTCTTCCTCACATAAACTCGAGAATTACGTGCCAACGATACGTTGCACGTGAATCCTCTTAGCGCAAAGAAAAAGGGAGGAGAACCGAAAAAGAAGAATCGTTATTTTATGGCTGCAAATGTTGTGCACCCCCAACATTTGTCTAAGGCGGGGGGGTGTTACGTCCGGGGAACTTCACGAATTCTTCTCTTTCGGAGAAAGATAACGGCTAATCGGGAAACGAAACGCCTCGAGCGATCTAGAAAGATCCTGAACAAATATACAAAAATTCCTCTCGAGACACGTCTCGCCATCAAAAATAATTCTCTGTGAAAGACAGCTTTGTCGGCGCCGAAAGATTTATAACATACTAATAAAATTTGAAATATTAACAAAATCAAATTCCTGATGCATGAAAAACGCGTCGGGATCATTCGAGGACGATACTCCCCAAACTGGTGAGGAAACTAAGGAAACACCAATCAAGAGATAGCGATTAGTGGCCATTGGCAGGTACACCAATGGATAATTGAGGGTGTGGAATGACGGATGAAATTTTCACTAATTAATTTCGTCATTCACCAGGAAATCCGGAACATGAAAACAATCACAATCCACAGAACCACCGCCCCCTTCTTCCTCTATACTCGCAATTTATCTGAACTATCATTCGACAGCCAACACAGAAATTCATCACGCCCTCAGATACTCCCACCCTTCCGTCCTTCAATCCTTTATAAACCGTGATTTGGAGCGGATCGCTCTCTCTTCTCTTTATTTCACACATCCACGGATGGACCAATCCTCCTTCGGAGCGATTGGTGAAATACATTTTCCGTACTGTTAGAATCTGTGTGCGAAATTTCAATTTCGTTGTGATTCACGATCCAGTCACCACAGCTCTCATCCATCACCTGCGTCCCGCCACAACAAAAGTAAGTCCGTCTCTATCATTCTTTTCCGCGGTTGACTGTTTGGTTCGCAATCTTAACCCATTGTTTCTTTAAATCACCCCCCACATTCCAAATTGGCAAACCGCCGGTTGATTCGGTGAAGCTGTCCTACTACGATTCCTCAATTCTTTTATCTCTCTCAAATTTACTCTCTCTCTCTCTCTCTCTCTCTCTCTCTCTCTCTCTTTGAGGCAGACGTGTGTTACATCGCTCCGTAAAAATCATAGTTTTTACGGTGACTCAAGAGGGAGGAGGGGACCAAGAGTTTCCACAGTAGTGGTAGTATCCACTATAAATATGTGTGTGCGTTATCTAGTCGGAATGTGTTGAATAGTCTGTTACGTCCGGGGGACTTCACGAATTCTTCTCTTTCGAGAAGAAGAAAACAATGGCTGCTAATCTATAAACGGAGCGCTTCGAACGATCTAAGGAAACCCTAAACAAACAAAATTTCCTCTCGAGATGTCTCACTATCAAAAAAAATTCTTGGGATAAACAGCTTTGTCGGCACTGACAAGTTTATGACCTACCAATAAAAAATTAATATTAACAAAAGCAAATTCCTAACGGATAAGAAACGCGTCGGATCGTTCGAGGGTGACACTCCTCAAATTGGTGGGGAAACTAAGGGAAACGCCAGTCAGGAAGAAACGATTAGTGGCCATTGGCGGTCACACCAATGAACGATTGAGGGTGTGGACTGGCGGGAAAATTTTTACTAACTAATTCCATCATTCGCTAGGAAATCTGGAAATATAAAAACAACCACAATTCACAGAACACCGCTCCCCTCCTTCCTCTATATTCACAATTTTCCTAAACTATCATTCGACAAGCCAACGCGGAAATCCATCACGCCCTCAGATATTCCCACCCCTTCGGAACCCTTTAAAAACCGCGACTTGGAGTGGATCGCTCTCTTCCCGCTTCTCATCGCTCCACGCCTTCACGGTCGGGACCATCCGAAGTTGTCAACAAATCTTTTTTATCAGTTAGAATCTGTGTGCGATTCTTACATTTTCGTGTGATTCGACGATCCAGCCTAGCCATTACACTTCTCGACCATCACCAGCGGCCGCTACAATAAAAGTAAGTCCATCTTTATCACTTTTTCCCGCGGTAAACTGGCAGTTTGGTTCGCGACCTCTACATATTTGTCTCATTAAAACACTCCAACATTCCAAATTGGCAAGCCGCCGATTAACTCGGTGAAGCTGCCTTCCCCGATTTCTTCACACTCCGACTTGGCAAGCCGCCGATTAACTCGGTGAAGCTGCCTCCCCCGATTCCACAACATTCTAACTTGGCAAGCCGCCGATTAACTCGATGAAGCTACCTCCCCCGATTCCACAACATTCCAACCTGGCAAGCCGCCGATTAACTCGGTGAAGCTGCCTTACCCGATTCCACAACATTCTAACTTGGCAAGCCGCCGATTAACTCGGTGAAGCTGCCTCCTCCGATTCCACAACATTCCAACCTGGCAAGCCGCCAATTGATTCGGTGAAGCTGCCTTATCTCGATTCCTCAATTTCTTTTTCATCTGACTTTTTTTTACATAGTGAACCAAACGAACGCCATCCCGAATAGACGAATGAAACGGGCATTGCGACACCGTCGGGAGAAATCAAATAAGCGGATTCGTCGCGAAACCTGCCACGCCGAAGAACTCGCGGAGCGATTAATAGAGGTAGAGCCGGGACTAGCCAACATCTCGCTGCATCAGTACGCCTCCGCGGCCGAATTCGAGAACCAGTGTACTCCAGAAAACTTCGACGTGGAGAAGTTTTTTAACCTCGTCCGTCAATTTCCTCGCTCTTCCACCCATCCACCTCCTGGCACCTTCTTCATCAAAAGAAAGTTCAAACCCGACAGCCAGTTTTGGGATCAGATCTCAAAACACCAAATCACTGATACCATCCCTATGTATATTTCCCGTGATCCTCTTCCCTACCTCCTCGCAGTCAAGGCTTTCCGCAGCGCGCACCCTGATCCCCCGCCACACCTGCAACCCGATCCCATCGACATGCTCGCGATCACCACCAATTTTTTACCCCAATTGGAACAATTGGGTATATAGATCCAGATTTTCCTTTGTCTGTTGTCATTTACTATATTTCAAAATTTATGTATAAAATTTGTTCTGTTTCTTTTTGTAACCAGTACCTATGTATAAAATTTGTTTTTTTTTTACTTCTTGTAACCAGTATCTCAACCCTTTAATGTACACAAAGAAAACATTGTAATTCATTTTTTATTATTATTATTAAATTAGTTAACCCGAATTCCGTCTTAATTTCTTTACCCTAAAACTTGACCCCGAGCCATTCCCGGCTCCTTGAGGATCGCACAAGGTCCATCTCTGGTAAAAGAGATTCGGTTCTCTGACCAAAAAACGGACCACCGATAGCGCGGGCGCAGGCAAGGGTAATAACGTCACCGACGCTGACCCGATCCCTGCCCCCTTAACGCGCGTTCGACTCGTGGATCGACGACCTCACGACGTCGTTCTGTGAGAACAGAAGAGGTTCCGTGCGTCCACCCGAGTTCTCCTCCTCCTGACGAAAGATATTATCTTTCATCCAGAACCACGGACGTAACAGAGCTAGAATAAAAATTGGGGGCTCGTCCGGAATATAAAAAGTGCGATCTTTAGCGGGAATGAGTACGAGGTCAAGTTCGAATAAGTCCGAAGTAGATGAACTTTATAAACTCGGTTTAGAGTGTGGCGGTAAACCCAAACCAGGCGCATCGAAAACGGTACACACATCCACTCCATCTAAATTCCTCGCTTCCAAACACGTCACCTTTTCTCTGGAGGACACTTCGATAGCGGAGGAGCAATTCGAAACTGTTTGCGAAACATTTGAATCTAACATTTCCACACGCGAAACGTCATCAGCTAGTAATAATTCTGATAATTTTAACAAAAAAACAAAAAGAATCTGTAAAAATTGCGAAAAATAATCCTTTCGCTACGCTAAAATACGCCGTCGACGCCATTCCATACTTTGATGGACAAAATATTCCACTGAATTATTTTATCGAGGGTTGCGAGGAGGCGAAATCTATGCTTCCTGATGAGGCTGAGCCTCAATTTGCTAAAATCATTACAATGCGTATAATCGGAGAAGCACGTCGAACTATTCAGGATCAAGACTTTAACAACGTTGCTCAAATCACTAAATATTTAAAACAAATTTACGGTCCTTCGAAAAATGTCTATTAACTACAAGGGGAATTGGGATATGTCTATCAAGGGAACGACGAAGACGTAATAACATACGCGAATAGAGTGAAAATTTTGAGGAAGCAAATACTCGAAGCATATCGAAGTTCGGGACCTTCTCTTCCCGAACAAAATATTAAAGATTCATTAGAAAGGGACATGTGTAAATGCTTTATCAAAAGGTTAAAACCGGAGATCAAACAAAGAATATTAAGAAATTCACAGATGGATGTTAAAGCAACTGTAGCCGACGCGATACGCATAGAAAGAGAATTACGCGCAATGTCAGATTTACGGCGTGGTAATATCGCAAAAATGCAAAATATTAGCTTACAACGCGAAACTTGCCAAATTTGTTATAAAGACGGACATTTAGCCAGTAACTGTAGAAAATTCATTCAAAACTCACAGCAGAATTACGAAATACTAATATGTCAGATTTGTAAAAAACGTGGTCACGATGCTAGTAAATGTCGAATGCGCGACCCGCAATCACGGCGAACTGTTAACGTGATACGAGAAAATACGATTGTCTGTCAATTGTGCTCTAAAACCGGTCATAACGCGAAGTCATGCCGTAGTACTAATCAAAACAAGCCTCTCTTGATTTGCCAGTGGTGCGATAGACAGGGACACTCAGCTAATAACTGCTGGAAAAAGCAAAACGAATTGCGCACGACAGAAAATAAGGCAAGAATTATTTGCCAAAATTGTAATAATGCACACTGCTAGGGATTGCAGATCCAAAATGGATCGAACTACGAGCAATAATAGCACACTATTTTGCCGATATTGCAAAACGCAAGGGCATCTCCTCGAAAACTGTGAGTTGCGCATCGCAAGTAATAATCGAAGAATGGCAAAAGATTCGGTAAACTCCAACGGCCCCTCAAAACCGGGCGTGCAACAGGGGACCAAACGGATTCCACGCCCGTCAACATCTTCTGCGCCTCAACAAAAAACGCTCCGAACGCTCGCTCAGTAGCGATAAACCTCGATAAACATAGTCGCGTGCCGACCGTTCAGATAGAAATGCGAAAAACAGTCCCTCACATAACTCTTATGTTAGACACCGGTTCTGGATCTAATATAATTAAGAAAAATTTTATACCTGAGGGGGTACGCATTAATTATAGTAACATTCTAAAATTAAACGGAATAAATGATTATCCAGTATTTACTCTTGGCGAAACTACGCTAAGCCTTTTCGACACCTTAGTAAATTTCCACATAGTACTCGACGACTTTCTGATACCACAAGCTGGTATATTAGGCAACAATTTCTTTAAACAAACATCATCGAAAATTGATTATGCACAAGGATGTATAGATGTATCCGGTATCCAAGTACCTTTTCTCTCACCAGAAACTATAATGGTATCACCCAGATCAGAATCGTTATTTTATGTAAGAGTTGGCAACTCTAATGTCAAAATTGGATATGTACCGAAATTGAAAATAACTTACGGAATCTATCTAGGGGACACGATCGTGGAAAATGTCTCGGGGAAAGCATACTTAAATATCATAAACACGCGGGAGGAAGAAGTAGAAGTCAGGGTGCCGACCATAAATCTTAGACTCTGAATGAGATGGTCGACCTGTGTGAAACCAGAATAAAGAAGATTATCACGAAGAATTAACAACTTCACACCCGAATTCCTTTTCAAGAGAGACCAAACATATTGACCATAAAGAAGAATTGTTAAACGAAAATGTAATAAGTAGAGAGGAAGACGAGATTATGAATATAAATGACATTGAAATCGTTAACGAAAATAAAAATGAAAATAAAAATGAGAATGAAAGAGAGAATGCAAAGACAAAAGAGGACGGAATTATAAATAATAAAGAAATTAAAATTTTCATAAATAGAGATAAAATTAATAAAAATTTAAAGGTCAAAAATAAAAATGAAATTAAAATGAGAGGAAATAAAAGGAAAAATCTTAATTTCGATACTCAGCGAGAGGGAAGTTACCAAACCTCCTCTGAGATATCCTCCCATCCCAAAATCCTCGGAGAGGGAAGTTACCAAACCTCGTCCGAAAATTTAACAAATTCTGAGTTCCTTGGAGGTGAAAATTGTCGAATCACTTCAAGAGTCAATTCTGGAATTGCCGATGGAAGTTTCCGCACTTCTCGAGCATTTTCCAGCTCCATCGGTTATGAGGAGGAAAGTTACCAAACCTCACTACGTAATCCGACACGATTCTGCCTAAAGGAAAACGACAATACTAATTCCTCAGTTTCGTTAAAAGGTGTTAAATTCCCGAGAATTGGGATGACCTCGGAAAAAACGAATAAAAAAAATGAATCCTCTCATATTACCGCCAAAGAGCTTATGGAAAGAATACAAATAAATAAGTCGGATGAAATAAATCTTGGCAAATTAGGAATGAAAAATAAAAAACCGTCTTCGAGAATTTTTAAATTAAGACAAAATCAATCTCTAAGAGATAGTAGACGAATGTATACGAAAGCGCAAATCAAAACATAAGGAGAAAGTTATACAAGGGATACAAAGTAATAACAAGAAAAACGGAGCTACCGAATGCTTAATACTATCGGAAGAAAACCAAAGGGATTGTTGTACCCCGGATGGGCTACAACGATAATTTTAGGGATAGTCGGGTTCGTTGAGCCTAAGGAGTTGGGACTCCGAGCAGGATCAAAAGAATGGAAAGGAAATCTTCTCGAAATCACTAACACACTTTCTTTATTTTTTCTGGTTTATTTAATTAATGCACAATTTCGTAGATTTAGTATTGCTTGTTTTATTTCTTTCACACACGGTTAAACGTCGGCGGGCGGCTCGGCGCGTGTCGCGTTACTCTGGCGGCCGTCGACCGAGTATGTCACTTGAGACGCTGATAGTACGGCTCGCGTGAACTTCGCCGTGCTCGTGTAATATCTTGCGCGATAATTATAATAATGATTCCGAACGGCACGTTATTCTTGACTCTCTCCCACTCCGCCTGTGTAACCGATTATATAGTTTGATCGATGCCTGATCAGCATTCTGATTGATTGCGTCGATCGGTTGCGTGATATTGATTAATCAATATTACGCTCGATTTGATCACCAAGTTTAGGAATTTGCTGATAGGCTTTTTCGCAATGTTCTCGCGTGATGCATTTCTGCGGTCTTTCGAAAGACTGGCCGCAATTTCGGTGGTTACACATTTGTATCGTCTTTCGAAAGACTGTTCGAGATTCATGTGACCTAATTTTGTTGTCATGCGGACTACTTTTATTATTAGTTATTATTTTATTGTTGGTTGTAGATCTAGCTACAACAGGATAGACTCACAAAAATTATAGAATTATTACGACTAGAGCACTTGAATAATTATGAAGAGGAGAATGTGATAAATCTTATAATTAATAGTCAAGACAAGTTTCATATACCTGAGGAGAAACTGACAGCAACTAATGTTCTACGACATAAAATATCCATAACAGATGATCAGCCGATAAACACCCGTCAGTATAGATTTCCGCAAATTCACAAAGAGGAAATAAACAAACAAGTAGAAGAGCTGCTAGAAGGGGGCATAAAACCTTCACAGTCGCCTTACAATACGTCCATATGGATTGTACCCAAGAAAGAGGATTCCCAAGGAAATAAACGATGGTATTAGATTTCCGGGAATTAAATGACAAAATTATCGGAGATGCGTATCCACTACCAAATATAGTCGATATCCTAGATCAATTGAGAGGAGCTCGATATTTTTCGGTATGCGATCTAGCCTCAGGATTTCATCAAATAAAAATAGATCCAGCAGATAGCCATAAAACCGCTTTCACAACACCTTTTGGGCATTATGAATTTGACAGAATGCCATTTGGATTAAAAAATGCTCCTGCTACCTTCCAACGATTAATGGACTTAGTTTTATCAGGATTACAAGGAAAGGAACTATTTGTTTATATGGACGATATAGTTATCTACGCGTCGTCATTAGAAGAGCATGAGAGAAAATATAATCTTTTAATAGATAAACTACGCGAAGCAAATTTAAAATTACAGCCCGACAAATGTGAATTTTTAAAATCCGAAGTAATTTATTTGGGACACATTATAGGCAAAAACGGAGTTAAACCCGACCCAAAAAAATTAGAGGCTGTACGACGATTTCCTAGACCCAAGACACCTAAAAACATTAAACAATTTCTAGGACTAGCGGGATATTACAGACGATTTATCTCTAATTTTTCTAAATTAGCAAAACCCTTGACAAATTTATTAAAAAATGACGTACGTTTCGAGTGGACACAAGAACAAGAAGAATCATTTGAAATATTAAAACAAAGATTATGTGAAGAATCCGTGTTGCAATATCCTGATTTTTCAAAGCCTTTTATCCTAACGCTTCCGGAGTAGCCGTAGGAGGAATATTGTCGCAGGGTGAAAAATAAGGATCGACCAGTCGCGTATGCGTCACGAACTCTAACTGATAATGAATTAAAATACGATACATACGAAAAGGAAGCGCTGGCTATATTATATTGTGTTAAACATTTCTGCCCATATTTATACGGCCGAAAATTTACTTTAGTCACAGATCATAAACCTCTATTATGGTTTAAAAACGCTCAAGATATCAACATGAGAATATTACGATGGAGATTAAAATTAGCCGAATACGATTACGATGTATACAAAGCAGGAAAAATTAACGTAAATGCCGATGCGTTATCCAGGAATCCGGTGAATTTTGAAGAAGCGAATTGCAAGGCAATTACTGACCGGAGAACTTTAAATCCCAACGAAGCAAAGGATGCAGAAATAATTTCTAAAATGTTAGAAGAATCTGATGAGGAGGAAGAAACAGAGGAGGACGAAAACTTCGAGTTATATCTTTCAGATGACGAGCAAACAGAAAATTTACTACCTGACGACCATCTGTTTAAGGATAATACGGATTCAATACCCTTTACACAAGGAGAACTGGACGAATTACCAGTACAGCAGACAGAGAAAGCATTAATACACGATCCATCAAGAGCCAGAAGAGTACTCACTCGCAGCCAAACGATAAATGAACGAAATAAACACTTAAATTCAATGCAACCTCAAAGAAGAAATAAACCCAAAGAAATTGCGGATCAAACCAACAAAAGCGACAAGGAAAAAGAGAGTGACGAAGACACTGACGATGAAGGAGGAAGCGAAATAACTAATGAAGAAAATGAAGAGCTTAATAGTATAGATAAACTTAAACCAACTATCATTGACCATAAGCTAATAAAAATCAATGTTGTCGATTCCCGCGAATTATTATTTTTGCGGAAAGATAACGTAGCATATTTTGTCGATGTCGATGGAAATCCATTGGATTCTGGAGCACAAAAATTACTCGAGCGCAACGAATTGACTACCCTCAATAAACTCGCTCTGTGTAGACCGCAGGTAAAACGCAAAAACTATTTTCACGTGGTCTTACCCATTGAAGAAGGGTCGAGAGAAGGGCCAGCAATGATTTTAAATTATATAACGCAAACTCTGATGAAATTACGAAAAATAACAGAGGAATTAAAATTAGAAACTATTAGCATTGCTAAAACGGATTTTATTTGCAACATTCCTTGGAGCAATATTAAGACACAAATACAAACGACCTTTCTCGACTTATTAACTAAACTAATTATTTGTAACGGATTAGTAAAATATCCTCCGAAAGATCTTCGCCCTTCTATAATAGACGAAACACATTGCTCACCTACAGGTGGACATAGAGGCGTTACTAAAACGTATAACAGAATTAAGCATAATTACTATTGGGAAAATATGAAATCTGACATCCAACGGTATATTCAGCAATGCTTACAATGTCAATTGAAAAAGTTAGTGCGCGTTAAAATGAAACAACCCATGATTACCGATATTCCGGGAACAGCCTTCGACAAAGTAGCAATGGATATTGTCGGGCCTCTACAAAAAACTGAGAGAGGAAACGAATACATTTTAACACTGCAAGATCAATTGACTAAATTCAGCATGGGAATCCCCCTACCAAATCAAACCTCTGAAACAATAGCCGAGGCTTTTGTTAATAAATTCATTTGTATATTCGGAGCACCCAAAGCAATACTAACCGATTAGGGAAGAAATTTTGTCAGCGACTTAATGAGAAAGATTGCAAAACTTTTTAGAATTCGTAAGTTTCGTACAACCGCCTTCCATCCTCAATCCAATGAATCTCTAGAGCGATCGCATCACGCACTAGGAGAGTATCTTAAACAATATGCAAACGAACAAGAACAATGGGACCGATGGGTTAGCCTCGCAATGTTTAATTATAACACCTGCGTACACGAAGCTACAAAACATACTCAATACGAATTAATATTTGGAAAAATTGCAAGAATACCTTCGGAAAAATTTCTAGCACCAGAAGATAAATTAACTAGCTATGATGACTATTTGGTAATCTTAGTCACTCAACTCCATAACCTTCGAGGGAACGCGCGTAAAAATATGATCAATGCGAAACATAAATCAAAGAAATATTATGACAAAAAAATCAACCCTCAAATCTTTAAACCTGGGAATTACGTTTTTCTATTAAAGGGACCTAAACCGGGTAAATTTGGGGATCAGTATACCGGACCACACGAAGTACTAGAAATATTAAATAAAACTAACGTAAAAATTAGAATAAAGAAAAATAGTCGAATCGTCCATCCTAACCGTTTACGAATTTCGCATATTAAATTACCTCCAGATAAAAAACAAGAAAAAAAAACATAACCATTTTCAGATGGATCTCTATAATTGCTGGGCAGTAATAATAGCAATTTTAACAATCCAGTTTCATAAAACGCATGAGATAATAGGCTATGACAGCGGCTCGCCCTCAATAAATCTAACAACCTTATCTCTACTAAATATCGAAGAATGCGACATCCCGCCACAGAACGTAAATTCAACTAATGTCTATATACAACTTCTACAAATAAACGAATTCGAGTCAGTAAAGGTTATTCAATGCAAAGTCGAAATAGACAGATTAATAAAAAAATGCGGAATGTTTTCCCACTCCATGAATGTGTTAAATGGCAAATATTCATATATAGAAGAAACATCACGCGAAGTATGCCAACAAATGCATTCTTATGGAACTTATTAGTTACATAACGGATATATCACTGGATTAAAACCGAATCATACCACTGCCCGACCAGTAACATTGGCAGGACACGTAGACGCCGATGGATCGTGCAAGGGGAGCACGTATTCGGATCCGTACAGCACGTGGACTGACGTCGTGGTACTCGCCAGCATAAAAATCTCATTACAAGAATATATAGCCGACGTACGAATAAATAGTAATCGAGTGCTACTCAGATCCGGAGTGGCCTGTGAACTCACTACCACCCATTGCACAGATATAGAGGGAGGTGAAACCTATTGGGATCCAGTGCCCGCCGACACTTGTAAATTCAACAATTATGGAGTATTGTACAGTGGGATTGTAGACAAAATAATAGATAACGTAAATAAACAACAACTAATAGTCTATTCATTAACTGCACAAGATACAACTTTCGCCTTGACTAGCAAAGGAAAATACGCAACATGCGGCTATACACTCACTCGAACCGAACATCCCAAATTAATCATCTTCGAAACCTCGCGTGGCGTAACGATTTTCAAACAACGAACGCGTGTCTCTAACCTCGACATATTCACCTACATGAATTCCAAATTCGTATACGTCGAAAAGCACATCCGTACGCAGATAAATCAATTATACAGAAATATCCTTTTGCAACAATGTGAACTAGAGCAGGGAATGTTAAAAAACGCTTTAGCTATAGCCACTCAAACACCCGATATCTTTGCTTATTACCTAATGAAAGGACCTGGATATATGGCCCTGTTAGCCGGAGAAGTAATACATATCGTAAAATGCGTACCCGTAGAAGTAAAAATCACAAGAACTGACAACTGTTACAATCAGCTACCAGTCATTCGGGGAAACGAAACCTATTACTTAACGCCGCAAACCCACTATTGCGACAAGGAATTCAGATAAATTGTAACTCTTTCGCACCTACTATGTATCACCTAGGGGACTCATGGTATAAACTCATGCCTAAACCTGTGGAATCATTACCGCTCACAATTATGAAACCTATGACCAAACCTACGTGGAAATATGTTAGCCCTGGATCGCTCGCTACAAGCGGAATATACACCGAAAATGATCTCAATGATCATCTCTACGCGACCATATATTGTTCCCTGCTGAGCGACCGGCGGTGCTCAACACGGTAGCCAGGCGGATGATGGGACAACCAATCTCCCTGAACGGGGGGTCACTCTCACATCTATTAGACGAAGCATCCATAACAAAAATCGCTGCATCCGCATAAAAAAAATTTTGAAATAAATTCTTAATTTTCGGCAATATCAGTGCTGGGGTAATTGGAATATACCTCACCGGGAGAATCATAAAACTAATAGTAGACACGATCATACATGGTTACGCTTTGCATACCGTATATGGATGGTCCATACATCTACTGGGCGCCATCTGGGACTCTATTACCCATCTTTTATTACTGTTGGGGACAAAAGGGTCTCAAAAACCTGAGCAGGCCAGCGCACCAGAGTCTGACCTGTATAGTAAGACCCCCGAAAACCAAGTATACCCTTTATTATCACCAGAGAAAAAACCAGGATTTTCGTTCGAACTAAAAAAATAATAACAACAAAACAACCTCTTTTCTTTCCTTCTCCTATTTACTATTCCCCCTTTTCAACCACCTAACAATCATTAAACTTTTTAGAAGTGAAGAAAGTAAAAATAAAAGGGAGAGAAGAAGAATGAAAGCCATCGATACCAGCCGTTTGATTCGCGAGCGTCTCAAGTGTAAGATTCTACGAATGGAATCTCCGCTCCTGTTTTGAGTGCAGTTAAAAAATGGAGAATCAGCTCTGCAAGATCTATCGGAAGAACTCAATTTCCGAATAAATCGCAAATCCAAAGAACTCATTTGCTGGCCCAACGACATAGAGGAAGACAAGCCTGTTGCCATAAAAGACGGCGATGTATGGCAAAGGGGATTGATTATGGGAGTCAACCCGGCCCAGAGGACCGCCCGGATCGATCTCAGAGACATAGGACGCCAAGTGTGGAGACCATTCCATCAAATCTTCCGCTTGGAAGGACGTTTCCAAGAATTATGCTGGCAGGCTCTTACCTGTGGACTAGCCTACACAGGACCGGCTAAACCAACTAGATTTTGGTCCAGGAAAACTAGAGCCCTGTGCCGAATCCTAGCCAAAGGACGCAGTGGATATATTAACATCGTACGTCCATTGGAAAACGGGGCCGCAATGGTCAAATTAGTCTTGCCGCACGAGGACGACTGGGGGGTCACGAACCTTCGTGACGCATTAGTATCTCTAGGGGAGGCACGAGAAAAAAGCCCAAATCGTGGATACCTTCCCAGCAATCTAAAAAATAAGTCTATATACTCAATTATACAACCTTTGTTTTATTATACTATCCTTATTTCTGTTAGTTATATCTTTTTTTTATCTCTATATATACTGTATACTGATTTAGTCAATAAAGTAATGTTTAAGTTGAACAATCATAAACATTATAATTTAATAATAATTTAATGATAATAATTTTGATAACAATTACTTAAGTTCCTTGTACACATATATCATCCACTTCCTTTATTATTAAACTTATTATATTAATTTTTTTTCTTTTTGTGGTATAAAGAGGGAGGAAATGTAAGTCGATTAATTCTTTATTCATATCGATGTTGCTTGAGTGCCTACTGGAGAGCGGGAGCACTTATTATTTTTATTCTTCTCTCCTCATCTGCAATTACCAACCCTGATCTACAGTATAATAATATTAACAAGTTAGTGGTAGGATAATAATCCTACACATCTAATTGCCCAGTCGAATAAATTGTCATGCGAACGTCACCTTACTTAATATAACAAACATATCATATAATCAGACGATACACAATGACTGAGGCAGGTAAAGAGCGCTAACACGCCTAATGGTCACGGCTTGACCATTTGTATTAAGATCCCGAAAAAAAAACGGGGGAAGAAGATAGAAAAACCATCCTGGGATGCAGAACATGGAAAAATAATTCCAAACCAAGCGGGACGCGACTGGTGGTACTCACGTATTATAACAAAAAAAAGGGGGGGGAGAGAAGAGAGACAAGAATTTGCTGATCGTTCGTTATATAAAATCATTTCCTTCCTCTTGAACGCTATATAATGAATATGATAGAATTAAGCCAAAATTATCATAAATCTTTTCGAAATTCTTATAATTCTTCCGAATTTATTTGTAATCGTAATAATAATAATAATAATAATAATAATAATAATAATAATAACAACACTAGTAATAATATTCTTCTTATCGAATCCAAGCACCTCCGCATACAAGATTTTACGCATTCTTCACCCTCTACAACAAGGAGAAATAAGTCCTTTCAAAATAAATACGCATTAACAAATGTTAGGCATGAAACACTTAAGATATCTTTTCCAAAAAAAGGGGGGGAGAGGGGAGAGGAGAGTGAATGATGCGCACAATTTAATTTTAAACAGTATTGAGAATATAATGTAACGTTAGTTAATGTAAGCGAAGACGAGGAAAAACAAGGGAATAAGGAAGAGGTTTTGGTGGTCGCCTGTTCCTTCCTTCTTCTTCACAAAAAAAAAGGGAAACCGAAAGAGAAGAATTATTATCCTATTGTTGCAAATGTTGTGCACTCTCAACATTTGTCTAAGTCGGGGGGGGGGTGTTACGTCCGGGGGACTTCACGAATTCTTCTTTTTCGAGAAGAAAAAAACAACGGCTGCTAATCTATAAACGAAGCGCTTCGAACGATCTAAGGAAACCCTAAACAAACAAAATTTCCTCTCGAGATGTCTCACTATCAAAAAAAATTCTTGGGATAAACAGCTTTGTCGGCACTGACAAGTTTATGACCTACCAATAAAAAATTAATATTAACAAAAGCAAATTCCTAACGGATAAGAAACGCGTTGGATCGTTCGAGGGTGACACTCCTCAAATTGGTGGGGAAACTAAGGGAAACGCCAGTCAGGAAGAAACGATTAGTGGCCATTGGCGGTCACACCAATGAACGATTGAGGGTGTGGACTGGCGGAAAAATTTTTACTAACTAATTCCATCATTCGCTAGGAAATCTGGAAATATAAAAACAACCACAATTCACAGAACACCGCTCCCCTCCTTCCTCTATATTCACAATTTTCCTAAACTATCATTCGACAAACCAACGCGGAAATCCATCACGCCCTCAGATATTCCCACCCCTTCGGAATCCTTTAAAAACCGCGACTTGGAGCGGATCGCTCTCTTCCCGCTTCTCATCGCTCCACGCCTTCACGGTCGGGACCATCCGAAGTTGTCAACAAATCTTTTTTATCAGTTAGAATCTGTGCGCGATTCTTACATTTTCGTGTGATTCGACGATCCAGCCTAGCCATTACACTTCTCGACCATCACCAGCGGCCGCTACAATAAAAGTAAGTCCATCTTTATCACTTTTTCCCGCGGTAAACTGGTAGTTTGGTTCGCGACCTCTACATATTTGTCTCATTAAAACACTCCAACATTCCAAATTGGCAAGCCGCCGATTAACTCGGTGAAGCTGCCTTCCCCGATTTCTTCACACTCCGACTTGGCAAGCCGCCGATTAACTCGGTGAAGCTGCCTCCCCCAATTCCACAACATTCTAACCTGGCAAGCCGCCGATTAACTCGGTGAAGCTACCTCCCCCGATTCCACAACATTCCAACCTGGCAAGCCGCCGATTAACTCGGTGAAGCTGCCTTACCCGATTTCTTCACACTCCGACTTGGCAAGCCGCTGATTAACTCGGTGAAGCTGCCTCCCCCGATTCCACAACATTCCAACCTGCAAGCCGCCGATTGATTCGGTGAAGCTGCCTTATCTCGATTCCTCAATTTCTCCTTCATCAGACTCTCTTTTACATAGTGAACCAAACGAACGCCATCCCGAATAGACGAACGTAACAGGCATTGCGACACCGTCGGGAGAAATCAAATAAGCGGATTCATCGCGAAACCTGCCATGCCGAAGAACTCGCGGAGCAATTGATAGAAGTAGAACCTAGCTAACATCTCGCTACATCAATACGCCATCGCCCTCCGTTCCGTAGCCGACTTTGAAAAACAGTGCACTCCAGAGAACTTCGACGTGGAGAAGTTCTTTAATCTCGTCCGCCAATTTCCTCGCTCTCCCACCCATCCACTTCCTGGCATCTTCTTCATCAAAAGAAAGTTCAAACCCGACAGCCAGTTTTGGGATCAGATCTCAAAACACCAAATCACTGATACCATCCCTATGTATATTTCCCGTGATCCTCTTCCCTACCTCCTCCCAGTCAAGGCTTTCCGCAGCGCGCACCCTGATCCTCCGCCACACCTGCAACCCGATCTCATCGACATGCTCGCGATCACCACCAATTTTTTACCTCAATTGGAACAATTGGGTATATAGATCCAGATTTTCCTTTGTTGTCATTTACTATATTTCAAAATTTATGTATAAAATTTGTTCTGTTTCTTTTTGTAAAATTTGTTCTGTTTCTTTTTGTAACCAGTACCTATGTATAAAATTTGTTTTTTTTTTTACTTCTTGTAACCAGTATCTCAACCCTTTAATGTACACAACGAAAACATTGTAATTCATTTTTTATTATTATTATTAAATTAGTTAACCCGAATTCCGTCTTAATTTCTTTATCCTAAAACTTGACCTCGAGCCATTCCCGGCTCCCTGAGGATCGCACGAGGTCCATCCCTGGTAAAAGAGATTCGGTTCTCTGACCAAAAAACGGACCACCGAGCGGGCGCAGGCAAGGGTAATAACGTCACCGATGCTGACCCGATCCCTGCCCCCTTAACGCGCGTTCGACTCGCGGATCGACCTCACGACGTCGTTCTGTGAGAACAGAAGAGGTTCCTTGCGTCCACACGAGTTCTCCTCCTGCTGACGAAAGATATTATCTTTCATCCAGAACCACGGATGTAACAAGTCCAAGAAAGGTGAGAATTTATATGTGACATTCTGGTGCTTGAAAGACAGGTTTCAATTAAAGTGCCGACGTGGATTATTCGGCGACCGTGGACGCTAAGGTAACTAATTAGTGGAACGCGTGGTTATTTATCGATATTGAGGATAACAGTCGGTAATGAGGACATGCTTGTATCTGATTATGCAGAGTATCATTGCTGTGCGTGCAAGAAGAAAATAAAAAGCGTTGTGCTGCAGTGTACGGCCTGTGTGAAATTCTTCTTTCATCCGGGATGCGCTTTCAAGCATAAAGTATATAATAAGCAGGATGAATTAGTAAGATGCGAAGGACCATTTAAAGAAATCATTGGCGACAATGATAAGACAGGAATGAAGAAAGCGTCTGCAGCGGGTGGCAGTAGAGACAGATTGGGATCAACAGGATCGACGGGTTCGACGGGAATAGCAGTGACTACATCAGGTGCGAGCAAACAAACTGGAATGGAGGTGAAAATTGATTGGTTGATTAGAACAGTGAGGGAGATAAAAGATGAAGTAGCATGAAGTAAGAATGAAATTAAGACGATGATTGCAAAAATCATTCGGGAAGAGTTGGAAACTTTTAGGCGTGAACTTGAAGAAGCGAAGAGGAATATGCAGGAGAAAACCACTGGAATATCAGGACATAGAAGTAGTAATATGTGGGCTGCTCTGGGGCGTCAAAACAAACCCCCACCACTTTCCTACTGGCGCCAGGGGCGTGGCTTCCAGCTGTCAAGATAGGATCTCCACGTGGAAATGGAGCATTCTGATTGGCTGAGGGGCGTGGCCGGAGATAATTAAGTAATTAGTGGTGCGTTTTGATTGAATTCTCCCATAGTTACCCGGCGTGTGATTGGACGCTCCCATAGTTGCTCACATGCGTGATTGGATGCTCCCAAAGCTGCCCGAGACTGGTTGTCGAAATGCTAGACGAAAAGATAGGAGGAGGGGGGTGAAAGTGTCTGGGCCGTTCGGGGTTCGATAAAATGGCGTGTGCAAAGATGGCGGACACCTAAGGAGAATTTGTTCCGGGGACTGATCGGGGGTGCGATAAAATGGCGACAAGAAGGATGACGGGATGTTGAAGGGGGATATACCTGACTAGCGGAGAATGGAATGTGGTTTTATGGTACGGTGACAGGACGGGGCGGGAGAAAGGAAATTGATTTCTTTGTATATGAGGGGAATAAATCGGATTTTTCTCAAGAGGATTCTCGAGGCCTAATAGCTAGTGAAACCATTAAAAATTTGTTCCAGGGCTGATTGGGGTCTGATAAAATGACTACGAAGATGACAGGCGTCTGAAAGAATATACTAACGAGAATGGAATGTGAACTTTATGGTATGATATGATATGAATGACTTTATAACTTGGATTGAAGGAAGGAAATTGATTCTTTGCATTGCTCCGAGGTCGCTCGTGGACTCCGACAAAATGGCGCCAGCGATAAAAAGGACGACGAGCGCCTGAAGGGAATATGCCTGTCCTGACGAGAACGGAATGCGAATTTATGGTATGATACACATCTTAGATCGAAGGAAACTGATTCTCTGTATAAATGAGATACAAATCACACATTTTTCTTAAGACGAAAGATTTTTTTCCAAACCTAATAACTAACGAAAAACTTAAAATTTGTTCCGGGGCCGCTCGTGGATCCGACAAAATGGCGCCAACGATAAGAAGGATGACGAACGTCTGAAGGGAATATGCTCGACCCCGGCGCTAATGGAAAAAGATTTTTTGCGGTATGATACGCAGAACGCCCCGAAAGTAGGAATTTATTTTGTATATATGGGAATTTGTTACTTTGTATATATATGGGATGTAAATCGAGTTTTTCTTAAGACGAAAGGTTTCTCGACGCCTAATAGCTAGCGAAACTTAAAAATTTGTTTCGAGACCGCTCAGGATTCGATAAAGCGATATCTGCGACAAGAAAAATGAGGGAAGTCTGAAGGGAATATACTTGACCTGGCGAGAATGGAAAGCGATAGGAAAACAGGAACGAACAGGTTCGCACTAAATGTTTTTCTAACGAACTCGGAGCTATATGAAGCTCTTATTCTATAACAAACGCAATGTCTGAAAAATTTTTTAGATATTTCTAGCTCGAAGCAACGTAGCGCATTAATTTTTAGGTTGGAGTGAAAAGAAAATAAGAGGGGCAAAGACAGGAATTTAAGTTACAAAATCATTAAGTTTATTGTTATATTGTTGTACATATTGTTGCGGCCGTGCGGTATTCCGTTCGGCGCTGCTAAGAAATAATCAATATCAATCGATAAGAGTTTGAATAGAGGATCGGCCCTTGGCAACGCTTCGTTCTCCGACTGTTTTATAGATTTGACGGCCAGATTTCGCGGTGGCCGGACGCGTTTCTGCACCGTTGGTTTAATAAAGAGCGAGTCTTTCCTAAAACAGTGTTCTTCCTTTCCGAAAGCGCTCCGCCGAGTATCGCGATCACGGGAAGTAACGTCGCGAACGCGACAATTTTGGGGGCTCGTCCGGGATCGAATTTTTCGATTCGTGTGTGTGTGTGTGTGTGAGATAATGGCGGAGCGACAAACAGAAGAGACGGGGACTGGACAGGAAGAGGCGAAAAGTCGGAGAGTGATTTCTGCAAGAAAAAGGGCCTGTACTCGTGCGGAAGGGCCGGAGGCGTCTCCGAACTTGGAGGAGATTCTTCGCTTAACGCTGGAGGAGCTTCGCTCTCTGAGGGAGGAGCGCGCTCGTTGAGAGACGGAAACATTTTCAATGCCCGGTCCGCAGGAAGAGATTTCGCAACGTCCGATATCAGGCCAGTCATTTCCTTTTTCAAATTTTAATTCCGACTTGAAACTTAAGCCCGATATTTACGACGGTAGTGTTCCGTTGCGCGAATATCTTACGCAGTTTAATTTAATTGCGCGGGCGAATTATTTGGGAAACGCGGAGAAGGCTGTCGTATTAGCGTCATGTCTCCGAGGAAAAGCGCGTGCGATTTTGGAAGGAGGCACGGATTTTGAGAACTCTCAATTTGAAAATTTGGTCGCGCGTTTAGAGCTACGTTTTGGGGAAAATTTATCCTCGCAAAATTATTATTATCAATTTACGAATCGAAAACAGAAATTTGGAGAAGATTTAGCTGCATTAGGCTCGGATATCGAGCGTTTATCTCGATTAGCTTATCCTGAATGTTCTCCTGGAGTTCATGACAAAATTGCTTGTTCTCAATTTGTAGTTGCATTGTCTGATGTGAATGTTAAACAGACATTGCAGCTAGAAGGGTTAACATCTTTGAGGGCCGCGGTAGAAAGAGCTTTGGCTATTAAAATTATTAGGGAGAATTGTTTAAAAGAGCGGAGAAATTTTAATTTTAAGGAGGTTAAAGATTGCTCGAATTATAAGAGCAATCCTGATTTAAACGGGTTCAAAGTAGAATCTCGTGGAACGAGGGGATTAAATTTTAAGAAAAAGAAGAATATTAAAATTCAAGAAAAAAAGGAATGTTGGCAGTGTGGAAAACAAGGGCACTTCCATTCCGAGTGTCCATCACTTTCTGTTTCACAGCAGGGAAAATAGGTTTTGTCGAACTTACAGGGGCGGGCTCGACAAATGGAAGAAATGCCCCAGGTGTTTGTAGGCGTTTTGAGAGAGGGTGTGAAAAATCAGGAAATTTTGTTTTTCAAGGCTCTCTTAATGGGAAAGATTGTTTTTTTAAATTGGATACCGGCTCCGATGTGACCTTGGTGAGTAGTAAATTTATAGGGAGAAAAGGGAAGCGTTTTTCAGCAAAGGAAGAAAATTTGAGATATCCTACGGGGGAAAGAGTCCCGATCAGTTTTAAAATATTTGCTAAGATAAAGTTAGGGAGATTTAATTTAGAGTTACCGATTTTCGTTGCCGATATTGGAGAGGATTGTATTTTGGGCGCGGATTTCTTTTCACGAATAGGGATGCAAACTGTAGTAGAATCTTTTCTCCGTGGAGGTCATAAGGAAGATTTTTGTCGTCGAATTAAGCAAGAGGACGAAGCTGTGCCCGCGGAGTTGGAGGAATTCTTTAATAATAATTCCCGAGAGTTGGAGGAAGATCAGAGAATAGTTTTCGCTTCATTGTTGCGAGAATTTCGTGACGTGTTTTCGGAGCAAGCTGTTGCAGGAAAGTGTGAAGTTTTTCAACATAAAATTGAATTAATAGATTCTTGTCCTATCAAACAGGCTCCTAGGAGAATTCCAATTCTTATGCGTTCAGAAGTTAAAAAAATTATGGAAGACATGAAAGAACAAGGGGTAATTGAAGAATCTTCAAGCCCTTGTGTTTCTCCAGCAGTTTTGGTAAAGAAGAAAGATGGGTCTCTTAGATTTTGCATTGATTTTCGGAAATTGAATGCGGTTACGAAAAAAGATTCTCTCTCTCTCTCTCCGCTACCAAGGGTTGACGATCTTCTTGATCAGTTATCGGGAAATGCCTGGTTTTCTACTCTGGATTTGAAGAGTGGTTATTGGCAACTGAAAATTCGTCCCGAAGACAGGGAAAAGACTGCTTTTTCTGTGGGGAATGGACTTTGGCAATTTGTTGCAATGCCTTTTGGTCTGTGTAATGCCCCGGCTACCTTTGAACGTCTTATGGAACGGGTGCTTCGGGGTTTACTTTCGAAAATTTGCCTGGTTTATTTAGATGATGTGATAGTATTTGGCAAAACCTTTGAGAAAATGAAAGAGAATTTAAGAGAGGTTCTTCTGAGATTTCGTGCTGCGAAACTTAGTGTTAACCCAAAGAAATGTGATTTATTTAGGAGACAAGTAAAATATTTGGGTCATGTTGTTTCTTCTGCCGGGATCGCTACGGATCCTGAGAAAACTGAAGCAGTCACTGAGTGGCCAGTTCCTCAGAATAAGAAACAGGTCCGAAGTTTTCTTGGATTTTGCTCTTATTATCGGAGGTTTGTTAAGGGATTTTCTTCAATTGCGAAGCCTCTGTTTAAGTTAACTGAGAATTTGACTAAATTTGAATGGACTGAGCAATGTCAAGAAGCATTTTTGAGGTTAAAACAGGCATTAACGTCTGCACCTCTTCTTTCCTTTCCGAAGGGGGAAGGAAAGATGATTTTGGATACGGATGCTTCAGGTTTTGGAATAGGGGCGGTACTTTCACAAGTTCAGGACGGCTATGAGAGGGTCATTGCTTATTATAGTCAGGTTTTGAACAAACCTGAGTGGAATTATTGCACAACAAGAAGAGAGTTATTAGCTTTGGTAGATTCGATGAAACATTTTCATCATTATTTGTACGGAAAGAGTTTCTCTATTCGAATTGATCATGCTTCTTTGAAATGGTTGATGTCCTTCAAAGACTTGGAGGGACAATTGGCTCGCTGGATGGAAAGGTTACAACAATACGATTTTGATGTTGCTCATCGAAAGGGGATTATACACGGTAATGCCGATGGTCTTTCGAGACGCCCTTGTGTAGAAGAAAAATGTAGATTCTGTTCTAAAGTGGAAGTTCAGAGAGGGCTTTTTGAGGATAAAGTAGTTGCTCGTATTGTTTTGCGTGAGGATTCTTCTGAGGATTGACGTAAGGCTCAAATAGAGGATCAGGAACTGGCAATGTTTTTACTTGCCAAAGAAAATGATTTGCGACCTTCTTGGGAGGAAGTTTCTTCGAAAGGATTGTCAGCCAAGATTTATTGGCATCAATGGCATGCCTTGGAAGTCCAAAATGGGATTTTGCATAAGAGATGGGAGGCTTCTAATTTGAAAAACAGTTTTCTTCAGTTGATGGTCCCGCGAAGCAAAGTGAAGCAGATTTTAGAAGAAGCTCATGATACTCCTTCTGGAGGGCATTTCGGGATCAATAAAACGTTGGAAAAGATCCGGAAGCGTTTTTATTGGGCAACCTGTAAGAAGGATGTTGAGAAATGATGCAGAACCTGTAAGATTTGTATTGCGAAGAGGGGTGCTGCAGATAAAGGGAAATCTCCTTTGCAGATCTTTAATTCGGGAGCTCCTTTTGAGAGGATTCAGATGGATATTTTAGGCCCGTTACCTGTTTCTTCTTCAGGCAATAAGTATCTCCTAGTTGTTGTTGATTGTTTTACTAAATGGGTAGAGGCTTTTCCTTTGAAAAATATGAGAGCTACTACAGTAGCAGAAATTTTTGTTAATCAGGTTGTTTCTAGATATGGGGTCCCGTTGGAACTTCATACTGATCAGGGAAGGAATTTTGAATCACAACTCTTTCAAGAATTGCTGAGAATTTTGGGAATTAGGAAAACGAGGACGACCGCTCTTCATCCTCAGTCTGATGGTCAAGTTGAAAGACAACATCAGACAATTTTACAGTATTTGTCAAAGTTTGTTAAAGAGAATCAAAAGGATTGGGATCGTTGGATTCCCATGTTTCTTCTTGCCTATAGGACCTCTAAACATGAGGCTACAGGCGTAACTCCTTCAGAATTGTTTTGCGGAAGAGATCTTACCTTGCCGATGGATTTGCTAAGAGGTACTCCTCCCAGTTATGGTTTTTCCGAGTCAGCGGAGGAGTACGTTCGAAATTTGCGGCAGAAGCTGGATGAAATTCATCAAAGAGTAAGAGAGAGATTAGAATCAAGGTCTTTGAAGATCAAATGCCGCTATGATCAAGAGGCTAGGCATCTCGTTTTTGAGGAAGGACAGAAGGTTTGGTTATTTAATCCTCATCGTAAGAAGGGTAGGTCTCCCAAACTACAGAACGATTGGGAGGGGCCTTTTGAGATAATTAAGAAAATTAGTGATGTAGTTTTCTGTATTTCTCGTTCAGGTGATCGGAAAAGCAAGGTTGTGCATGCCGACAGGTTAGCTCCGTTTAGAGAAAGGGAAGAATTTTAAGTAGAGGTTTTCGGGGCCCGGTTTTCCAATTTCGACATTACTTTTATTTCTTGTTAATTGTTTTGAGTTACTGCGTTCTGTTTTATTTTTCTTTAAGCTTCCTTCCGTCGTGAGAAGCATTGTGGGGAGATCCTCGAGCCTGAGCATCAAGCAAGATCTTCAAGCTTGTGCTTCAAACTGAAAAGAAGTCTGCCTCGCCCCCGGTTTTCCGAGTCGTGGTTTTTCCGGGGGACGATGGGCGAATGCCGAGGCAGGGGCTTAGTGTGTCTTTTTGAAAGACGTAAGGGTCCACGACGATTACCCCCACTTTGCCCGAAAAATAGAAGAGAGAAGTGCGCAAAGCTCAAGACGAAGAGTCAAAAGTGAAACGCGCGAGAATTTCAAAAACAAGATTCTTCTGAAGAGACTGGGATTGGAAGTAGCGGCGCCCGATAACCTGAGGCAGCAGCCCAGGGTAGGGCAGGAAGTCGCCAGGAGCCCAGAAGTCTTTTCCAAGAGGAAGTTCTTGAAAGAGGAAGAATTGTCGGGACGACAATTTTATGAAGAGGGGGGGCAGTGTTGCGGCCGTGCGGTATTCCGTTCGGCGCTGCTAAGAAATAATCAATATCAATCGATAAGAGTTTGAATAGAGGATCGGCCCTTGGCAACGCTTCGTTCTCTGACTGTTTTATAGATTTGACGGCCAGATTTCGCGGACGCGTTTCTGTACCGTTGGTTTAATAAAGAGCGAGTCTTTCCTAAAACAGTGTTCTTCCTTTCCGAAAGCGCTCCGCCGAGTATCGCGATCACGGGAAGTAACGTCACGAACGCGACAATATTATATCAATAAATAAAAGTTACAAATTACGATTTGAGAAAATAATATGAAGAATTTCATTAAATCTCAGAGAAGTTAATTCCACAAATATTATATCGAAATACATATCCAGAAATGTTAAATCGTTTATTTGCGTATGTACATTGCGCGCGATTTCGTGATAATTTCCTTTCAAACTAAGTTTTACAATATCGCTATCTATGTAACTTTTTGGAAGGTTTAATTCTATTTCTTTTATAAGATATTGCGCGCATTTGTTAACATTATCGGTCACGTTTTGTAAATGTTTTAAGTGCGCGTCGACACATTTCACAATATTTTTCAAATCGTGAAAAGTACTCTTCTGCATCACAATTGCGACAGTATAGGTTTTACGCCTCTTCGTCGGTGGCTGCGAATCCGTAGTCGTTCCTCGATGTTGAATTTCGATATTTTCCATAGTGGCCTCTTCATTTTCTTTATACGCCAGTAATATGGACCGTGATCCATAAGAGGAGATAAAGTTGATCGCAACATTTTTGACAATGATAGGATCCGGTCTCGATTTATTGTTAGCATTTAAATACTCGTCGATAAGCCCCATGTTGTTTAGGAATTGTTGCCAGGAATCAGCGTCGAAATAAATTCTTTCTGCATAATTACCGGTTAATTTAACCATTGGCACAAAAATTCCTTCGTTTGTCGTTTGCAATCCAACGTGTATCCTTTTCGTGTGAGAGATGTTGAGTCCATATGTTATCGAGAGCATCATATGGAACTTGTCGTTTCCACGTTACAATTTTCTTTCGGAATATCGCAGATGTACTTGCGCTTCTCGGTATCGGGAACAGCTTTTCGGCTCGCTATTGTTCCTGTTTTCTTCTCAAATGTAATTAATAATCACAAGCGTCGAAATGAGAAACTACTTCGGATTTACGAAGTTGAAACCTCGAAGGATGACATTCGAATGAACCGAGGGCTGACGAATTCGTCGAGCTCATCGACTTATCTACTAAGAAAAAAGAACTGCGCGCGCAGATGGGCAAATGAAAAATTATAAAATTTAAAAAATTTTAAAAATTTTAAAAGATTTTAAAATTTTAAAATTTTAAAAGATTTTAAAATTTTAAAATTTTAAAAGATTTTAAAATTTAAAAATTTTAAATTGTAAAATTATAAAATCTTTTAAACTTTAAATTTTCTAGACTTTTAAAACTTCTTCGCAAAATATTTTTTAATAAACCTAGAAACTACAAAATAAGGGAGTTAGAGATGTTTCTTGAGTGGGGAGCTCGTTTTCTTTTAGTTATGTTTTGGCTAGAGAAATAGAAAAGAAAAGAAAAGGTGAGAGAATAGAAAAAATGAGAGAATAGAAAAGGTGTAATCTGTATTAAGAAGAATTTTGGCCTGTCCAATGGCGCTGCATTTTCTGCGGGCCACCCTCTTTTCGGAATGTGCGAGTAAGATTTTCAAAGTATAAATACCTCGCGGAATTATAGAAAAGTCTATTTCCGAGATTATACTTTCTCGGGGTGACTTGGCCGGTCTTTACATTACTGCGCCGATTCGTTCGCTGTCTTAATTCTAAAATAGTGAAGGAGTGAAAAAATGGCGCTCTGTGAAAAATTAAGAAGATTTTTTATCGTGTGCGCGAATATCAACCCGACGATAAACGCGAGTGCTTATATTTCATTATTAACAAATGAAGAAGAAACAAATTACATCACATTTGCAAAATTCGTACCGGAGTACGAAAACCCTATTGAGCATTATGTTCAGATTAGGGTATTTCGCGGACAAAAGACTTTTGAATATTGTAAAAGAATATATAACCCGTGCAATGGCTGGTGTGGGGGAGGATGATGCTGGCGGACATATCGCTTATTTTACAAGGTGCACCGGAGGAGGTAAATATTTATTTTTAAAGTAATTGAAATTAGAATATGTAGGTATAAAAAATTCTAAATTTAAATATTTTTTAAGCGAGAGATAACATCGCGGTTGTACATCCGTACCAACTACGAGGATTGAGACGCCCTGCCGAAGACGAGGCGGAAGGAGTAAACGAGCGTGAGTAAAATAATAGAAAATTGATATAATTGAAAATCTAGATTTCTAAATTTTCAGATTTTTAAATTAAAATATCGTATTTTTAGGACGAGTGCGAATGCAGATAGACGTGCAACCTGAGGAGGAGGGTATCCCAACGGTTGATCTAGTTTCAGGTAAGAAAATAGCAAATATTGCTTTCAAAATTATCTCACTGAATATCGAATTCAATTAATAAAAGCTTAATTTTGTTTCAGATGCGGAAGAAAATATCGATGAAGAGCCGACTCTGAGCGAAGCCGACACCGAAATTTACACACCGCATGAGTAATTTTTTAAAATAATAAAAGTTATAAAACTCGTATTAGCTAATTCTTGAAAAAAAGATCATAATAATAATAATAACAACGACTTCTTTCTTTTTTTTTAATACAAGCGAAACCTAAATGAATCCGAATATGGAGAAGAAGAAAATGAGGAGGAAAACGAAGAAGAACAAGAAGAAAGAGAAGAAGTTGACGAAGAAAGACAAGAAGATAGAGAAGGAGAAGAAGATGACGATGACGATGACAAGGAAGAAGACGATAGCGAAGAAAATGAAAACAGGAGAAGAGCCTTTGAACAAATGTGCGATGGGCTTTTAGAAGAAGAGAGGTTTTCCATCAGTGCGAAACACGAACGGGCTATTCTCCGGAAAATTATGAAGGTAAATTAAATATTATTTTTAAATTTTAAGATAATTTATTCTTTCCAATAAATTTATAATTAAATGTTTTTTTTTTGCTAGATTAATACGCTCTATAAAAGCTTTGTAAAAGTGAAGAGGAAAGCTACTCAAGGTAAGAGATACCTTCGGTATGCTGGAATTTTATTCGCTAACATAAAAATCGAGTATAATTAAAATATTTATCATTAATATTTTTTGTTTTCCATTTTCAGTACAAACAGGAGGAGGCATTTCACGCGAAGAAGAACAAAAAGATCGTTATTTACACCGGCTTCAGAACCCTTCGACGGATCTTCAACAGCATCACCAGCAGCAACATCAGGAGCACCGGTTAACCGACAAGGATGCCGCGGTCGATGACAGCGACACAGTCAGTGAAAATTTCACTTATGTTGAATTACGGAAATATATTGAATGGCGGAAAACTCGCGTAAATTTCCAAAATTTGAAGTACTAGGTAGGAAGGCGAAATTCGCGATACATCCTCTCGCGGAAGGTGCTAGTGATATCGTGAATTATTTAGAAAACGTGTTTCGCGAAATCCACGCGTATGCGATACGTTTGAGCGGACCGGGCGATTACGTGGGGTTATCCTTCGATTCGACAAATTTATCGCATGGCCCGGCAGATCTTTCGTTTCGTCCGGCGCGAGACTTGACTCACGAGGACATATGGAAACTTATGAGTTTGGTAGCGCAAAGCGCCGGGGGTTTCGATATCGCGATGGATTTCACCATACGCGTTTTTAACGTAACGGTACCTTTGGGGCGAGGGGGATCAAATAAATTAACGCGAGAAAGCGTCGCGAAACGCTCGATTTTACAAATAAAAAATTCCGACAATCTATGCCTTCCTCATAGCGGCGAGGATTTACTGCAAACGTGGTACCCTGCGCACGGGAGAATTGCACAAACGGTGGGAATCCGTAAGATACGCGACTTCTTGGTTACAGCATGAGTTGGCGATTGAGTTAACGTGGAGCGCGGGTATCGTGATCTCCGAGGAAGGTTGCAAATATAATGAAATCGAGCGTTTTCAACGGTTTCTCGCCGCGGAAAATATCGCTATAATAATTTATAATTTTAGTAATTTTGGCCGAGGTGAAAAACCGAGGTACGACGGTCGCGCATTACTTGCCTCCCTCGGACGCGAACCTTCGTATACATTAAATATAATGTATTACGAGGATTCGCGTCATTATAACCCTATATTAAATTTAAAAGCTGCAGGTGGTTCACGCGGTGATACTGCAAACGTGCAACGAGGCTTTCGAAACGATAGGGGACATCGTTGCGCAAAAAAATGCCCTCGTTGTCGCGCTTCACCTCCGTGCGTAAATCGTGATAGAGAAATAATTAGGTGCGAAGCGTGTAACCGTACGTTTTTCGGTAATTCTTGTTTCGAGCGTCACCGAGCGGAGAAATCATATAACGGGAAATCTCGCGCGAGCATATGTAATTCCGTTAAAATTTGTAGCGATTGCGGGCGATTTATACGTGCAAACACGGTACATAAATGCGATACGGTCTTTTGCAAAACATGTCGTTCGTTACAACCGTCGAATCATCTATGTTTCATGTGCCCTCTTGCTCGTAAAGCTAATGATCCCGGCGAGGGTACAAGTACCCTGATAATGCGAGCAGAAAAAAAAGGTGTGTGAAAATGAAAGTGATAACGTTGCGATGAACGAACAAACAAACGGTCGTGTCGCGTTTATATTTTACGATTTTGAAACGCGGCAAGACGAGACGCTCGTAGGTACCGAAAACGTGAGAATTCATGTACCGACTCTTTGCGTAGCGCAACAAATTTGCGTAGCATGTGCAAACGAAGACGACATGACGGTGCGATGCCGATGGTGCGGAATGCGCGAGTTCGTATTCCGTCTCGACCCCGTGAAACGATTTGTCGATTTCGCAACGCGAACGACAAAATGTTTCAAACAAATTATTTGTATCGCGCATAATGCGAAAGCGTTCGACGCGCAATTTATCTTAAAATATTTGTAACGGAGCGCATCCCTCCGCTCCATTCCTCTTCCGATTTTCCCTCGACCGACCATCCGTCGGGGACCGCCGAACACCAGGCGGAGTGCGGCAGTGGCCGCAAGAGGCAGTAATGCCTCCTTTTTTAATCTGTCAATACGCGAACTCCGAAGCGTCGGAGAATACCACAAAAACATGTATGTTTTCGTAGTATTTCCTCGCACTGCGCCACGCGTCGCGCCAACAAGCGCTAACGCACTCCGCACCGCGCCACGCACCGTACCACCGAGCGTGAACGCGTCCCGCGCCGCACCGACGCCGCGCCACGCAACCGAGCGAGCGTCCCGCACCGCGCCACGACCGCGTCCACAAGCGCGTAACCACCCCCGCACCGCACCGTTACCTTCCCGCCGAATTCCTTCCCTACCTTTAATCATCCCCCGCTCCTATTCCGTCTAATCCCCAAAAAATCAATTATACTCGATCCTTTTTTCCGCTCCTGGGGAGAGGGATGCTAATCTCGAGATCGACCAATCCGACCGATCCGACCGAAAATATCGAGGTCGATCTCGGGTAAAAAAGGCATCGCTCTCCACAGGAAATCACTCCTTGTTGACTCCTGTTCCTAGCTCGTTTTCCGAGAGCCCATCTCAAGAAAGCGAGCATCCGAAACCGGTAGCAAGCCTGAGTTTTGTTGGGGCCCTCCCCAACGCGCCAAATTCGCTTGGCCTGGCCGAAAGCCGTCTCCGTATCTCGCACGGCAAGCCGAGAGTTGCTGGGGTCTCCCCAGCGCGTCGAGTTCGCTCGATCCGACTCCGCCGTTTCCGAGATTTCTCCGCTGGGCATCGGGATTCTCCCCGATACCCTCTCTCCGAGCACCAGGGTACACCCTGGTCGGCCGAGTACACTCGGCACCGCCACTTTCTTCTCCGCACACAGCTGGGGCCCTCCCCGGCTGGCCGAGTTCACTCGGCATTCACGCAGACAGACGAGGGGCGCACCCCCCGTCAACCGAGCCCTCTCGGCAGGGAACGGGCACACCCGTTCTCCGATCTAAACGATCCGACGACCTCGCGAATATCCACCTTCGCGACGACACCCGCGACACGCGTGCACGTTTCAATCAACGCCGATTTAAAGGTCCGCGACGAACACGTGCGACACCGCCGCCGCCGCGCGCGCCCCGCGCCTCCGAACTGCGCGCCGCGACCAGTATCGCGCCGATCGCCGTCTCGCCCGTCCACGGCCACAAACATTGACGCGAAGATTCGGTGCATTCCATCGCATCATTGTTAGTTGAATAAAGCATCGTTATTTGTTATAATTATCGCCTAACAACTTAATAACAACTTTCTGTCTCCAACGTCCTCGCTTCCCCTCCTGGCAACCGACTGACCGCTCTCCGCGCGGGAAAGCGAGACCATTTTATATTTAGTAGAAAATCCGAAGAGCACCCATGAACCGCGCGTTATTTTGAACGGAACAAAAATCGTCGTAATGACGGTCGGACATACGAAGTTTATCGATAGCATTAATTATATGCCGATGCGTTTATCCGATTTACCTAAGGCCTTTGGTCTGAGCAATACGTCGAATAAAGGCTGTTTCCCGCACTTATTTAATATTATCGATAACCAATCGTATATAGGATCAATTCCCGATGCTAGATATTATTCTCCCGATCACATGTCGCCGGAAGAACGCGAAAAGTTCCACGCGTGGCACGCGGAAAATTCGTTTCGTGAAAATTATATTTTTGACTTTCAACGCGAAATTATCAGATATTGTCGAAACGACGTAGATATCCTTCGACGAGCGTGCATGAGTTTTAGAAAAATATTTTTAGAACGTGGAAACGTGTGTCCGTTTGAGGAATGTACGACTTTCGCTTCCACATGCATGAGAGTTTTTCGTAAAAACTTTTTGCGTGAGGAGGAAATAAGAGTCATTCCGTCGGGCGGTTACAGAAACGTTGACAGGCAATCGCACAAAGCTCTGCAGTGGCTGGTGTGGATGGAACGCGAACTTGGACATCCCACTATCCACGCGGGGCGAGGTCGCGAATATAAAGTCGATGGCACGCCCGTTGATGGATATTACGAAACGGTTACGGAAAATGGGTTACGACGCCGGGTGCTATAATTTAGGTTGTTTCTGGCATGGGCGCCCTTCGTGTTTTAAAGTAAATTACGATAGTACGCTTTCGTCTGCGAATCGCGGGGATATGATCGACGCGCGCTACGAATGGACGCTCGCGATGTCATGGCACCTTCGTAAACGCGGTTACCACGTGATGGAGAAATGGGAGTGCTCCTTCGACCGAGAAATTTCGAATAATAGAGAAATGCAGAATTTTCTTAAGGATCATCCGTTGATAAAGAACACTCCTCTCGATCCTCGCGAAGCGTTTTATGGTGGACGCACGGGAAATATCGTCACGCGATACGAAGTTTCAGGTATGGAAAAAATACGTTACGTCGACGTATGTTCTCTGTATCCTTTCGTA
The DNA here is from genome assembly GCA_024349325.1 of Pogonomyrmex californicus. Classification (NCBI taxonomy): domain Eukaryota; kingdom Metazoa; phylum Arthropoda; class Insecta; order Hymenoptera; family Formicidae; genus Pogonomyrmex; species Pogonomyrmex californicus. The sequence goes on from JAECZD010000027.1 coordinate 306,971, forward strand.
TTGAAAACCGGCGTTTTTCCGATCGGGCATCTTAAAATTTACATAGGGCAAGAGTGTTCTTCGTTAATCGGGGTATCACCAAATTATAATTTCAACTCAGTCGAAGATCTCGTGCGATGTAAGTACTCCCACCACGTGATCTCTTTCATCCGGTACTACCGTATCGCGTACAAGGTAAATTATTGTTTGCGTTATGTCGAAGTTGCTGCGAAACGTTCTCACAAGTTGAGTGTACTCACGAGAGCCCAGTGGATCGAGAATTCGAGGGTACCTGGGTATCTTGTGAATTACGCAAAGCCGTCGAGAAGGGTTATCTCGTGACGCATGTGAGCGAAATTTGGAAATATAAAGTCGCGCGATACGATAGCGATACTCGTCAAGGCGGACTGTTTGCCGAATATATTAATACCTTTTTGCAATTAAATCAAGAAGCGTGCGACTGGCCGAACGAATGCAGGGAAGACGCTGACGATGATGCTAAGGAGCGTTACCTTCGGGAATATGAGGAAACCGAGGATATCACACTCGACAGGCGAAACATCGCACGCAATCCCGGTTTACGTTCGGTCGCTAAGCTTTGTTTAAATTCATTTTGGGGAAAATTCGGCCAACGATCCAATTTGCCGAATACCGAAATTATAAAATCTCATCAGCAATTTATGACTTTGCTTACGAATCCTGAGCACGAGATAACCGGTATATTACCCGTAAACGACGAGGTTACATATGTTTCGTGGCGACTCCGAAAAGAGACGGTCGTGCATTCTCCGCTTACGAACATTGTGATCGCGGCATACACAACGGCGCAAGCACGATTAAAATTATACAGTTACTTAGAATTATTGGATAAATGGGTTTTATATTATGACACGGATTCGTGTATATATGTTAGTACCGGCGATCCGAATGAGTATGAACCGTACGAGGAATTTCCTGGGCGATATGACAGACGAGCTCGAGAGCTACGGCCGCGGTAGCTACATCGAATCGTTCGTTTCCGGTGGTCCGAAATTCTACGCGTACATTGTTCGTACTCCGTCGGGGTGCACACACGAAACATGTAAAATTAAGGATATTACTTTAAATTCATCGAATAGCGGGTTAATAAATTTTAGTAGTATTAAGAATATGTTAATAAAAAAGGAAAAAACAAGACGAGACGAAGCCGATCCATCGATAAATCTACATTTCAGTGCAATTCGACGCACAGCGTTTCACGACGTTGTTACGCGAGATGAAACAAAGATACCTCACCGGTATTGCTGAAACGTAGATTTATTAATAACCGTTATTCGGTTCCGTACGGTTATGCACCGGAATAAATTTTCTCGTCCTAATCTTTCTTAAATAATCGAGTTTTCCGCCCCTAATCAAAGATTGTAAGAAATTTTTGTAAAATATATATGTTTCAGAAAACGAGATGTAAAAATAATGTAAATGTGTACATATGCTAATATTAATTTATATCTTAAGTAAATATTGTAATTTTAAAATTAAGAAGTTTTATTTTTATAAAATTAATTTTTGATTTATTTTAAATAAATCTATAAAAATTATATTTCTTAAAACATGTTTTTTCCCGTAACTCCTTTCCGCCTTCCTTCCGCCATTTTAAAAAAATAAACATATTTACATGCACAGAAAAAAATTTGATTTCTTTAATTTCCTTCCTTCGCTGTATTTTTTATAAAAACGATACCTTTTATAGAAAAGGTAAGAATATATATATATATATATACCAGGTGTATGCATAAGTTTTTTCCGGTTTTTTAGTAAAAAAAGACACGTAATTTTCAAGGGAAATTAATTTTTTTTTATTCAAAATATTGGCCATCGGCTTCTACACATTTCGCCCATCTTTCAGGTAATTTATGAATACCATGCCAGAAAAACTGCTTTTTTTTGCGGCAAACCATTCGTCGAGCCATTTTCCAACTTCCTCGAAATTGCTGAAGTGCTGCTCTGCGAGCGCGTGCCCCATTAATGCGAAGAGGTGATAGTCAGATGGCGCCAGGTCTGGGGAGTGCGGAAGGATGTCCCATCCAAGCGATTTCAAGGTGTCTTTCACTGGTTTTGCTGTGTGAGACGGCGCATTGTCGTGTAACAAAATCACTTTGTCATGTCTTCTGGCCCATTCCGGTCGTCTTTCGATTAATGCGTGGTTTAAATTAATCATTTGTTGGCGATAGCATTGTGTATTAACGATTTCGCCGGGCTTCAAGAGTTCATAATACACAATACCGCTCTGGTCCCACCAGACACAGAGCATGGTTTTCTTGCCGAAGCGATTTGGCCTTGGTGTTGATGGACCGGCTTCGCCAGGTGAAAGCCACGATTTTTTTCGCTTCGGGTTTTCAAAATAAATCCATTTTTCGTCACCCGTCACAATTCGATACAAAAATGATTTCCTTTCATGACGTTGAAGCAGCATTTCACAAGTGACTTTGCGATTTTCCATTTGACGTTCATTCAAATCGTGTGGGACCCATTTACCGAGTTTATTGATCTTTCCCATTGCTCGTAAACGTCTGCTGATTGTTTCTTGTGATACATGTAATGCTTCTGCTAATTGCCGTTGAGTTTGAGTTGGGTCATCATCCAATAACTCCTGCAATTGCTCGTCTTTGCATTTTTGTGGTCTACCAGAGCGCTCACTGTCTTTCACATTGAAATCACCACTTTTAAATTGTCGAAACCATGTCTCACATGTTCTAATCGATGGAGCGTGTTTACTATATGTTTCTACCAGCAAACGATGACTTTCAACAGCCTTTTTCTATTGATTAAAAAAAGCAATGCGTGCCGCAAATGTTCTTTTTCAGGCACAAAACTCGACATGATCACTGAACGATAAAACAAAGACGCTAGTTTTTGGCGGACTCAACTTGTGTGTGTTTATAGTTTTAAATGTCAGACGAACAAAATGATGTATGTGTCAAATTAATACTGCGTACTTTTCGCTGGCGACATCTCTTAGGTAAACCGGAAAAAACTTATGCATACACCTGGTATATAGAACAAATTTAAAAAAAAATTTTTCATTTCATCAAAATATTTTATATTTAAGAAAAATGATTTTATCTTTAATTTTTTAACGCAAACTATATGGCTAGCTTATAACGCTGTTTCGCTGGCGCGAGCATCTTCGAGGATAAGCTTGCTCACACGGCGGAGGTGAATCAGCTCGCCCCGCGGTGTTTTTCGCTGGCCCCCGCGGGGGAACACTGGCGCAAGCGTATCTTCGCCGCGATGGGCCCCCCGGTCGCTGGGATAAGCTTACAGAACCCTCACAACCATCAGCCTTTATAAAATCGCACACAGACGCGAAACTGGCATTTCGTAAAATGGATGTACGGTGGAAACATCCGTGGACGTCGATCGTGTGCGGTCCCACAGGATGTGGGAAAACGATTTTTGTGAAGAGATTTCTTCATCATTTATCCGAAATGGCCGATGTACGTTTCGAAAGAATTTTGTTTTATTACGCGGAGTTGCAGGATGCTTATCAATAGCTTCAATACGAAACTCGAGATTTCATTGCGGCGATCGAATTTCACGAGGGATTATCGCGTCCGGAAGATTATTCTAGCGATCCAGCTCGTGCGAAATTGATAATAATTGACGATCTTATGAGGGAATCGTCTTCGAGTGAAACGATCGTAGATCTGTTTACCAAGGAAAGTCATCATAAAAATCTCAGCGTAATTCTCATCATACAAAATCTCTTTCATTAGGGGCGCGGACAACGCGACATATCTCTGAATGCGAATTACTTTGTGGTTTTCAAAAATCCCCGGGATCGCGCGCAAATTCGTCATCTCGCTCGTCAAGTCTATCCGAACGATCCAAAGTTTCTCGAGGAAGCGTACCACAACGCCATGTCCCAACCTCACGGATATTTACTGCTTGATCTAAAACAATCGACTCCGGACGAGTATCGTTTTCGCACGAGCATATTTCCCGATGATACAGCGAATTACGTTTATGTAGTGCGCAGATCCTTTTCCGGAAGTTTCGTATAAAAGTATCGTCCACGCATTCTCTCGGCAGTCGCGTAAGTTCCTCGCGATGAAGAAGAGAACGTTATCGATTAATGCGAGAAAAATCGCGGAATGCTCGATCGGTAAGAAAAATATCTGTCTTCTCGGAGCACTGTGTTATTCGAACAAAAATCAGCGCGCCTCTTTCTTACGCTGGGCAGACAAAAAATTCATTCGCTGTATGTGCGAATGCATTTTCAATACTCTCAAGAGTAATGTTCCGCTCGAACGCAGTGAAAAAAATCGTCTAAGCAGATATAAAACAACTTTGCGTCACTTAGCGAGAAAACGTTGTAATTGGAAAAGTAAGAAAAAGCTATTACTACAGCGAGGCGGATTTTTACCGTATCTTATCGGGCCTACTATCCTTCCTATTTTCAAAAATTATCGGAGGGTAATTCGAGAGAAAAGAAATCGAGTTATGGAAAGGGCAAAGAAGATGGTCTTGATTTTCACGGATAATCTCGAAAGAATGCAGCATCGGCTCCAACAACAACATCCGGTAATAGGCACGACGGAAAATGCCGCACGACAGAATTTGGAGATACAGGGAGAAAATTTAAATTCCGTACAAACACTCGGTACGCCTTTATCACGACTCGATTCAGATATGAGCAGAATTCTTAATTCACCCACTCCGCGCGATGTAAGCGAGAAATGGAAATTGTATAAGGAAGTACTTTGGCGATATCTTCATTTTGATAAAACGCAAAAGGAAGATTCGACGCGTAACGCCGCCGATGAGAACAATTCAGATGCGCGGGAGGGAGACGTAGCGGAACAGGCGCGCGAATTACCGAGCAAATCTCCTCATCTCGAAGAGTACGTAAGTAATACACTACGGACCGAGTCTTTGCGTAGGCGCGAGTGGCAAAGCGTCAAAAAAATATTAGAAAATGTGCCGAAAAGTTTTCGTGCCAAGGCACGTTTACTTTTGAAACATTTGATTGATAAAGCAGTATCCGCGAGAATTACTTGGAACGAAGGAATCGTGACTATCGAGGGTAACGTTATAAAAGATTCGAATATCACGGAACTGATAAACGATGCGATGCGCGAAAGAAAAACCGTGAAAGCAATAGGAAAAGGTTAGTTTGCACGATTACTGCGTACGACGAACATCCCGGCTGTATTCGTAGGAAATAAGGAATTGTTAGCAACCACATTTGTCAAGATATTATCACCATCACGAGCGAATTCCACCCCGAAAATACCAAGAAAACTTTCGACGACGACGACGACGACGACGACGAGGAGGGTACGACGCATGAGAAAGGGAAATAAACGCAAGACCAAAGAAGAAGAGCGAGCGAAGTGCGCATTGTTTCTTTCGCCGCGTTTTCGTAAAGACGATATCCCTATAACCTTCGTAAAAGATTCTCGACAGGCAAGAAAGAGACGCTTACTCGATTGGAGTGAATTGAAATGACCAGGCTTGAAAATTTGTATTACGATCCAGCGCACTATGCGGGGTATTCGGCAACGGATAACTTGTCGCGTGCCGCTAAACCGAATTTCTCTCGTAAAGAAGTAGCTCGCTGGCTCGAATCGCAAGACGCGTACAACTGCACCGCCCCTCGAGGCGAAAATTTCCACGATTACGTTACAACGTGACGAATATCGACGATCTGTGGGAGGCCGATTTGATCGAACTCCGTAGTCTCAAGAGTTATAACGACGGATTTTCTTATCTGCTCGTGATTATCGACGTACTTAGCAAATTCGTCTGGGTGGAACCGCTGCGGGATAAAACGTAATTGCGTGACAAGGGGCTTCCAAAACATTCTCTCGAGAAGCGATGGACGAGCGCCCGTGTACTTACAAACCGACAAAGGTAAAGAATTTACCGCACGCTCGCTGCAAGATTTTCTGAAAGAAAGAGGCATACGTTATCGCGTAGCTCGCAATCCAGACATCAAAGCCGCTGTCGTTGAACGCTTCAATAGAACGTTGAAGGAGCGAATGTGGCGCTATTTTACGCATAAAAACACGCGGCGTTACATCGATGTGTTGCAAGATATCGTGCGCGCTTACAATCACACTTGTCATTCGTCCATCAGGATGCAACCGGCGACCGTTACGAGAGAAAATGCCCGCATCGCATGCGAAAATATGGAACGACGTAGAGGAGAGAGAGAGAAAGGGGCGTCGAAAGTAGTAGAACAAAAGGCTAAATTCGATGTTAACGATCTCGTACGCGTCAGTAGAGCGAAAGCCACTTTCGAGAAAGGATACGAAGCGCGGTGGAGCGAGGAAATATTTCGAGTTTGTCGCGTTCTCCATTGGAGAAAACCCCGCGTGTACGAATTGTGCGATTTATCGGGTGAACACATCGATGGGATTTTTTATGAACAAGAATTAGCACGGGTCAATAAAAACTTGGCGGAAGAAGAGTTTATCGTCGAGCGCGTGATAAAGAACAGAGGACGCGGTGCTAATAAACAGCTGCTAGTTAGCTGGGATATCTCAACAAATTCGATAGTTGGATCCCCGCTTCGAGTTTAACTTTTCTCCAAGATGGAGGAGGAGCCATTTTTCATGGTTCTTCCGAGCGATAGCAGTAAGAAATATTTTCCGGGAAATACAACCTCTTCTTTCACCACACAATTATCTCACAGTGTATATTTATTCGGAGAATGGGAAGTCGCGCTTAGCGAGATTCAATTTCCCTCCAGTCTCTTCCACGTACGTCAAAGAGATAATAAGATTAGATTTGCCGATTTGAAGAGCGTAAAGGATGAGAAAAATGCTGATAAGTTTACGGTGAAAGAATTGCACTTACAGGCAGGGGTTTATGAAAATACAGAGGAAACTTATCGACGCGATTAATAAAGAGTGCAGACGCACCGATTCGCATTTTACTTTCGAACTACAAAAAGACTCAGGTGGTAATGTCCGTATAAGCATCGATTGTGACGACAACTGTACTCTCGTTCATTATATAAATCTGCCAGCTAATATTTTTCAAATATTGAGGATCAACATCGATGATACCGGCACAATTTGCCGTCACAAGTTACCTAATTCCAACGAATTAACGCCGTTTTTGAAACTCGGTTATGCCATCGGTAGTGGACGCGCAGTATCTTTCTGGACTGTAGAACCCTGTAGCCTATGGCACGATATCCCTGATAAAATGTACGTTTATTGCGACATTTGCGAGCCTTACATAACCGGCGATACGCGGAGTCCGCTTCTTCGAATCGTTTCAATCGATACACCCGGCTGTAATTACACGTACGGGACGAATCTGGTAAAATATTTCCCCACTCTGCAATATACTCCATTGCGTCAAACGAAATTCCATAAAATTGAAATAGATATTAAAGATCATCATGGAGAAAAAATACCATTCGAATCCGGAACGCTGATAGCGACATTACACTTTAGACGTGTCCGTTAATTATCATTTGCGGTGGAAAGTCTCGGAGCTTTGAGAAAAAACTAATCACCCCATAGAATACGACGAGTATTACGAAAGGCAAAACAGTGGAGGTAGGGGAGGAGGAATTCCTCGAATTTTCGTCGGTTCACCCTATCAACGTGGTCACGGAATCGGGAGTTTCTTCGGAGGATTATTTAAAAGGGCACTTCCTTATCTAAGCAGGGGAATACGTGCACTTGGGAAAGAAGCTTTACGCGCCGGAATTGGCGTGATAAAGGATGTTGAAAACAATACTCCGTTCAAGGAAGCTCTCAAAACGCGATTCAAGAAATCGGGTAGAAATCCCAAGAGAAAAGCCAGAGAAAATATAAGCGAATTAATGAAGGGATCGGGATAAAACATCCGCAAAAATGCGCGTGGCTCAGTTTCCCTTTGGAGGGCACGACGCATGCACCGGTAAATCCGGGAGAAGCTCTGTTCGTAAACGTAGACGAGTCGGTAAAAAAAAGAAATCGACGAAAATCGGCGTGAAAAAAACGAATAAAAAATCATCGAAAAGGAAAGCAGCGACGAAAAAAACTAAAAAGCCGATGAACATCGACGAAATAGCGGGAAAAAGCGCACCGTATCCGATATATTTGCTTAACTGACGCGAGTGTGAATCGTAAGTTTGAGAAATATGTCTTTTCTCCATACTCACTCGAGCGAGTGTTTAAAGAGTGAGCTCGATCTTTTCAGTTTACCACCTACTCAAACGAGTATCGAGAGTTCACAATGGATTTATTACAAACCGGTAACTTCGCTCGCGGACGACGCACCTATAGAATTCGTCGTACCCGGACACGGAGAAGATTATCTAGATCTCACGCATCCCATGCTAAGCCTTCGCGTACGAATGGAAAGTTTACCTGGCCCTGGAACAGCGGCAGGAGGAAACAAAGTAGGCCCTGTAAATCATCTACTACATTCGATGTTCAACCAGATCGATGTATACTTCAATCAAAAACTCGTATCACCCCCGAACAACGCCTACGCGTACCGCGCGTACATCGAAGCATTGTTAAATTATTCTTCACCGACAAAAACTTCCCATCTGACTTCTTCTCTCTGGGACACGGACGAGCCCGGTCATATGGACGCGCTATTAGAATCGGGAACCCCCAAATCAAGCTCTCGTAAGACGCGCCCGATACGTCCAAGGAGGTCGTTCGCTGGATCTAATAGGCCATCTTCATTGCGACGTCTTTAATCAGGATAAATTTTTAATTAATGGGGTAGAGGTTAGAATGAGACTCGTTCGCTCGAGAGATGCGTTTTGTCTCATGGAAGCCAACTCAACGTCGAAAATACGTATTCTAGATGCTAGTTTGCTCATAAGAAGAGCAAAAATAAGCCCCGGAGTGTTACTCGATCATGCGAGAATGTTGAGTAAAATAACCGCCAAGTATCCTCTGACACGAGTCGAAGTTAAAACGTTCACGATTCACGCAGGAGTGGTAGGAGAATCGATTGATAACGCGATACTCGGCCAGCTTTCAAAATGCGTAATAGTCGGATTCGTCGATAACAAAGCGTTTAACGGCGATAGAAAGCTAAATCCATTTAATTTCAAGAATTATGGTATAAATTTCTTCTCGTTATATGCCGATGGCGTGCAAATCCCGAGCAGACCGCTGCAACTAAATTTTTCAAAAGACGAGCTGCTCTACATCGAGACTTATAACATCCTCTTTTCGGGAACCGGCATCCATTTTCTAAACGAGGGGAATTCCATAAGCAGAGAAGATTATGCCGATGGATTCACACCTTTTCGCTTTCGATCTCACTCCCGATCTATCGGCAAATTGCGCAGGACATTGGCATCTTGTCAGACATGGAAGTTTACGATTAGAGGTACGATTCGAAAAGGCGATTACAACAATGATTAATTATATCTTTTACGCAGAATTCAAAAACGTGATGGAAATCGACTCTTCGCGTCAAGTCATTGTAGATTTTAGCGGATAAAGACAATGGTGGGAAACCTCACCCCCACTGTGGTCACTCCTTATATTTACTCGAACTACAACGGAAAAGCTTCAGTTTTACTCGACACATGAACTACGCTTCGGAAAAAAGCATATTCTACATCATGGATATAATCGTCGATATACAAGGTTTCCGTGACATCGAAGGAAAGTTTATACCGAAGGAAGTTGCGCTCATCGGGGTTAACAAAGCTTTCGTAGATCATTGGATTGTGCTACCACCGTATCCGTTCACCGAATTACCCGAAAAATCGAGAAAAGAAAACAACTAGCTCTCGCAAAACTTCCACGGTATCGAATGGATTGACGGAACAGCCGATTCCGAACATTTCACGGTGGAACTATGTGAAATTGCACGGCGGGTACGTTAGATATATAGCAGAGGCCGTGAGAAAGTACTTTATTTGCAAAAGACGCTCGGCAGAAACGTATATAATCTAGAAGGAATCCCGCATTCAAAAACCTAGCGGAAGACGAGGAGCATGAATTATGCTGCGGTCATCACGGATTTCATCGAAATTCTAACAAATTTCGTTGCGCGTTGCGCAACGCGTGCAAACTGAGATACTGGATGCAATCGCAAGAAGGCAACAGCTGTAACTCGAGCAACGATGATTCTTTTACCGATGAAAGCTTCAATGACTCCGATACAGAAAGCGGAGTTTTTACGATAAAACGAAATTTTCCGAATCTCCTTAGGTGGAGAAATAAGAGGTTGGAAACAGAACAAGCGGAGTGCGAACAAATGAAAGCGGAGAAAGAAGAGCTATCGAAACTCGCATATGAAAAAAAGGAGACTTCTACCGTAAAATCCAAGCAAGAGGATAAAAATATAGCGACACCAGAGAGGAGGGAAATAACTGAATCGTCTCCCCTTTCTGCAAGAGATGAATTCGCTTGAAATCTTACGGGCGCTGTGTCATCTCAGTGTCGGACATGCGAGTGTGTATCCTGCCAACAGAATCCCGATGGTGTGGACGAAGTCGACGGCCATCGTCGCGAACACCGATAATCACGATCGCCCTGGACAACACTGGGTTGCCTTCTACATAGACAAGCATGGAGAAGGCACTTATTTCGATAGCTACGGACTACCTCCCTTGGATTCCAGATTCAATCTGCGACTTCAACGAAACTCTACTACTCATAGATGGAACATCATGCGTCTACAGGGCATATTTTCTCAGACTTGTGGACAATATTGCTGCGTATTTCTTTATTATTTGTCCCGCGGTAATCTTAATCAATTTCTCGAAACATTCAGAGGATTACGAAGATAATGATAGATTAATTGTACAATTATTTCGTAAAATCTTTCTTCATGAAAAAAGTAAATGCGATAAATCTCATATAACGTGCTGCCATATACAAACTTGTACTTTTAAGAATAAGTAAATATTAAAAACACTATTATGAAATGTACAATGATGTGTACAATGATGTATTACATAATAATAATAATAAACTTAATAATGTATTACATAATAATGATAATAAACTTAATTTTTGTAACTTAAATTCCAGCCCTCTTATTTTCCCTCCAACCTAAAATTAATCCTAGCTACATTACTTCAAACTAATGTAACAGAGCGATCCAAAAGATGCTCCGTTACTAGCGCGCGCTAGTACGGCCCGCACCATCCGAGGCCGCCCGAACACTCCCGACCGCGACCAACCGACACACGCGCGCCGGCGAGCTGTCACGCATCGACAACGTGACAGCTATTGTTTCTTAACAAACGCTAACAAACTAAACGGTGACACGTGGCGCGGATACGGGTATAAATACCTGACAAATTTTAGGAAAAAGACCAGTCCTATCCGCTCCTCCGACCCGTCCGTCACAGACAACCGTTCCGACCAGAACAGCGAGAGAAAATTCTCTCAACGAATACCGAGCGTTCTCCGTATTCCTGTTCTATTCTTTCTCGAGAAATCGGAGTGTTCTCCGCTTTCTCGCTCCGCAACGAATACCGAGCGTTCTCGATATTCTTGTGTCTCCCTTCTGGGGAAAAATCGGAGTGTTCTCAAACTTTCCTCCTCCCGACAATACCGAGAGTTCTCGGTATTGTCGCTCTATCTCATCTCGAAAGTCGGAGCGTTCTCGGACTTTCCCGCGACACCCGCCCCACGTGTCACGGCTAGCGTCAACGGTTGCCTACGGTTGTCAACGCACACGTGCGGACCCGGTTGCCTGGCAACGCGCATACCGATACGACTCCCGGCGTCCGGCATATCCGTAATCGAATCGCGTTACGAACATCACAAAGCGACCGGCAAAGAAAACGGCAACGAACGACCGCGCAAAGCGAGAGGCGTCACGAATTTGTTGTAAATAATTTTAAAAGGCCGGCGGCCGCAACACATCCCACGAACCCGGCATCCGACGAGCGATAACCGAGCGCACGTCCCCGCGTCCGTGCCCAGGGATAAGATCCGAGCGCGCAGGGATGTACCGTTACACTAAAAATATCTAAAACATTTTGCATACATTGCGTTTGTCATAGAATAAAAGCTTCGTATAACCCCGAGGTCATTAAAACGTCTAAAGCGAATTTGTCCGTTCCTGTTTTCTCATCGCATTCCATTTTTCGCTAGTCAGGTATATCCCCCTTCAACACCTCGTCATCCTTCTTGTCGCCATTTTATCGCATCCCCGATCAGACCCCGTAACAAATTCTCCTCAGGTGTCCGCCATCTTTGCACACGCCATTTTGTCGGACCCCGAACGGCCCCAGACACTTTCACTCCCTCCCCCTATCTTTTCGTCTAGCATTTCGACAACCAATCACACCCTGGGCAGTTTTGGGAGCATCCAATCACGCACGTGGGCAACTATGAGAGCGTCCAATCACACGCCGGATACTATGAGAGAATCCAATCAGAACGCACCACTAATTACCTAATTATCCACGCCCTTCAGCCAATCAGAACGCTCCATTTCCACGTGGAGACCCTATCTTGACAGCTGGATGCCACGCTCCTGGCGCCAGTGGGAAAGTGGTGGGGGTTTGTTTTGACGCCCTATAGCAGCCCACATACTATTCATGGATTAGGAAGTTATAGTGCGGCAGTAAAAAATAAGAAGAAAGAAAGCATCTTAATTGTCCAACCGTTAAAAGAACAAGAGAGTGAAACTACTAAGAAACTAGTAAAAGAAAAAGTAGATATAAAGAAGATCGAGGTAGGAATAACAAAGCTGAGGAAAGGAAGTAAAGGTTCGGTCATTCTGGAATGTGAGAGCGAGGGAGAAATGGAAAAACTGAAAGATACAGTACGCGAGAAGCTAGGTGAAGACTTCAAGATCACAGAACCGAAAAAAATAAGACCGAAAATAAAAGTTATAAATGTTGGAGAAGAAGAAATACAGCTGAAAGATGAAATCTTAATTGATACGATCAAGAAGCAGAATACAATCGACGGCAGAGAAGATGAAGAATTTGGCATAAAAATTGTGAAGAGAATTGTTGAGGGCGATTCTTTAATACTAGAAGTAAATGAAATGATTCATGAGCTAATGATAAGAAGAGAGAAAATAAATATCGGATGGAGGAAGTGTCGTGTGTTCAATCATTACAATGTTAAGAGATGTTTTAAATGCTGGGTTGGTAAATGTTTTAAATGTTTTATTACCATATTGCCAAAAATTGTAAGCGGCAGGAAACATGTCATAAATGTGCTGGGAATCACAGAGCAGGCGAGTGTAAGGCAAAAAAGATGAGATGTGTAAATTGTATGCACAAGAATAAAACATACAATTTAAAAATAAATGACGAACACGATGCTTTAAGTAGAAAATGTCCGACTTTCATCAGAGCGCTGGAGGAGGAGAAGAAAAGAACTGGCTGGGAGTCTACTAAATAGCAATCACGGAAGGAGTCAATTGTATACACGAATACGCAAAGTCTTATGGCGCACAAAGACGAAATTCAAGATTATATGAAGGGGATGAATCTAGCAATCATGGCGTTATCGGAGACCAGACTCGTCCCGGAAATCGAAGATAGTGAATTAAATATGTCGGGATATGATTTAGTTAGATGCGATAGGGAAAACAGAAACACAGGAAGCGTTGTGATTTATATAAGAAAGGATATCAAATATCAGGTAATAGCGAAGAAGAAGATACAAATAAGAAGATACAATCTAACTGCTGGTGCATTGCGGTTGAGATGAGAGATAATATACAAAGGTGTGATTATAGTTATGTATCATTCACCGAGTGCTTCAGATGGCGATTTTATAAAATTTCTAGAGGATATAGTGTATCTTCTAATAACGAAAGGTCAATGTATTATGCTAGGTGACTTTAATATAAATTTAATGACGAATATGTTTTACGCGAAAAAACTAATAAATGAAATGTTATGCTTGGGCATGAAGCAATATGTAGATAAGCCGACGAGGATCAAAAAACAGTCAAACTTTGATAGATTTAGTTTTCGCAAATACCAAGATAAACTGTAAAGTATACGATAAGCCAAAAATATCAGATCATTCATGGATAAGCGTTGAAATTAATATAAGTAATAATAAGATAAAATATAGAGAATTTATTAGTAGGGATTTCAGCAAATTTCAAATAAATGAATTTTTATACGAAATAGGAAAAAGATTGGAACAAAGAGGTAATTTAGATGTGTAACGGAGCGCATCCTTCCGCTCCGTTCCTCCTCCGTATTTCCCCCGATCGACCATCAGTCGGGGACCGCCGAACATCAGGCGGAGTGCGGCAGTGGCCGCAAAGAGGCAGCAATGCCTCCTTTTTAATCATTGTCAATACGCGAACTCCGAAGCGTCGGAGAATACTACGAAAACATACGTGTTTTCGTGGTATTTCCCCGCACCGCACCAAGCGTCGCGCCAACAAGCACGAACGTACCCGCACCGCGCCACGCACCGTACCATCGAGTGCGAACGCGTCCCGCGCCGCACCGACGCCGCGCCACGCAACCGAGCGAGCGTCCCGCACCGCGCCACGACCGCGTCCACAAGCGCGTAACCACCCCGCGCCGCGCCGATTACCTTCCCACCGAACTCCTTCCCTACCAAAAAAACCCATTATCCCCCGATCCCTTTTTTCCGTTCCTGGGGAGAGGGATGCTAACCCCGAGATCGACCAATCCGACCGATCCGACCGAAAATACCGAGGTCGATCTCGGGTATAAAAAGGCATCGCTCTCCGCAGAAAAGACACTCACGCTCCGATCACTCCTGTTCCTAGCTCGTTTCCGAGAGCTCGCCTCGAGGAAACGATCTTCCGAAACCGGTAGCAAGCCTGAGATTTGTTGGGGTTCTCCCCAACGCGCCAAGTTCGCTTGGCCTGGCCGAAAGCCGTCTCCGTCGCTCGCACGGCAAGCCGAGAGTTGCTGGGGTCTCCCCAGCGCGTCGAGTTCGCTCGACCCGACTCTGCCGTTCCGAGATTTCACCGCCGAGTATCGGGGTTCTCCCCGATACTACCTCTCCGAGCACCAGGATACACCCTGGTCGGCCGAGTACGCTCGGCACCGCCACCTTCTCCGCACGCAGCCGGGGCCCTCCCCGGCTGGCCGAGTTCACTCGGCGTTCACGCAAACAGACGAGGGGCACACCCCCCGTCAGCCGAGCACTCTCGGCAGGGAACGGGCACACCCGTTCTCCGATCTCAACGATCCGCCGCACTCGCGAAATATCCACCCTCGCGACAACACCCGCGACAAGCGACACGCGTTTAAATCCACGCCGATTTAAAGGCCGCGACCGAACACGTGCGACACCGCCGCCGCCGCGCGCGCCCCGCGCCACCGAACTGCGCGCCGCGATCAGTATCGCGCCGACCGCCCGAGCGATCTCTTATTTTATATTCACGCGCTATCCACGCGCCGATCGCCGTCTCGCCCGTTCACGGCCACAAACATTAACGCGAAATCTCGGTGCATTCCATCGCACCACTATTAAGTCAAATAAACATCGTTATTTGTTATAATTATCGCCTAACGATTTACTAACGCCTTTCTGTCTCCAACGTCCTCGCTTCCCCTCCTGGCAACCGACTGACCGCTCTCCGCGCGGGAAAGCGAGACCGTTATAGAGGTAAATGAAAGAGCAGAGAACTTTGTTCAGAATATGATAGCGGCATTAGATATCATAGCACCAAAGAAAAAGTTTAAAATTCCAAAGGTATAGGAAGGGAAAAAATGGTATAAGATTAGCTACAAATAAAAGAGATGAAGCATATGTGAGGGCGATATATACGTAATGAACAAGATTGGCTGCAGTTCAAAATTGAAAGAAATACGGTAGTTAAATTAATTAGAAATAAAAAAAAGTACTATGAAAAAATGAGAGATGATAATAAAAGTGATCCTATTCTAATGTGGAAAACCTTAAAAGAAGTCATAAGAGGAGAGACTATGGGTTCAAGAGAAATTAATAGATTTTGAAATATTAGAGAATGTAGGAAAATGTACTTTAGCAAATAAATTTAATATATTTTATATACAGAGTATTAAAGAAATAATAGAATCTATAAGAAAAATTGACAGTAAAAGTACAAAAATTTTTCTATCTTTATTATAGAAAGCAGGGGCATAATTGAAAATTTTGAATGCATAAATGTACAGAAATTAAAAAAAATTGTTATGGCGTTGCCACAGAAGAAGGGAACAGATAGGGGATATCTAGCGATTTATTAAAAATAAGTTTTCAAGTGATAAAAAATGAACTATTAAGAGTAATAAATGAGTCATTAACAAATGATATATGTCCGGAGGGATGGAAAACATCTATGATAATACCGATTCCTAAGATAAAAAAACCAAAGAATGCCTGTGAATATAGACCAATTAATATATTACCAATTTATGAGAAGGTTTTAGAATTAGTTGTAAAGGAACAAATTGAAAAGTACTTGCATAGTAATGATATTATAACAGAACATCAGTCGAGATTTAGAAAATATCGTGCGAAACAGCGATACAAAGTGTCATTGATGATTGGAAGTTGATAATTAGTGAGGGAAAAATGATAGGAGTAATATTCTTGGACTTAAAACGGGTATTTGAAACGATAGATAGAAAAAGATTACTGGGAAAATTAGATCAATATGGAATGAGAGGAATGGTATTGGAGTGGTTTAAATCATATCTAAGCAATAGAACACAACAAGTTAGATTTAATAATCAATGGTCAAAGTGTATCAAAACGGAATATGGAGTTCCGCAAGGATCGGTATTAGGGCCTTTGCTATTTATAATTTATATAAACGATTTAGTAGAATTTTGTCCAGAGAATGCAATATAAAAATGTTTGCAGATGATACTTTAGTATATGTAAGTGGGGAAAGTAGTGCGGAATTAGAGAGGAAAATGAACATGATACTTAGCATAGTAGAAGAGTGGATGAGTGTTAATAAGTTGAAAATGAATGCAAATAAAACAAAATACATGATAATCAGAAGTGTAAGAAAGGAGCAAAAAGGTAATATTATAGTGAGATGCTCGGACGGAATTAAGTTGGAACGCGTCGAAAAAATAAAATATCTTGGCGTAATTATCGATGATAAGCTCCAATTTAAAGATCACTGTGATTATATGCTAAAGAAAATAGGGAAAAAGACTAATTTTTTAAATAGAATAGGTAACTTCGTATCAGCGTACACTAGATGTATTGTACATAAGTCGATCATAGCATCAGAGTACTGTGCTACGCTTAGTTGGAATGGGAAAAACGCAATTGAGTAAACTTCAAGTAGCTCAAAATCGTGCCATGAGAGTTATTTTACAATGCAATAGATATACCAAAGTTGAGGACATGCTGCAGGCACTGCAGTTTATGTCCGTAAGGCAACGATTATATTATAATGTGGGGGTATTTATTTTTAAAATTTTAAATAACATGGCACCGATGGCGTTAAGTAATAAATTAGAAATAGTGGGAAGTGAATGTGATAGACAAACGAGACAAACCGGAAACATTGTATTAACATTTCGTAAAACTAGAAGTGTGCAAAAGAGTCTGTTTTACGAAGGAATAAAAATATACAATTCTTTGCCAACCGAGATAAAGCAGTGCGTAAAAATTGAATCGTTTAAGAGAATGTTGAAAGTATATGTGGTAAATAGTGTATAATAATTATGTATATGTATATGAAATAGCTGAGAAAGCTAATAAAGTTCAATAACTTAACTTACATTTATCATAGTAAATCAAACGGAAATAACGGCCAACATCCCGAACAAACAAACAAAGCGGGCGTTGCAACATCGTCGGGAAAAACAGAACAAGCGGACTCGTCGCAAAAACGAACACGCCGGGGAACTTGCGAAGCAATTGATTGAAATAGAACCTAGGCTTGCGAATATCTTGTTACATGAGTACGCCACCGCCCTCCGCTCTGCGGCAAAGTTCGAAACCTCAGAGAACTTCGACGTGGAGAAGTTTTATCATCTCGCCAATTTCCTCGATCTCCACCACCAGGGGTTTTCATTAAGCAAAAATTCAAGCTCAACCACGAGTTTTGGGAGGAAATCTCGAAGCATCAACTACACGACTATTCCTAAGTACATTTCCCGTGACCCTCTTCTCCCTCTCGTTCCCGTCAAATCTTTTCGCAGAGCTCACCCTAATCTTCCGTCACACCTTCAACCCGATCCCGTTAATATGTTTGCCATAATCAACTTTTTGCCACAACTAGAAGAATTGGGAATTTAGAGATACGCGGATTCTCAAATATGTAAGGTTTTTTTTTTAAATAAACGAAGTAAACAAAAGTTTTTTGTAAATACAAGTTTTTTATTGTAAAACAGGTCCTTAGAATATGAAACGAAAGTATTCAAATGTATACTCTAACATTTGTTTGCGTGATTTCGCTTGCTATTACATAGGAATGTAGGGTTAAATTGTTTGTATTTCCTTTTTTTATCCTTATTAAATCATAGTTGACCCGAATTATGTTTTAATTTATTTTAAAAATTTTGACCTTGAACCATTCTCAAGCACCTGAAAGTCGCTCGAGATCTCATCCTTGTTGAAGAGATTCGGTTTTCTGACCTAAAAACGGACCACCGACCGCGCTAGCGCAGATAAGAGTTATAGCGACGTTGACCCGTTCCCCTGTGCTCTTAGGGCGCGTTCAACTCGCGAATCGACCCCACAACGTCGATCTGGAAGAACACAGTTCCGTGCGTCCACCCAAGTTCCTCCTCTTGACCAAAGGTATTATCTTTCGAACCTCGGACGTAACAATATTATAATATAAAAAGATTTAATTATGAAGAAAAATATCAAAGTCTACTCTAGTATTTTTTCAATCAAAGTCTATTATGTTAGTCTATTAATTAAATAAGTAAATTATTAATATAAAGTTTCATATCAAAGTCTACTCTAGTATTTTTTCTTATTTAACATAATTAACATAATAAATATATTTTATAAGATAAATTAACAGAGACAACGCTGCCAAAACTTTACCTCATTAAGATAACACAATTCAACAATTCTTCATTATTTTAATTTAACGATATTCAATCAATTAAGATAAAAAAGTAAGTTTTTTGTTGTTGATCAGTGCACCCTTTTATTGCAAAGATATTTTGAATAATTAATAAATTGATACAAAATAAAACAGTTATAGTTTTAAGCCCTGATCGCAAAAGCTGCAGAGACAGATTTTGAGCAAGGTCTGCTACCATTATTTGGCAAAAAGGTAATAAATTGTACGCAGAATATGTAATATCTAATATCTAATATCTAATATCAGAATAATTAATATCTAAAGATGTTGGCAAATTGCTATCAAAAATATGATCAAAGCCTGCTGACATATTATGCCAGTAGATTGGAGACAAAAACCGAGCAAATCCTGCTAGGATTTTCCGTCAATCTGCCATCAAACTGTCCATGCAAGCAAATCCTGCTCAGTACCGCCAATTTGCTGGCATACCATGTCAACAGGCTTTGTCAACAAATCTTGATCCTAATACAAACACAGATGGTTATGGATTTGTCAATATCTGATCGAATTTGTTGCCAGCAAATTAGTATTTGGTTTACTGGGAAGTTAGTGTGTTAATTTTAATTGTATGCATCATACATATGTATTTTATTTCATGACAAAGTAGTGGACTACATATAAATTGCTTGTCAGTATTTGCTATATATTAGTACTTTATATCTAATTTTTTGCTTACTTCAACACATTTACATTTACACATTAATGATACATTTCTGTATCATTCTTTGTCTTATTTTATTATTAAACATACTTGTCCATATTCCAAGATATTTGATGCTTTCTTCAATATTTTCTTTGAATAATTTGTGTGCATGTGTGTGTATGTATAAAATTATTATTGTTCTTTACATCTTCATGTATTTATGTTTCATGTATTATGTTTCTCACTGCATATTGCTGCATTAATTTCCAAAGATCATCATGAATACGTAAAATAACAAAAAAATTATATAGTGTTTTTTTTGGATATTGTTACTGTTCATAAATACAATAAGATATACTATCCAATTTTTTTATTAGTTTTCTTAAATTTAGTTTTACCTTTAAATTATATAGATTTCCAGACTGTTTGTCATATAATATAATTTATAACTTTTAAATTGATTATAGATGAAATGCTTAGAAGGAAAAAATGATCATGATCGTGTTATCATGATAATAAAAAAAATAATTACCAATGAATTTGCTATGCAATTTAGTTATATTGACTTTAAGAAGAAACCTTTTGAAGGATTGGCGATTACTACAGTCTGATAAGAGCATATACGACGAAACTTTTTCCTAGAAAGAGGGAAGATTCGAACGCGAGCAGATAACGGGAATCTTCCCCCAAGATGCTTTGTTTTAGAAAGCCTCAATTGTTCGATCTTGGTCGCAAAAAACATATTTCATCATGAGTGTCGCATCACGCATCACGTTTCGAAGCCGTGTTTCTGTGTTTGCATCCAAAAGGGCCGAAAATGTCATACGGGGCGGCTGCAAAATACATGAAAAAGTCGAAGAGATTAGTGAAATGCTATTCTGACGTAAAAAAAAAACATCGATGACCCGATGAGCCGGATCGTGGCTCTACATAAGTAACGATAAAAAAGGAGGACAGAATTTTACGAATATTTGAAAAAAATCCTGTCTATTGCATGGCGGGCAAGCCGTTTTGTATAAAAAGAATCTAAATGTGTCATGTGACATCATAAGAAGACGTTTAATGACCTATGGAGTGAAATTTCGAGGCACATTGAAGAAACCGCTGCTGTTCAAAAAACACGTCGAGAAAAGACTCACTTGGGCGAAAGAAAATTTGAACCGCGATTGGGACGTAATTTTTATGGACGAAGCTTCTTTTTGGATAAGTTCTTTCATCCGTTATATCTAGTGTATCCACGCTAATAAACTTATCTAGCGGATCATTAAACACTCGGTAAAAATGCACGTTTGGGGTTGTTTCTCAAAATAGGGATTTGGCACTTTGCATATCTTTACAGAGAATTTGAACGCTGCCAAAAATATATAATAGAGCGTTATTACCATTTGCACAAAGGTGATTTATGAGGAAAAACAAAAATTGGCTACTGCAAGAGGACAATAATCCAAAACATCGGAGTCGTCTTTATACTGTGTAAAAACAAAAAAATCCTGGACGTTGACGTACTGGATTGGCCGTTGCAGTCGTCAAATGCAAATCCTATAGAAAATATTTAGGCTCATGAAGTTCAAGCTCCGAGGAAAGAAAATCTGGACTATCAAGCAATTATTTCGACAGATTCGATTTATGGAGGTCTTTGTCACAAGATTATGCTATAAAATTAGTTTTGAAAGTATGCCTCGGAGATGCCAAGCAATTATTAATAATGAAGACGATTGGACAACTTATTAATAATAAAGCATCACGGTCTATATCATGTAGTATGTGTATTTTTTTTTTAATTCATATTTCAAATAGTTTCCAAGTTTCGCCGTACACGCTCTTGTCAAACAGACTGTAAATGTATTATACGTATGTATTTAGCTTTGTGATGCTTAAAATTTTTTAATTTTTTGGTATAAATAAATCGACAAATCAAGAAAATGAAATTAAAATTTATTTTTTAATAAGATCAACTTATTGATTGAGATATGCTTGGCTAAAATGTGACTTAAATATATCTATAAAATAATTCAGAAATAGTTTGTGAAATATAAATCAATTTATAAATAAATAAAATTTTAAATGTAAATAAATATAAATATTCCAAATAAATATAAATAATATAAATAAATATATGTATATATAAATAAATGTAATTTTTATTTTAGATGTAATAGCAATGACAATAAAAAAAAACACAACAACAAAAGAAGTATCCGAGTGGATTAGCAAATGGTTTGCTGGAACTAAGCAGCGTTTTGATAAAGAAACGTGAGTAAATTGTTAATCAATTTAAAACATATATTATCTTACATATATTATCTTTCTAATTTCTTAAATTATAATTTATTTAATATATATATATATGTATGTGTGCGTGCGTGCGTGCGTGTGCGTGCGTGCGTGCGTGCGTGCGTGCGTGCGTGCGTGCGTGCGTGCGTGCGTGCGTGCGTGCGTGTGCGTGCGTGTGCGTGCGTGCGTGCGTGCGTGCGTGCGTGCGTGCGTGCGTGCGTGCGTGCGTGCGTGCGTGCGTGCGTGCGTGCGTGCGTGCGTGCGTGCGTGCGTGCGTGCGTGCGTGCGTGCGTGCGTGCGTGCGTGCGTGCGTGCGTGCGTGCGTGCGTGCGTGCGTGCGTGCGTGCGTGCGTGCGTGCGTGCGTGCGTGCGTGCGTGCGTGCGTGCGTGCGTGCGTGCGTGCGTGCGTGCGTGCGTGCGTGCGTGCGTGCGTGCGTGCGTGCGTGCGTGCGTGCGTGCGTGCGTGCGTGCGTGCGTGCGTGCGTGCGTGCGTGCGTGCGTGCGTGCGTGCGTGCGTGCGTGCGTGCGTGTGCGTGCGTGCGTGCGTGCGTGCGTGCGTGCGTGCGTGCGTGCGTGCGTGCGTGCGTGCGTGCGTGCGTGCGTGCGTGCGTGCGTGCGTGCGTGCGTGCGTGCGTGCGTGCGCGTGCGTGCGTGCGTGCGTGCGTGCGTGCGTGCGTGCGTGCGTGCGTGCGTGCGTGCGTGCGTGCGTGCGTGCGTGCGTGCGTGCGTGCGTGCGTGCGTGCGTGCGTGCGTGCGTGCGTGCGTGCGTGCGTGCGTGCGTGTGTGTGTGTGTGTGTGTGTGTGTAATTATTAACAATTTAAATGATGTTTTCATTCTACATCAAAAGTTACGGAGAAATAAATAGATTTGGAATAAAAAAGATGATTTGGAATAAAAATTAAATTTAAGTTTATTTAAAGATTGATATACGTACTTTTAGAATTTTTACGATTTATGTACATTGAAGATGACTCGAACCAAGCCGAAACGTCTATGGTTAATAACAAAAACTATAATTTAAAAAAAATAACTTGCGCATGAATTATAGCGCTGATTCTTAATAGTCCTTTCTTATGCTTTCTTGTTATAAATTTATATATTTTGACCATTTTCGAATTATTATTTAATTACATGAGTATGCATAATTTGTGTAATTGTTTAACATTAAATTGCAATAAGCATCAATTATGAAATGTTATTTTCCAAAAAAATTTTAATATCACTAAACCTTTTCAGCGATCTATTCTACATGATACGTGAAAAGGTACAAGTGAAAGAAGTCGAAGAAAATTGATAGAAGAGATTTTAGCGAAATTTCACTATATTAGCTCTCAGTCTGGTAATTCAGACTATATCCAACAGTAACTTGAATGTCTCTATAATGTTTCTACAATGTCTTCAAAATTATCTCAATAATATTTCAGAATATTCCTGCAACGTATTCAGAATTATCTCAACAATATTTTAGAACAGTGCTCAGAATTAATTATCCTTTTCGGCTCGATTTCGAAGACGAAGGCCTACAGTTTCCTTACTACCGCTCGAGACTTGGCGGCCGAGCCGTCGTAGCCTTATGTCTCAGGAACGTCTTATATTAAAAATGCATCATTTCCGTCAAACTATTATTAAATCAATTTCTTTATTAAATTATTTTTATTTTTACAAACATTAAATTTTCTTTTTAACACATTATGTGTTTTATAATATTTAATGATAATAAATACGTTTATAATAAAATTATTACAGAATAATTAGAATAATTAAAGTTTTAACAATAGTTTCGCATCATTCATGCGGTACTATTGTTGACGCGTTTTCTCTTTAGTGGTTTCCTCTATTCCATTAAAAAATAAGAAATCAAATATATGGCTTGGCAGGAAAATAAAATTCTATATTGTAAAATATGACATATAAAGAATAAGAAAAACGAAAGGCAGAGCAATTCGTATAAAAATACTAATTTGATTTTTTGGATCATGTAAACGATCGTTTACATTATCCAAAAAATCAAATTAATATTTCTACTAAAGATATATCCACAGAAATTTTAGAAGAATTAGTTCGCATCAACAAGAATAGTGATGCACAAGAAAAGAAAAACATACTTTGAACGCTTACTATCTCTGCTGATGCAAACCAGTTCTTCCAAAATTTCTATTGATATATCATCAGTAGGTATACTAGGCGGGTTTTAATCCAGGAGCTCCGAGAGGGATGTGGATGTGCGGGGGGAACTCGTAGGCGCGAGGTAGAGAAAAGGGGAGGAACTCGCGGGATAGAGGAGAGGGGGGAGGGGTCTACCGTTTCATCGGTAGTCCTTTAAAAATATGCCGCCGGAGGGAGGAGGGAGGTCTTTCCCTTGAAAATGTAATGCCGAGGGCGGTTCTGTTTTCTTTTTTTTTATGAGGAGCTGCGAAAGATGGCTTTTCGATTTTTCTTAATAATATTGACACGTGTTTGTTCCTGTTTGATCAAGCTCAGGTATCTCACAAGTAAGAGACAAATAAATTTTGGCAGCGACGCGGAATGGAAACTATAAAAATGAACAAATTCAGTAAAAAAAATATTACTCTTTTGATCGATGTTACTATTAATAAATATTACATCATAAATATCAAGTTTCTTAATTGACGACAGTATATGTTAAGAGAAGCGCCGATAATCCGGCTGCTATAAACAAAGATACGTGTCGCAACATGTTAAGAGAAACGCCGATAATTTGGCAACTATAAACAAATTGCAATTCGAAGAATCTATGACCATGCTCCGATTTCGACAAAGAGACAAAAAAATTCTTGTACTTTCGTATAGGCTTTTAGGGTCTGTTCTATTTCATTCTCATATGTGTGTGGTGCACATGTAGGAGATGCACATGCATATAGGATCTATTTTTTTAACGCCGCTCTTTCCGAACGACAAATTTTAAGAGAATGAGAAATTTCTGGTCAAAAAGAAAATGCAGATGATATAGATCGTTGGGCACGCGGGATCACAGTAGGTGCCTTAAAACTAACGAATTGATTGAATGTGAGAGAAAGAAACAGTTGTGAAATAGTTGTGAATATTGTGATTTGAAAATATGGAAGAAAACTTCACGAATATAATGGACGAAGTTTGGAGAAGAAGAAGAAATGAACATCAATATTGAAAACATTGACATTGACATTGATATTGAAGAAGAGTCTTTCGACAAAGAGCATGCATTTTCTGACGACAGTGATTATCTAAGTAATCAGAGTGAGGACCTTACGGATCGTGAAGAGAAAATTGTCACACGTTCGGAACTTCTTGCTCTGAATCTCCATAAAAAATATTGCATAATTCATTTTTATTATTCAACGGGTGATGCTCTGGTTGTATGTGCTGAATGCATTGTTCTTCTGACAAATGACTGATACTGATATCGGAGCAATGTATGCTGTTAAGAAGCATGAAATAAATTTTCTTGGTACGTTAAACGGCCAATCTTGCACCAACTGCAAACAGCTTCTATACACAATAATATCGTGTAATATGTGTTCTATTTGCACAAAGTAAACTTCTATAAAAGACAATATTGTGAACGAATCACATGCAAGTGCTCCGTGGAAGAGTGATATAAAAAAAAATATGGAACACTTAGAGCGAGTAGAACGCGAGCTGCTGGAGCAATGCAACCAGGTCGCTACCTTAGTGAAGTGTTTCGCGTGGTAATGATGCGAGTGCATCGAACATCTCGAGGAACACTAGCCGTGTTAAGCGTTCTCGATTCACCGTCGGAAACAAACAATCTGTAGTAGCAAGGATTGCGCGACTCGAGGGAGCAAAGGTACAATTAAAAAGACGTTTCGTGCACGTTGGTGGCGAGTACTAGTACAGACAATGGATCTCTTGTTTGACGAGAAATCGATACCGCGTTCGAAAGTCGTATTCTAACTGGTGCGGTGATTAACGTAAATGATATCGAGCGATTTTTGGAAGACCCTGGTGGTGTAGTGCTCAAGCGAATGCGAAACGCTATAGAAAAACACGGCAGTGAACAGCGTTCAACGGCGAGTTTGTAACAAGCGATAAACGCGCCAATAAAAGTGTCAATACGAGAAACTATAAACTTTTTCGAGTGTCAAATGTGGACGAATGGTACAAGCAGCATATACGAGCATCGAATCTACGTTGGCATCGCTCAAAGAGTTCCAAGAACGCGAACAGTGGATGGGCGCTGTCGCGAATTCTCAATCTCATTGTAAACGTACACAAATATAATTCTCACGCAGGATGTTATATCGACCGCGAGAAATTATGACTATTGATACGAGCGATGATCAACGTACGATCCGAAGACAATGCATGTTTCGTGTGATCGCGGCTCTGCATCCGGCCGAAAGGCATAAAGATGGGGAATCGTCGTACCCACATTACATCAGTCTTAAATCTCCAAGATATTGAGTTTCCAGTGACATTGGACCAAATAAAAAAATTCTAAATTCATAACTCCACCTCCATTAACGTTTACAACTTCGAAGGAGAAAAGGAAATTCTCCCGATACAGCTGACAAATAAGAAGATGGAGAAACACAAATTTACTGTACATTCAAGATCCATGTGATGACAACACGGGATATTTTGCGTACATCAAGGACCTGTCCCGCCTCGTCAGCTCGCAAATAAACAAAAAGAAATTCTTTTGCGACCGGAATATATACATATTAGGTGTACAAAAAAATTCTGAGCTTTTTTTTGTAAAATTCAATCTTTATTCAAAAACAAACAAAAAAATATTAATCAGCGAAATATTTCTCGTTTGCATCAACGACCTTTTGCCATCTTTCGGGTAGCTTGCGAATTCCTTGACGATAGAAGCTCACCGGCTTTGAAGCGATAAAGTCATCAATGCATTTTCGTATCTCTTCAAATCTCACGAAATGTGTATCAGTCAAATGATGCTGCAGCGACCGGAATAGGTAGTAATCGGAAGGCGCCATGTCTGGTCTATACGCCGCGTGCGGGAGAAGTTCCTAGCCTAACGCAAAGATATGGTCCTGAGTCGCTTTCGCAATATGTGGTCGAGCATTGTCATGAAGCAAGATCACTTTACGACGTTCTTGGCCAGTAAATGGCCTCTTTTCTTCTAATGCATCGCTCAAATTGGTCAATTGTTGTTGGTAGCGGTCTGCCGTGATTGTTTCACCCGGTTGTAACAACTCATAATACAACACACTTTTCCAATCCCACCAGATACAGAGCAAAACCTTCTTGGCGTGGATATTGGGCTTTGGCGTCGATGTCGAAGGTTGACCAGGGTCAACCCATGATCTTCTACGTTTAGAGTTATCATAAAGAATCCACTTTTCATCGCCTGTAATGATTTTGTGCAGAAAATCTTTTTTCCGGAACTTTGAAAGCAAAGTGAGTGCAGTGTCACGCCGATGATTTTTGTTGTCTTCGGACAATTCATGCGGAACTCATCTGCCTTCCTTCTGAACCTTTCTCATCGTATGTAAACGTACGGAAATGGTTTGCTGCGTAACGCCAAGCTGTTCTGCAAGCTCCTTTTCAGTTTGCGCAGAGTTTATATCCAGCAGTGCTTGCAATTCGTCCGTTTCAATCTTTTGAGGGCGTCCAGCACGCGGTTCATCTTCAAGACTGAAATCTCCTTAGCGAAATTTTTGATACCATCTTTTACATGTAGTATGACTTACAGCGTTCTCTCCATATGCAGCACAAATCATTGCAGTGGCTTCAGTAGCATTTTTCTTCAGATGAAACGCGAAGTGGATGGAAAATCGAATATGCTCTTTTGTTATTGCCATCGTGAACACTACTGATTTTTGAAGTTATGTGCATCAAACGCCAAACTGTATGGCATTTTAGAAGGCCAAATGTCAATGCTTTAAAACCGCAAAAGGGCGGGAAGATATATAAAATTTAAATTGTTATTTCGGTTGTATGAAATCTAAAGCTCAGAACTTTTTTGTACACCTAATATATACATATACATATACATATACATTTTTTTAAAAAATGTATAATATTTTATAATTGTTTATTAAATACTAAAAAAAAATCATGTTTTCCTTTTTTGCAGCTGTTTACATTATTTCAGTTCATTTGAAAAATTGTAATCGCATACAATGGATTACGAACAGATGAACGACATGCCATTCGATTGCCGAGCGAAGACAAGTGGCTCACATTTAAGAACCACATGAATAAGGAACAATTCCCATTCATCGTGTATGCGAACTTGGAGTGCATACTACGGCGAACAAAACCGGAGAAGGTAGGCATCATACACCTATTAGTAACATAAGGTATTTAGCATCGGATATTACATACGATGCTCATATGATGCGTTATCGGCAAATATTATATCCATTGTTTGGTTTAGTCAGAAGAGTACGACAATTGTAAAAGTATAGAATTATATCAAAAATATTGTTATTAATTATGATGACAAAGATTTCATAATGCATTTTCGATTATCCAGAGCAATAACATACGAACTGATAAATCGATTCACAGAATCAGATATATTTATTTCTATACAAAGTAAGTATATGTTTTTATTTCTACACAGAAAACAGGATAGAAATAATAATATGATAAGATTATTAATAGATAATAAGAAAATAGAAAAAAACTTTAAAAAAGTATCAGTTCTATTTTATATTAAATTTTATATTATATTATGTTATTATGCTATTTTATTATATTTTTTTAGATCGTGTGGAATGTACAAAAATAACAGCTGAAAAACACATTTTGTGTTATTTATGGTTTGTTAGGCATGAAAGTTTATCTTACCGGGATGTTACTGATCAGTATCACAATAAAAAGCACTTTACACCATATAATCACAAGAGTGATAGAATTTATTATGTCTTTGGCGCCTAATATTAAAATACTCAACATTAGCAGAAAAAGAAGAAACATCAACTTATTTTTTACTAGAAAAAAGATTTTCTGGTATAATTGGTAATGCATTCACATTTATAATCATGTTTTGTTTAACTCATATTAATATTTCATGTTTTACTTATATATTAATATTTTTTTAGGTGCTATAGATGGTTCTCATATAAGGATTGACAAACCAATAGAAGATGCTGACTCTTATATCAATAGAAAACAATATTTTTCATTACATATTCAAGGAATGATTAATCAGAATTTAAAATTTATTGATGTATTTGTTGGGTATCCAGGTTCCGTTCATGATGCTAGAGTATTAAAAAATTCATCATTATATAATGATCTACATTAACTTTGTGAAGGTTAGTTAAAAATAGAAAATAATAAGTAGTAAATCATGAAAGCTATAAAAATATCAATATTTTAATGTTATTAATATTGTTCCAGATAATTATTTCCTTGTGGAGGATAGTACATATCCTTGTTTGCAACAACTAATCGTTCCATATAAATGTTACGTCCGGGGGACTTCACGAATTCCTCTCTTTCGGGAAGAGAAAAACAACGGCTGCCATAAACGAAGCGCTTCGAACGAACTAAGGAAATCCTAAATAAACAAAATTTCCTCTCGAGATATGTCTCACTATCAAAAAATTGGGATAAACAGCTTTGTCGGCACCGACAAGTTTATGACCTACTAATAAAAAATTTTTACATTAACAAAAGCAAATTCCTAACGGATAAGAAACGCTTCGGATCGTTCGAGGGTGACACTCCCCAAATTGGTGGGGAAACTAAGGGAAACGCCAATCAAGAAGAAACGATTGGCGGCCGTTGGCGGCCACACCAATGAATGATTGAGGGTGTGGAACGCCGGAAAATTTTTATTAACTAATTCTACTATTCGCTAGGAAATCTGGAAATATAAAAACAACCACAATTCACAGAACACCGCTCCCCTCCTTCCTCTATATTCACAATTTTCCTGAACTATCATTCGATAAGCCAACACGAAAATCCATCACGCCCTCAGATATTCCCACCCCTCCGGAACCCTTTAAAAACCGCGACTTGGAGCGGATCGCTCTCTTCTTCCTGCTTCATCGTCAGATTCATGGTCTGCACCATCCAAATTATTGCAGTTAAAATCTGTGCGCGATTTTATTTTTCGAGTGATTCAACGATCCAGCCTGAGAATTGCATTCCTCGACCGTCACCAGCGGCCGCTGCAACAAAAGTAAGTCCAAGTTTATCAATTTTTTCCCCGCGGTAACTGGCAGTTTGGTTCGCGACTTCTATTTATTTATCTCGCTAAACACTCCAACATTCCAAATTGGCAAGCCGCCGATTAACTCGGTGAAGCTGCCTCACCCGATTCCACAACCTTCCAACCTGGCAAGCCGCCGATTGACTCGGTGAAGCTGCCTTATCTCGATTCCTCAATTTCTCTTTTATCTGACTCTATTTTTTATATAGTGAACCAAACAAATGCCATCCGGAACGGGCGAACGAAACGGGCATTGCGACACCGTCGAGAAAAATCGAACAAGCGGATTCGTCGCGAAACCAGCCACGCCGAAGAACTCGCGGAGCGGTTAATAGAAGTAGAGCCGGGACTTGCCAACATCTCGCTGCATCAATACGCCTCCGTCCTCCGCTCCGCGGCAGAATTCGAAAAACAATGTACTCCGGAAAACTTTGACGTGGAGAAGTTCTTTACCCTCGTCCGTCAATTTCCTCGCTCTCCCATCCATTCACCTCCTGGCACCTTCTTTATCCCACGAAAATTTAAACCAGACCAGCAATTCTGGGACCAAATCTCAAAGCACAAGGTAACCGATACCGTCCCCATGTATATTTCCCGAGACCTTCTTTCCTACCTCGTCCCAATCAAAGCTTTCCGCACCGCACACCCTAATCCTCCTCCACACTTGCAACCCGATCCCGTGGATATGTTCGCGATCACCAATTTTTTGCCCCAATTGGAAAATTAGGCATATAAGTCCAGATTCCCTAGTCCGCGATTTTTTTCTTATATTCTCTTTTTTTTTATGTATAAACTTTCTTTTTGTAATATTTGTGATATTTCAACCCTTTTTTATGTATACCCGCAGAATATTGTAATCCATTTTTATCATTTATTATTAAATTAGTTAGTCAAAATTCGGTCTCAAATTTTTTTTTCTTTCCTAAACTTGATCCCGCGCCGTTCCCGGCTCCCTGAGGATCGCACTAGGTCCATCTAGTCAGATTCGGTTCTCTGACCTAAAACGGATCACCGATAGCGCGGGCGCAGGCAAGGGTAATAACGTCGCCGACTCTGACCCGATCCCTGCTCCCTTAACGCGCGTTCGACTCGCGGATCGGCATCACGACGTCGTTCCGCGAGAACAGGAGAGGTTCCGTGCGTCCACCCGAGTTCTCCTCCTCCTGACGAGAGTTATTATCTTTCGTTCAGAACACGGACGTAACATAAAGATAATGGATATTTAACAAGAAATCAAAGAATGTTTAATCAGAAATTAAGTTCTTGTAGAATTATAATCGAAAATGCATTTGGTTGTTTGAAACAGCGGTTCCGCTAGTTATATCATTTTAAATTAAGAGATACCACGAATAGTACGAGTTATATATGCCTATTGTTTTGCATAACATGGCCAATGTACAGGATTTATAATTATTATATATAATTATTTGAAGTACTTATGGACGATGAGCAACCAGATTTTGACGCACAAAATCATTTCATAAATAATGAAGCATCAAGAAAATATGAAACTGGTGTACATAGATGAGATGAAATATGTTACCAAATAACGCGTGTATAAAATTTACTTTAGGATATGTAAACAGCTTATACTGCCAATAATTCAATAATTTAATTAATCTAATTTTTAATTATATAATTAATATAATTTCTAAATATTTATCCGCCGCTTTATAAAAGAATAAATTTAGTAATATCCGGCTTTTTTAAAATATTCTTTTCGTTGCATATATCTATACATACATCTTCGCAATAATTATTATTAGTTCTTTTTTGCTTGTTCTTTATAAAATTGACTATATATTAATATATAAACATATATAAATATTGATATTAATATAAATAGATGTTAATATAAAATATAGATGTTAATGTATATATATATACATATATATATATATATATATATATATATATATATATATATATATATATATATATTGAAACATTTTATTTAGTTTTTGTATATTTTTGTAAATCGTTCGTATACATTTAATAAGAAATAAAATATTGACTGTAAATTGTAATTATTGGATAAAAATATATTAAACAAATCTTAATTAAATATTATAAATCTTCTTTCTTGTAATTCTTTATTGTAAACCTTTATTTTTACAATAAAACATAAACTAAAGACTAGACATAAACTAAAGTAGTAAATAAACTAAAAAATATTTTTTAAGAATATTCTTAAAAAGTAATATTAAAGAAACATAATATTTTTGAAACATATTTTGAAACATATAATGTTCAAATATTAATAAAAAAAAACAATTGTTTTAAACATAAATTCAGAATATACATTCTACTTTCATTCATCTCTGAACTAAAAAAAAATAACAAAAATATTTTTTAACGAAATAAATGTATAAAATAAAATTCAAAACATTCTTTAAATCATAAAATAATAAAAAAAATCTTTATCTTTAACGAAATAAATGTTTAAAATTAAACATTAATATAACATTTTTGATTAGCTATTTTTTAATAATAAAAGTATAACGGAGCGCATCCTTCCGCTCCGTTCCTCCTCCGAATTTCCCCCGACCATCAGTCGGGGACCGCCGAACACCAGGCGGAGTGCGGCAGTGGCCGCAAAGAGGCAGCAATGCCTCCTTTTTAATCATTGTTAATACGCGAACTCCGAAACGTCGGAGAATACCACGAAAACATACGTGTTTTCGTGGTATTTCCCCGCACCGCGCCAAGCGTCGCGCCAACAAGCGCGAACGTACCCCGCACCGCGCCACGCACCGTACCTCCGAGCGCGAACGCGTCCCGCGCCGCACCGACGCCGCGCCACGCAATCGAGCGAGCGTCCCGCACCGCGTCACGACCGCGTCCACAAGCGCGTAACCACCCCGTGCCGCGCCGATTACCTTCCCACCCAACTCCTTCCCTACCAGAAAACCCATCATCCCCCGATCCTTTTTTCCGTTCCTGGGGAGAGGGATGCTAACCCCGAGATCGACCAATCCGACCGATCCGACCGAAAATACCGAGGTCGATCTCGGGTATAAAAAGGCATCACTCTCCGCAGGAAAATCATTCCGATCTCACACTCACGATCCGATCTGACACACTCACGCTCCGATCATTCCTGTTCCTAGCTCGTTTCCGAGAGCTCGCCTCGAGGAAACAATCTTCCGCAACCGGTAGAAAGCCTGAGATTTGTTGGGGTTCTCCCCAACGCGCCAAGTTCGCTTGGCCTGGCCGAACGCCGTCTCCGTAGCTCGCACGGCAAGCCGAGAGTTGCTGGGGTCTCCCCAGCGCGTCGAGTTCGCTCGACCCGACTCTGCCGTTCCGAGATTTCACCGCCGAGTATCGGGGTTCTCCCCGATACTACCTCTCCGAGCACCAGGGTACACCCTGGTCGGCCGAGTACACTCGGCACCGCCACCTTCTTCTCCGCACGCAGCTGGGGCCCTCCCCGGCTGGCCGAGTTCACTCGGCATTCAGACAGACAGACGAGGGGTGCTCTCAGTGCGGAAAAGAGGGGGTATTCACCCGCGATTGCCACCCGCCGGGAAACGCCGACAGGATCGAGAATACCGCGGCCGCGTCTCGATCCCAGTAAACTACACCCCGCGGCCGCATCTGACCGTACACGTGCTCAATCAACCGATCGAGGCAATGATCGACACCGGATCGGAGCTATCATTTATCGATCAAAAGACCGCGCGTTCTCTAGAACGACTCCGCTTCATGCCGACCGCCGACCACGGTCAGGTGCGACTCGCGGACGGGACGCAGGTCAGCACCACCGGCACTATTCGCGTATTGCTAAACTTATCCCATCGCGTCACATGGCACACCTTCCGCATCCTGCCGCAACTCGACAACGCCATGATCATCGTGATGGACGTATGGGCGGGATCGGGAATTATCTTACGACCACCGCCGCCGTACTCACATACCTACGGCACCACGCCGACCAAGCAGAGTTGTCCGATCTCGGAGGATGAGCAACTCCGAGTGTTCCTCGAGGAAGAAGTAAGGAAATTCGACCACGTCCGTGGACCGACCGAGTTAACCGAGCCGCATTAAGCTCATCGATCCCGCGCCGATTAAACAAAGATACCGACCGCGGAATCCGGCAATGCAGGCGATTATTGACACGAAGGTCGATCAAATGCTGCAGGACGGCATAATTGAGCCATCAACAAGCGCGTGGAGCTCTCCGATCGTGGTGGTCCGGAAAAAGGACGGAAAAATCGATTCTGCATCGATTTTCGTAAAGTGAATTCCGCCAACGAGCGTGACGCCTATCCGTTGCCACAAATTTCCGCCACACTGGATAAACTGCGCGGGGCAAGGTACCTGTCTACCATCGACCTGAAGAACGGTTATTGGCAGGTACCCCTCGCTCCCAGCAGCCGACCGATCACCGCATTTACCGTACCAGGCCGAGGGCTAATGCACTTTCGGGTCATGCCTTTCGGCCTGCATTCAGCTCCGGCAACGTTCCAGCGATTGCTCGACTGCGTAATCGGGCCCGAATTAGAGCCCCACGCGTTTGCTTATCTGGACGACATCATCGTGGCCAGCCGGACCTTTGCCGAACACCTGCAGCATCTGCGCGAAGTCTTCCGCCGACTACGCGCGGCCCGACTCCGCATAAATCACGATAAGTGCCGATTCTGCGTACCGGAGTTACGATATCTCGGACATATCGTGAATCGCGACGGAATAAAAACCGACCCCGAGAAAACGACCGCGATCGCCGACTGGCCTATTCCATAGACCGTGAAGCACATCCGACAATTTCTCGGGGTGGCCTCCTGGTATCGACGGTTTATCAAGAACTTTGCCACCGTCGCCGCACCCCTAACTGCGCTAACGCGGAAAAACACGCGATGGAACTGGGGGGAGGAGGAACAAGGCGCCTTTGACGCGCTGAAAAAGAATTTAACAACCGTCCCAGTGCTGGCCTGCCCCGATTTCGAACGGCCGTTTACGCTACAAACCGACGCAAGTACCATCGGCCTCGGGGTGGTACTCACGCAGTATTTTCCGGAGGGGGAACGCGTCATCGCATACGCGAGTCGGACACTGAACGGCGCCGAAAAAAATTACAGCGCGACCGAACTCGAGTGCCTCGCCGTCGTCTGGGGAATTCGGAAAATGCGCGGATATCTGGAAGGCTACCGTTTCACGGTGATCACCGATCATCAAGCATTGAAATGGTTGCAACAACTCGAATCACCGTCCGGCCGGCTGGGACGGTGGATGTTCGAGCTGCAACAATACACGTTCGAGATACGATACCGGAAAGGCGCGTTGAACCGGGTGGCCGACGCGTTATCTCGGCAACCCGCCGTCTCCGCCATATCACATCCCCGCTGCCAATGGTACCGCCGCACATGGGACCGAGTGACGCGCGACCCCGACCGTTTTCCGGATTACACGATCCGCGACGGACGATTATACCGTCATGTACTCCACACATTAGACTTCCACGACGTGCCCCGCGAAACGCAGTGGAAGGAGTGCGTGCCGACCGAAAAACGGCGGGACATCCTACGCCAATTCCATGACGCCCCGACCGCCGGGCATCTAGGAGTGGCCAAGACGATCACTCGCATCGCGTATCACTACTACTGGCCGGGGATGTACCGCGATATCGCGCGGTACGTGCGAGCCTGCGAGAACTGCCTCGCGTACAAAGTGCCGACCCGACACCCGCCCGGAACCATGCATGCAACCGCACTCGACCGTCCGTGGCAACAAATGACGCTCGACCTAATCGGGCTTCTACCGCGCTCCCTCCGCGGACACACCTGGGTCCTAAATATGCAGGACCGCTTCACAAAGTGGCTCGAGATTCGGCCCCTCCGCCGCGCTACCGCCGAATCCGTCGCGAGAACCATCGCGGAAGCGATTGTATTCCGACACGGCTGCCCGACCGAGATATTAAGCGACAACGGCACGCAATTTAAGGCGAAGGACTCCTCAGCGCCTTCGGGATAAAGCATCGTTTCACCCCCGCGTACGCCCCCCATTGCAACCCGACCGAACGGGTGAACCAAACCGTAAAAACCATGATCGCGCAGTGTGTGGGGCGTAATCAAAAAACGTGGGATGAAACGTTGCCCGAGCTGCAGTTTGCATTCAATACGGCATCAAATGATGGGGCCACCGGGTACTCGCCGGCCTACTTAAATCTCGGTCGGGAACCATGCTCGGTTGTAAGAACCAACGAAGCCACCGTCGGTCCCAGCAAACCCGACGCCTTAAGACAGAGACTCGAAGACGCGTATGAGCTCGTCCGCGTCAACCTAGCGCGAGCCTTCCAACAACAGGCGCGAAATTATGACTTAAGGCGGCGGGACTGGCGACCAAAGCTAGGAGAGTGGGTATGGAGGCGCGATCACCCCCTCTCCAGCAAGCGCGATGCGTTTAACGCAAAACTCGTGCCGCGATACATCGGGCCCCGGGAGGTGAAGGCAGCCATATCCCCCGTAATCTATGATTTACGGAGTAAACGCTGGAAATGGCATCGACACGTTCACCTCCAGGATTTAAAACCGTCGCCCGGCAAGACCAAAGCCGACAGTGCCGCCGAAACGGCGAACGACGACGCCGACAACGAACCGACCGACGCCGACAACCAACCGACCGACGCCGACGCCGACCGTCACCACCAACGACGAGCCCCCGGCAAGCACACCAAGAAGAAGGGGCAAACCGCGGGACGTCAACCGAAAAACACGACACCGAAGCCCCGGACGACCGCGGAAAAATTTCAAGCCGGAGTATAAACAAATAACGGCTGAAAATTAGTACGAGTAGGGGAAAATCCGCGACCGACAACAACGCGATCACCGGCAACGAGGAATGATCCGATCCTCAGATCACTGCGAACTCCCGTGATGGAAGGCCGAGTGAACATCGTCGAGGAAATCGACGCGCTTTTGGAAGAACGCCCGCCGCCGCCATACGATCCGACGCGGCCGGGAATCGAGGACCTCTACCTCGACTTATTCAGGCCAGATTCGGATACCGAGGCCGAACCACCGAATCGACAGAACACGCCGGCCAGGAAAACCGTGCCAAAAATCGGCACCAGGATCCAGCGCTCCGATGCGACCCAGCGACGCAAAGCCATCTGGCTTGCGGAAACGCCACCACCACCGCCGAAACGGGGCCGGCGATCCACGGAAGGCTACACGGTCCGACCGGCCAGCGGAAAAACCGTCTCGGTGGCTACTAACACGCCAACGATCGTGAAGCCACGGATGATCAACGTGGCGACTCAGACCAGCGCCGAGCCAACACCGCCGCTTCAACCCGCCGGCCCGACACGACCTCCGCCGATCCCGGTCGAGATATGGCCAGGGATGGTCGTCCCGATACCGCATTACGCGGTCCACAAAAACCGGAAATATCGGGCCGACGTGCAGGGAAAAAAATACGTACTGAGGTTCAACGCCAACGGAACCTTGCGTTCCAGCCGGCCGGCATAAGCCACTAACTTCTGGCTTCCGACGGAGGGGGGAGATATAACGGAGCGTATCCTTCCGCTCCTCCTCCGTTCCTCCTCCGAATTTCCCCCGACCGACCATCAGTCGGAGACCGCCGAACACCAGGCGGAGTGCGGCAGTGGCCGCAAAGAGGCAGCAATGCCTCCTTTTTAATCATTGTTAATACGCGAACTCCGAAACGTCGGAGAATACCACGAAAACATACGTGTTTTCGTGGTATTTCCCCGCACCGCGCCAAGCGTCGCGCCAACAAGCGCGAACGTACCCCGCACCGCGCCACGCACCGTACCTCCGAGCGCGAACGCGTCCCGCGCCGCACCGACGCCGCGCCACGCAATCGAGCGAGC
This sequence comes from Pogonomyrmex californicus, assembly GCA_024349325.1. NCBI lineage: Eukaryota > Metazoa > Arthropoda > Insecta > Hymenoptera > Formicidae > Pogonomyrmex > Pogonomyrmex californicus. Next base: position 344,823 of record JAECZD010000027.1, read on the forward strand.
GTCCCGCACCGCGCCACGACCGCGTCCACAAGCGCGTAACCACCCCGCGCCGAGCCGATTACCTTCCCACCCAACTCCTTCCCTACCAGAAAACCCATCATCCCCCGATCCTTTTTTCCGTTCCTGGGGAGAGGGATGCTAACCCCGAGATCGACCAATCCGACCGATCCGACCGAAAATACCGAGGTCAATCTCGGGTATAAAAAGGCATCACTCTCCGCAGGAAAATCATTCCAATCTCACACTCACGATCCGATCTGACACACTCACGCTCCGATCATTCCTGTTCCTAGCTCGTTTCCGAGAGCTCGCCTCGAGGAAACGATCTTCCGCAACCGGTAGAAAGCCTGAGATTTGTTGGGGTTCTCCCCAACGCGCCAAGTTCGCTTGGCCTGGCCGAACGCCGTCTCCGTAGCTCGCACGGCAAGCCGAGAGTTGCTGGGGTCTCCCCAGCGCGTCGAGTTCGCTCGACCCGACTCTGCCGTTCCGAGATTTCACCGCCGAGTATCGGGGTTTTCCCCGATACTACCTCTCCGAGCACCAGGGTACACCCTGGTCGGCCGAGTACACTCGGCACCGCCACCTTCTTCTCCGCACGCAGCTGGGGCCCTCCCCGGCTGGCCGAGTTCACTCGGCATTCAGACAGACAGACGAGGGGCGCACCCCCCGTCAGCCGAGCACTCTCGGCAGGGAACGGGCTCACCCGTTCTCCGATCTCAACGATCCGCCGAATTCGCGACATCTCCACCCTCGCGACAACATCGCGACACGCGTTTAAATCCACGCCGATTTAAAGGCCCGCGACCGAACACGTGCGACACCGCCGCCGCCGCGCGCGCCCCGTGCCACCGAACTGCGCGCCGCGATCAGTATCGCGTCGACCGCCCGAGCGATCTCTTATATTATATTATATTCACGCGCTATCCACGCGCCGAGCGCCGTCTCGCCCGTTCACGACCACAAACATTAACGCGAATTCTCGGTGCATTCCATCGCACCACTATTAATCAAATAAACATCGTTATTTGTTATAATTATCGTCTAACGATTTACTAACGCCTTTCTGTCTCCAACGTCCTCGCTTCCCCTCCTGGCAACCGACTGACCGCTCTCCGCGCGGGAAAGCGAGACCGTTATAAAAGAAAAAATATTTTCTATTTATTTTGTAAATCTAAATTTATTATTATAACGGTTCATCCTCGGGCGTGTTGTGCGAGTTCGGGTGCGCGGACGTGCTCATTGGTTGCCGGATTCGGTAATTAATAAAATTATTTGACTCGGATGTTTTGTTAAAAGTGTATATTTATTTGAATTAATCCAGGTGGATACACAGCGGTGTTAATTCGCTGTGAGATTCTCGGTGCGGGCGAAGTATGCGCGGTGTGCGCGACACGTGCGTCGGGGCGAGAAATTGGCTCGCGTCGGGGCCTACTGGTGGCATAGGCACGTTGATCGAGCATGATTCGGCGATAGCGCTCGCAGTGCGTGCCGCGGTATTTTTGCGCGGTCGATGTACGTTTGAATGTCAGGAGCGAGAATGCTCGCTTTGGCTCGTAAATTTTGCACGAGAGACAAGTATGCTTGTCAGGGACTGAGAATACTCCGTCCCATATGCTCGTGTATAGGCAGGATTGATGAGACCGAGAATGTTCCGTTTCAGAGTGGAAGATAGAAGGAATGAGTGACAAGTATGCTTGTCGGAGACTAAGAATGCTCCGTCCCGGTTTGCTCGTATCGTTAGCAAGGAAGCGTTGAGACTGAGAATGCTCTGTCTCGAGGGAAACGAGAGTCAAGTATGTTTGACGAGGACTAAGAATACTTTGTCCCGATTTTCTCACTTTTATGAATGGATGATACCTGATGTCGAGTATGCTCGGTGGAGATCAGGAATGCCTGGTTTATTGATATCGGTCGAAGATATGAACAGGTCGGAGAATCGGATCGGTCTGGTCTGTCTTATCGTGGATCGGCCGGGTTTATATATCCGGTCGCGTCTGCTATTTTGCGCTAACAAAATAACAGCAATATTGATTCGCGTAGCTCGCTTGTTGGCAGGTGTTATGTGCTGTTCGCCGTGATGCGCACGAAGTATACGCGGTGTATTCGGAGTGCGCGGCGCGTGCGTCGGAGCGAGAGATTGGTTCGTGTCGGAACCTATTGGTTGCATAAGCGCGTGATTGGTTAAACGGTGGTTCGTCGGTAGCGCTGCAGTGCTCGCAGTGCGTGCCGCGTTATTCAGTATTTCCGCACGGATGTGCGTTCAAATGCCAGGAGTGAGAACGCTCGCTCCTGTTCGTGGATTTTACACGAGAGACAAGTATGCTTGTCGGAGACTGAGAATGCTCTGTCCCGATTTTCTCACTTTTGCAGATAGATGATACCTGGTGTCGAATATGCTCAGCGGAGATCAGGAATGCCTGGTCTCGGTTTTCGGTATCGGTCGGAAATATGAATAGAGCATGGATCGGAGGATCGGATTGGTCTGGTTATTTTATCCTAGATCGGCCGGGTTTATATATCCGGCCGCATTTGTTATTTTGTATTAACAAAATAATGCGGGTCGTCGACAGTGTTTAACACTCACATGGCGAATGCGTGTTCGGTTGCGCGCGCAATGATCGGTGCGTTCGACATCTCAAGCGCGCGCGTCGGTCGGTGTGTTCGATAGCGGGCGCGGAACCCGGTCGCACTTATGACTAGAACGATGCGTGCGTTACATTATTAATATATTACTTTAACTGTATTAATTATCTATTCTTTGTATTTATTAGTTCCTGTAACAGTTTATTCTTTTCCTCGCGTAATTTATTTGCGACTAGTAATTGCTTTTCGTATGATTTTCTCATTTTTTTGTATTCATCTATTATTTCTTTTTGCATCTCACATTTGGTCTTATTTTCTTTATGTATATCATTTGTTAATTTTTCTAAATTTCGTTGACATGTGTCCAAAACTTGTGTTTATTTTCTTTGTATAGCTTTTACTTTTGAATATCTATATTATAAATTAAAGAATCATTATTTTTTATTGATAAAAAAATTCAAGTTGAGAAAATAGATCTAGTCATTCGGAATATCTCCGTTATATTTTAAGTAATATAATATTAAATATAAATCACAAATTGTTGATTTATTGTAATCATTTTGAATTAGTATCAAAGAACGTATAATAAGAATTCTTGCAAAATATAGTAAAATATAGTAAAAATATTAATCGATAATGTTTACATTTGATAAAAAAAGTTTATAAAATATATAAAAAATTTATTTTTGTTATGTTAATCAATAAATAACTATATATTTAAAATGAATTATGATTTTGTTTTTAATTAAGCATAATTTATTTCTAGATATATGATTATTCATTCATTATTGAAGCAAAAAAGAAATTTGATATATTTTACAATACTATTCTATTAATTTCAAATTTTATTTTATCAAAAAATATCTTTCTTGTAATGTATTAGGTGTACTAAAAAGTTCTGAGCTTTAGATTTCATACAACCGAAATAACAATTTAAATTTTATGTATCTTCCCGCCCTTTTACGGTTTGGCGTTTGATGCACATAACCTCAAAAATCAGTAGTGTTCACGATGACAATAACAAAAGAACATATTCAATTTTCCATCCACTTCGCGTTTCATCTGAAGAAAAATGCTGCTGAAGCCACTGCAATGATTTGTGCTGCATATGGAGAGAACGCTGTAAGTCATACTACATGTAAAAGATGGTATCAAAAATTTCGCCAAGGAGATTTCAGTCTTGAAGATGAACCGCGTGCTGGACGCCCTCAAAAGATTGAAATGGACGAATTGCAAGCACTGCTGGATATAAACTCTGCGCAAACTGAAAAGGAGCTTGCAGAACAGCTTGGCGTTACGCAGCAAACCATTTCCGTACGTTTACATACGATGGGAAAGGTTTAGAAGGAAGGCAGATGGGTTCCGCATGAATTGTCCGAAGACAACAAAAATCGTCGGCGTGACACTGCACTCACTTTGCTTTCAAAGTTCCGGAAAAAAGATTTTCTGCACAAAATCATTACAGGCGATGAAAAGTGGATTCTTTATGATAACCCTAAACGTAGAAAATCATGGGTTGACCCTGGTCAACCTTCGACATCGACGCCAAAGCCCAATATCCATGCCAAGAAGGTTTTGCTCTGTATCTGATGGGATTGGAAAGGTGTGTTGTATTACGAGTTGTTATAACCGGGTGAAACAATCACGGCAGACCGCTACCAACAACAATTGACCAATTTGAGCGATGCATTAGAAAAAAAGAGGCCATTTACTAGCCAAGGGCGTCGTAAAGTGATCTTGTTTCATGACAATGCTCGACCACATGTTTCGAAAGCGACTCAGGACCATATCTTTGCGTTAGGCTGGGAACTTCTCCCGCACGCGGCGTATAGCCCAGACATGGCGCCTTCCGATTACTACCTATTCCGGTCGCTGCAGCATCATTTGGCTGATACACATTTCGTGAGATTTGAAGAGATACGAAAATGCATTGATAACTTTATCGCTTCGAAGCCGGTGAGCTTCTATCAAGGAATTCGCAAGCTACCCGAAAGATGGCAAAAGATCATTGCAAACGGGGAATATTTCGCTGATTAATATTTTTTTGTTTGTTTTTGAATAAAGATTGAATTTTAGAAAAAAAAAGCTCAGAACTTTTTTGTACACCTAATATTTTGTAATGTATTTTGCAAAAATTTTCATTATATATTCTTGCTTGTGTTATCAATTAAAATGACCGTAACAAACCAATAGGAGTGAAATACAAATGTGATTTTATGTTTTATCTATTTAATTAATTTTTCAAGCTTTGGTATATCTTATTGTAAAATAAATGAATATAACATAGCATTAAAATATAGCATTTTAATTAAAATGTTTATAACTTTTAATATATATATAATTTCACAAGGAAATTGTCATTACGTTATATCTTCAAAAATACTATAGGTTAAATATGCAATGTTTCTTTATATTAATAAATACAACGAAAGTATTTTATCATTGTAGAAAACTTATGTTTTTAACAATTAATTTTATAATTTTTTATAATTTTTTACTTATCTTTCTGTTACCGTATCTGTTAGTATCACTGATTGCAATTTCATTATAAGTTGGTTCATTATATATTGTTTGATGTGATGTTGTTAATTCGTTATATGTTTGATCTGATATTGTTGATTTATTACATATTACCTGCTGTGATATTGTTGGTTCATTATATGTTGTGATACGGAATTTCTTCATTACATATTGCTTGATGCGACATTATCGGTTGGTCGGTTGATTACATGTTGTTTAGCTTTAATTTGTATACTTGTATTTATACTATTATAATTATTTTCATTATTTTCATTATAGATAGATCTATAATATATTTAAAATAAATGATTAAAACAATTTTATTATATAAGAAACAGTTTCTAATAATTAAGACTTTTCTTACTTAAAATCTAATATAAAACTTACAAAGATATTGACCTACTATCATTTTTTTAAATTATGCATTTATTTCCTGATAACAATAAGGGTTCAATATTATGTTTTTCGCCTAATAGTTCTGCTAATTCCCTGTAATTAAATTAAACGTGTTTTATAATAAATATTAATTTTTTATACATTTTAAAATTTATTGATATACTTACTCATAAGGACAATTTAATCTATTTCTTCTATTTTTTTTATTATGAGTTACATTTTTATAAGATCGTTCCAATGATTTATATTTGTTTTCTACTTGTATTGCAGAAACATTATAACTTTGCATTTTCATTTTTTCTGAAACTTTTTGCAGAATCTTTTTTGTTTTAATTTTTCTTTGTACAAATAGATCTATGTTTTCTTTATGCAAAGATAGAAATAATTTTGTACTCGTATCTGTCCAACAAAATGCTTCTCTATATACTTCTTCTTTTCTATTCATATTCTCATTATTTAATTCATTTGCATTACTAGGAATATCATGCCATGTTATTAATATGTTTTTATTATCAATAGTACAACACATACTGTCAAAATTAAAATCGATTTCTTTGTATATGTGAAATTCTAATCCTCCTGCAAATGCATACAACAATATATTAATTTTTATATTTTGTTTATACACAGATGTTGATACACAGATTTAAATCTACAGAGGCTGATATTCATAATAGTAAATAATTTTGAATTCTTCATTAAATAATATATAAATACTAAATTTAGAGGGGCAATCTTAATACTTTCAGAGATACATGTAACGTATCTATTTTTATTTATCAGAATGTTTCCTGCGCCGTCTTTTTTGATAAATGCTATTTCTACATTATTGCCGTTTGCCATTTCTATGGAATGCCAGACGGAATAATGTGCGAAAGTCCGATTTATCAAATAAATGACACTTTGATATATAATGACACTTCTGTACACGTCGGTGTCCGTCGGTCGAATCTCCTGTTCGTTATTCCGTATTAGCTCTCTTCCCTATACTTTTCTCCTTCGAGATTATTCTTAAATAATAAATATCTTAATTCTTACAAATAAATATAGTTTCGAAGGAGAATCTGTTTGCTATTATTGTTTGTCTCTTGTCTATTGTCTCGATTGTTAAATGTTTTCGAATTATGTTTTTCAACCTGCAGGAATTTTCAACCTTTCGATATTACAAAGACTAGAAAATAATAATCATGGAATACAGTAAGTATAAATTTAAAAACAAATATGTAATATTTATATATAATATTATTAATTATTATGCATTAGCGTCTGATTTTCTAATCTACAAATTTTCTACAAATTTAATATTTAATGAATACTGTTTTCTAAATAGTAATGCCGATAATTTTAACTTGCATATCTCAAGTATTATGTATATTAAAATATATAAACAATATCAATCAGATATTGAATTTATACTCTAAGAAAGTTTCTACTTTCATACTTATTGATTAATATCTTATGGTATTCAAAATTACCGCTACTGATTGAATTTCGTTTGCCCTGCACTGCTTGCACTGACTCTAGACCCAGTGCAGCCAATTCAGTGAATTCGTGCACTAAGTTCTGTTGCACTGGAATAATGAACAGTATCGATGATGTCATTTCGGAAATAGAAAATGCTTTAGTGTACACTTCTTGCACTAGTTTAAGAAGTTCAGGAATAGAAAACAAACCTTGTCTCCTTACACCATGGCGACGACGATAATAATGACGACGACGTTTCTTAAAGTAAATATTTCCAAATCGGACTTTGCGTAGCAATATCTCTGCTTGTACGGCACGTAGCAGAAAAGTAAATACTTTTATTATGCAAGTCGGACTCAAGCTATAAATCAAGCTTAAAACTTGATCAGTTTAGCCATTATTGAGATTCGATAAGTTCGGATGCTTGCATCTCGCCGACTCGCGTAAAGTCAGGTCAGTAGTTCTCCGGTTGACTTGACACCCGAGATACATCGCATATATTGCGTGCGTGCGTGCGTGCGTGCGTGCGTGCGTGCGTGCGTGCGTGCGTGCGTGCGTGCGTGTGTGTGTGTGTGTGTGTGTGTGTGTGTGTGTGTGTGTGTGTGTGTGTGTGTGGATGCGCGCGCATGTGCCTGTATATCAAATTATATTAATGTGTAGAATAGTAAACGCGAGTGGCTCGACATTAGAATCATCAAACGAGCAAATTTAGGAAAGCGAAAGCTTTCGAAACAGAAAGACGATCATAATAGATCGTAGTCGTAATCATAATTCCAACACACAATAAATTGGTAAGCCTGTTCTACAATACGTCATGCATCACAATCAAGTATTCTCCCCACATTTGACTGTGATTAGCCCATTCTTACGGCCTACGACCCACGACACCGATACACGACGCATTGTAGAACAGGCCGTAAAGGATATCTAATCGAATAAAAATGACCTTTTTAAAAAAAGGTAAAAAAGGGTGTCAAGTATAGGGATGTGCTTGAAAAAAAAGAAGAAACTGTTGTACCAAGTTAAAAAATGGAGTCTAATCGAATATATTATCTTTTACTTTAAGGAAATACAGCCTAAGTGGTACATATCTCTATATCTTCTTAGATTGAAGAATCTCTTTACTCTAACCCATGTGGTAGCACTTTTAATTTAAAAAAAAATTATGTTACAAAATTATTTCTTTACTCTAACCAATGTGGTAGTAGTTTTAATTCTTTAAAAAAAAATTATGTTACGAAATTACTATACCTCACTCAATTCTAGTTGTTGATTAAACTAAAAAATAAAATCTAAGTGCTATCTTTGTATTTTCATTGGTCTTCCTATTCTAACCCAAGTGGTACTAGCTTTAATGAAAAAAAAAATTATTTCCGCATTGCCAACTCAACTCAAATGATATCATTTGTATAAAAGTTTTGATATCAATAACTGGTGCCAAGTTATAATCTTACTATAAAAATTGTGTTAAAGAAAATCGAATCTGAGTTATACGTATCTTCATTAAAGAATCTTCCTCTAATTCATGTGGTAGTAGTTTTAATTCTTTATTTGAATTTTCAATGAAGAGTCTTTCTGTTATGACCCAAGTGATACTAGCTTTTAATTTTTTAAAGAAGATTTTGTTTCCACCTTGCCAATTCAAATGATTGTAATAATGTATAAAATTTGTATAAAAGATTTGATATTAATAATTAGCGCCAAGTTATAATCCTATAAACATTGAGCTAAAAGTCCACCTTATATATTTCAAATTATATATTTCATTTGTACCAAAAATTTAATATACCATTATTTTTAAAAAAGAAAACTCAAGTGGTAATATCATTATTTAAAAATAATAAAAACCAAATATGTATATCTTGTCTATCTATACTCATTCAAGACTCTTTCTTTTCTAATCCAAGTGATAGTAATTATTTAGCTTTAAAATATTATTATATCACAAAATTGTTTTACTCAATCTTTTTATTACAAAGAATTAAAGTAACAGTATAAAATAAATGATAAAATTTTAGTTAAATAAAAAAAATTTTTTTAAAAATAATAAAAATTTTTTTTATTTAACTAAAATTTTATCATTTATTTTATACTGTTACTTTAATTCTTTGTAATAAAAAGATTGAGTAAAACAATTTTGTGATATAATAATATTTTAAAGCTAAATAATTACTATCACTTGGATTAGAAAAGAAAGAGTCTTGAATGAGTATAGATAGACAAGATATACATATTTGGTTTTTATTATTTTTAAATAATGATATTACCACTTGAGTTTTCTTTTTTAAAAATAATGGTATATTAAATTTTTGGTACAAATGAAATATATAATTTGAAATATATAAGGTGGACTTTTAGCTCAATGTTTATAGGATTATAACTTGGCGCTAATTATTAATATCAAATCTTTTATACAAATTTTATACATTATTACAATCATTTGAATTGGCAAGGTGGAAACAAAATCTTCTTTAAAAAATTAAAAGCTAGTATCACTTGGGTCATAACAGAAAGACTCTTCATTGAAAATTCAAATAAAGAGTTAAAACTACTACCACATGAATTAGAGGAAGATTCTTTAATGAAGATACGTATAACTCAGATTCGATTTTCTTTAACACAATTTTTATAGTAAGATTATAACTTGGCACCAGTTATTGATATCAAAACTTTTATACAAATGATATCATTTGAGTTGAGTTTGCGGAAATAATTTAATTAAAGCTAGTACCACTTGGGTTAGAATAGGAAGACCAATGAAAATACAAAGATAGCACTTAGATTTTATTTTTTAGTTTAATCAACAACTAGAATTGAGTGAGGTATGGTAATTTCGTAACATAATTTTTTTTAAAGAATTAAAACTACTACCACATTGGTTAGAGTAAAGAAATAATTTTGTAACATAATTTTTTTTTAAATTAAAAGTGCTACCACATGGGTTAGAGTAAAGAGATTCTTCAATCTAAGAAGATATAGAGATATGTACCACTTAGGCTGTATTTCCTTAAAGTAAAAGATAATATATTCGATTAGACTCCATTTTTTAACTTGGTACAACAGTTTCTTCTTTTTTTTCAAGCACATCCCTATACTTGACACCCTTTTTTACCTTTTTTTAAAAAGGTATAACTTGACACCACTTATTGATATCAAATCTTTTATACAAATAATATCATTTGAATTAGCAATGTGGAAACAAATTTTTTGTTTTTTAATTAAAGCTAGTATCACTTGAGTTAAAATAGGGATAGTACTTAGATTTTATTTTTTAATTTTATATTGCAATTTCGTAATTTTTTTTAAAGAATTAAAACTACTATCACATGGTTAGAGTAAAAAGACAAGCCTTCAATGAAGATACAGAGATATGTATCACTTTCTATTCTTGTTCTATTTCTTTAAAATAAAAGATATTGTCAGATTCTATTTTTTTAACTTGGTACAACAGTATCTTTTTTATTACAAGCGCGTCCCTATATTTGACACCCTTTTTTATTACCTTTTTTTAAAAAGGTAATTTTTTAACGACATCACGCATTTTGTTAAGCATTTGTTTGAGAAATGCGCCTATGCTTGATACTTTTTATATAATAAATATAATTGACATTTTCTTTATAAACAATATTTATTTTTGTTAAATATAACTATGATATTTTGCTTAATATATGTTGCTATATACATGTTTAGTAACCATTTTTTGTAGAAATAATTAATATATGTTGCTATATACATGTTTAGTAACCATTTTTTGTAGAAATAATATATAAATATCTTTAGCACTTTTAGGCCATTGCTTTTTTATAACTTGCGCATCATCAATTTCAAACCAAGTGCTAGATGTTCCTTCTCTACACATATTCGTATAATGACCCTTTTCGATACAAGTTCCGTGATGAAAAATAGCATTTATTACTTTATATGCTTGTCCAGCTATTAGTATTTTAGTTGTCGGTACACCACGCAAGCTAAATTTGTGTGGTATTTTTACTAATTTATTATCCTGTAAAGAAAATAATATTAAGTGTATAAGTATGTCTTTCGTTAAAACCAATTCATTTTTAAATAACATATCATTTCTTTCACAACGTTCACATGATTTGTCAAACGATTGACGCCAATGTGATGAAAATGTAGTTTTTAATAGATCATTAAGATCAAAACTTTTCTTTTTCATTGCTAACAGAAATGGAAAGAAGAGTGTTATTTTTAATAGTAACTTTTGTATCACCACATGAATTGCATCGACAAGTTGCAATAACTTGATGATTTACTAGATTTTGTATATAATTATATTTTGTACAGAGAGCTGTAAGAAATTCAAGTGCGTCTCGTTTTATAGCAACCGAAAAATTCTCTCCTAAAGATTTCCGTATTTCATAGGTATCCAAATTGTTCATCCCATGTTCATATCGATGTGCAAGTAAATTTAATACATCCAGTTTATCATAATTTAACAATTGTTTTCTGATAACTTGTAAATGCAATAAACATTGTAATACTGCATTTGCATAACATGAAATCTTGTCTATATTTTGAAAACCATACATAATCCATTTGGTATCTTTTGAGAGAGCCTTTTGATCTGACTCTTGAACAGAAGTAATTGTTTTCAATAATATCCATGGAACATCTTTAACTTTACGATAACGCTCCTTCGAAACAGTAATCATTTCTGATTCTGGATTATGTATTCGTTTTAACCGATTATATTCTATAATAGCTTCTTCACTAGCAAATATGGATATTCCAGACCTAACGCACCACTTGCTAATGGCAAATTCCTGAAATTATTTACATACAAAAATTTTAATTTACATAATAAAATGGAAACATTTACATATATTTTTATACTCTAAAGCTACATTTTAATGTTATCCTAAATTTAGAAGATTTCATTCACTATATATATATACAAGAAAACAATGTTTAAAAGAATCATAAACAATACTCTAAAAGGACTCGATATGTATGAGTGAATGATATATATATAATTATATATATATACCGTCGGTTTACATCAATCAATTTTATCGACCCAGCGGATAAATCAGGCCGATAAATCAAGGTCACTGCAGGACCCAGCGAACATTGATTCGCTAGATTCTATAATAACCCTGACTTATCAGTCTGATAATCCGCTGAGTCGATAAGATTAATAATGACATCTCGTGACAGACGTTGCAGCCGTACAAAGGCGACGATAATGACGTTTCTTAAAGTAAAAATTTCCAAGTCGGACTTTGTGTAGCAATATCTCTGCTTGTAGGGCACGTAGCAGAAAAATAAAAATACTTTCATTATGCAAGTCGGACTCAAGCTATCGATCAAGCCTACTTAGAACTTGATCAGTATAGCTGTTATTGAGATTCGATAATTTCAGATGCTCGAACCTCGACGACTCGCGTATAGTCACACGGCAGTGTTCTCGGTTGACTTGACACCCGAGACACTACCGTGTCTCCTGATATGTCGCCAATTCCTTGTGCGTTGGAATTACGATTATGATTACGACTGCGACTCCGTCCTTCGGCCTGTTCTACAATGCATCGTCTGTCGGTGTCAGGAGCCGTGAACTGTAAGAATGGGCCAATCACAATCAAATATTCCCCCCACATTCGTTTATAATTGGTCCATTCTTGTGGCTTGCGACTTGTAACACCGATATGCGGCTTGTTGTAGAACAAGCCTTAGGCTTAATTTGGCTAGCGAGAATATAGCGCGAGGGTTAGATGGCTGTCCTTGTCTATTATTCGAGCTGGCCCAAACTCCGAGCAGTCATGGATGTACTTTTTCATCGTACATAAGTCAAAATTCGCATAAAAGAATAAAAGAAAAAAGGATATTATGAAATAAATTATTGAAAAAAAGTCAAGAAATTAATTTTTAAAATATATATTGTAAGTTAAAATTAAATATATAATATATTTAAAGAATTAAATCATATTTATAATTTATATATATAATTATATATATATATATATATATATATAATTAAAACTTAACTATTTAGAAATATATGCATATAAATAGATTGAGTGATAAAATAAATCATCAAGAGTAATGAAAAAAAGAGAGAAAGGCGAGGAGAGGAGGAAGAGAGAGAGAGAGAGAGAGAGAGAGAGAAAGAGTGAGAGAGAGAGAGAGAGAGAGAGAGAGAGAGAGAAAGAGTGAGAGAGAGAGAGAGAGAGTGAGAGAGAGAGAGAGAGAGAGTGAGAGAGAGAGAGAGAGAGAGAGAGAGAGAGAGAGTGAGAGAGAGAGAGAGAGAGAGAGAGAGAGAGAGAGAGAGAGAGAGAGAGAGAGAGAGAGAGAGAGAGAGAGAGAGAGAGAGAGAGAGAGAGAGAGAGAGAGAGAGAGAGAGAGAGAGAGAGAGAGAGAGAGAGAGAGAAGCGGAAGGAGCAATGAACAAGCTGAATGTTTATACTTACGTATGACTTTGCATAATGATCAGTCGATTCTAACGATGAAACAGGTCCATCAAATAACTAATTAAAAATTCTTCCACTTTTCTTTACAAATTGTATTATATTTCAACACATTCATGCAGTACACGTCACATCATTCATGCAGTACACGTCACATCATTCACTTACTTGATCAATTAAACAAGGAATTTATTAATAAATCAATCAATAACTAATTATTCAATATAAAATCACTATCAATAATTGTTCACTGTGCAAAAGTTATTTGAAGTGACTACTGTTCCTTCTAATGATTTTGACTCATGAATCGATGCAGATCACGAATAATTAACAAAAATAATGTATAAACTCAGCAAATGATGTAACAAAGTTACATCGAATTGATAGGATATTCGAAATGATAGAAAAACAAAACGCGAAGCGTCACAGCCGTTTCAAAAATTTACACAAAAACAGAACACATCGACTTTATTTAGAAATCTCAATAAGACTATCCGAAAGAAACACGTGTTTACTCGACAATGGCTGTGTTCAGCCACAATATATACACGCAACTCTCGCGATTTCAGCTTGGATAAAAATGAACTGCACATGCGCGAGGTAGCTAGCCGATCACAGCATTGATATTCTATCTTATTTTTCTCTATTTTCGCTCTCTATTACAACCATTTAAGATATTTAGGCTGCACTCCAATATTCACTACCAGTATTGAAAATATATAATTCAGGTCACGTATATTATAGATATATATTATAGATTTTCAGTACTGGCAGGAAATATCGCAACGCGGCCTCATAGAAACAGAAAGTGGCGGGAAACAGAAAGTGGCGGGAACAAAGATTTCATACAAAAAATAAAGTGATAAAGTGATTAGTAATTCAATAGTAAATGTGCATAAATAGTGACTGTTCTGTATAACCAGTGTTCATTATAAACAGTGTTCAATGTTCAGTAAATAGAATTAGAAAGCTAAGAAAATAAAAAATTATTCTAACAGAAAATAGTTTATCTGTACAAAAATTGTACAGATTTGCTATTCTCTCAAAGAAAACACTTTGGTCTTAGCTTTATTGCAGGTGTTATTTTGAAAGGAATTTTGAGGAAGATCAAAAAGAAAAAAAAGATGTCGGCTCAAAGAAGAAGCAATGTTGTTAAAGAATATAATAAAAATGTATAGGAATCATGCTTGTTTCCAAAGGAACGATAGGTATGATTTTATTTCATTTATTATTTTTTAAATATGAATTTATATTATTGATGTAAATATGTTTACAATATTTTTATATATTTAAATATATATATATATATATATATATATTATATATATTATATATATATATATATATATATATATATTTAAATATAAAAATATAAAAATATTGTAAACATATTTACATCAATAATATAAATTCATATTTAAAAAATAATAAATGAAATAAAATCATACCTATCGTTCCTTTGGAAGAAGTAATATTTAATATGAAATGATGAAGAAAGAAGCTGCATAAAAAAAGCATTAGAAGATAAAAATAAAATTGTATTAATAAACATATATATATATATATATATTTATATATATATATTTATATATATATTTATATATATATATATATATAATATATATATATATATATATATATATATATATATATATATTATATATATATATATATATATATATACCAGGTGTATACATAAGTTTTTTCCGGTTTTTTAGTAAAAAAAGACACGTAATTTTCAAGGGAAATTAATTTTTTTTTATTCAAAATATTGGCCATCGGCTTCTACACATTTCGCCCATCTTTCAGGTAATTTATGAATACCATGCCAGAAAAACTGCTTGTCTTTTGCGGCAAACCATTCGTCGAGCCATTTTCCAACTTCCTCGAAATTGCTGAAGTGCTGCTCTGCGAGCGCGTGCCCCATTGATGCGAAGAGGTGATAGTCAGATGGCGCCAAATCTGGGGAGTACGGCGGGTGCGGAAGGATGTCTCATCCAAGTGATTTCAAGGTGTTTTTCACTGGTTTTGCTGTGTGAGACGGCGCATTGTCGTGTAACAAAATCACTTTGCCATGTCATCTGGCCCATTCCGGTCGTCTTCGGTCGGTCGATTAATGCATGGTTTAAATTAATCATTTGTTGACGATAGCGTTGTGTATTAACGGTTTCGCCGGGCTTCAAGAGTTTATAATACACAATACCGCTCTGGTCCCACCAGACACAGAGCATGGTCTTCTTGCCTAAGCGATTTGGCCTTGGTGTTGATGGACCGGCTTCGCCAGGTGAAAGCCACGATTTTTTCCGCTTCGGGTTTTCAAAATAAATCTATTTTTCGTCACCCGTCACAATTCGATACAAAAATGATTTCCTTTCGTGGCATTGAAGCAGCATTTCACAAGTGACTTTGCGATTTTCCATTTGACGTTTATTCAAATCATGTGGGACCCATTTACCGAGTTTATTGATCTTTCCCATTGCTCGTAAACGTCTGCTGATTGTTTCTTGTGATACATGTAATGCTTCTGCTAATTGCCGTTAAGTTTGAGTTGGGTCATCATCCAATAACTCCTGCAATTGCTCGTCTTCGCATTTTTGTGGTCTACCAGAGCGCTCACTGTCTTTCACATTGAAATCACCACTTTTAAATTGTCGAAACCATGTCTCACATGTTCTAATTGATGGAGCGTGTTCACCATATGTTTCTACCAGCAAACGATGACTTTCAACAGCCTTTTTCTTTTGATTAAATAAAAAAGCAATGCGTGCCACAAATGTTTTTTTTCAGGCACAAAACTCGACATGATCACTGAACGATAAAACAAAGACACTAGTTTTTGGCGGACTCAACTTGTGTGTGTTTGTAATTTTAAATGTCAGACGAACAAAATGATGTATGTGTCAAATTAATACGCTGCGTACTTTTCGCTGGCGACATCTCTTAGTTAAACCGGAAAAAACTTATGCATACACCTGGTATATATTTAAATATATGAAAATATAAATTTATATATATATATATATATATATATATATATATATATATATATATATATATATATATATATATATATATATATATATATGTTTATTAATACAATTTTATTTTTATCTTCTAATGCTTTTTTTATGCAGCTTCTTTTTTCATCATTTCATATTAAATATTACTTCTCTGCGTTGAGCAGAGTTATTATCCTCTTCGCTATGTTGTATTGTGACTGCTGCATCTTTTCAGCCATAGTAGTCACAGTGGGGAATGACAACAAAATCTATGACATAATTACTCTATTGCAGCGCTAACGCACTAGGATACATTTTGGAACAGCTTTACCGCACTGTCAGTGAATTTTGGAACACAACTATAGCCTATAATATTCAAATACAAAAATCTGAATTCAATTCTGTCAATATAATAATAAAATAGTAATGAAGTAAAGAAGAAATACAAACAGAATAGTTCAGTTCAAGAAATTTGGAATAGAAAATTGAAAACTTATAACTGATACACTCATCGAAGATTGAGGGTGATATTAATATATGAAAAAAAAAGAGAGATAAATACAGAATAGACATATATATAATGTAATACAAAGTATCAAATAATTACATGTATAATTAAAAATATCAATATTCCTAATAAATAAATAAGTAAATAATCAAAAATTATAAGAAAATTTCCTAATCAGTCGTATGTGAAAACAAATGCAATACACGGGACAGGCTGCACTGATAAAAGTAATATCAAGAAACAGTAAAGCGCATGACAAAATCATGAAATGGTTGACTATAAATGTGCATACTCAAAAATGTTAGGGGCACTGAGTATCACACATATCCCATTAGCCCCTACATGTCCTCTATTTAAATGCACAGATCAAAACTATGATACAAATTAAGCACTTGCCCAACGAGATAAAGATTTAAATAAATTACTAAAATTACTGAAAGTAATTTAAATAAATTACTAAAATACAGCAAAAATTATACAAAATAGGCACAATAATAACTAAGTAATAGCTTAAAATAAAATTAAAAAGCAAATATATAGGTAGCAAGTAAAAGGTATGCAAGTGTACATATAGGGACAACCAGGAAATAGTATTATAATACAATAGCTATCCGGCGCCCGGATGAAAATAGTTTCTCAAGAGAAATTAATTGATACATAAATAAAGTAAAATAAAATTAATGGATAGAATGATGTGATTATATGAATAAAAATTACCAAATTAATAATTATTAAGTTAAACCTAATTATATGAATAAAAATTACCAAATTAATAATTATCAAATAAGTTAAACCTGATTAAGATAAATTAAATAAAAATTAAATAAAAAAAAGTTAAATTAAAATTTATATATAAGAAAATTTGGAATTGTTCATTTAATACTAATCAAAGCTAATTAAAATTAAACAAGATGAATAATTAGAATAATAATTAATGATTAGAGTAACATTTATAGATAAATAGTGTAAAAATATAAGAAATATGAATAGAGCTCAATTGAATTGATTAGATTAAATTAAACTGAGTTAAGCTGAATCAGAGATTGAAAAAGAAATAAGAATATTAATGAATATATATAATACTAAGCAGAGATAAATAAAAATTATATAAATTTAAACAGAAACAGTGAAATAATAAATAAACTAAATTAATATGTAATTAGTATGTTTAATAAATAAACAATTAAAGTGATACATAATAAAAATATAAATCAGATTTAATAAATATATATTCCAGTGCAGATAATATAATATGATCAAAAAAGATTGATAATAAAAAGTAAATAAATAAATAAATAAATGAATAAATAAAGTCTAACAAAGCAAGCGAGTCAAACAATTTATTAAAACAAGGCAGTATACAGATCCCAAAACTCCCGCATTTGAAGTACACTACGTGATTTTTTATGCTAAAAGAAACAACTTTTTCCTTTAGTAAAATTGCGTGCGAGTAGTTTTTACAGTAAATCAAATTAAAAGTGACGAATGAGCGCGTGTATGTGCGTAGCGATCAGGGCTGGCGCAGCCCTGGTACATAAACTTTGATGACGACGTACTATATTGTTTAAAATATGATAAAAATTAACAAAATAAGTATTGTTTTCATCCTTTAATGATTTAATAAAAAAATTGTCTGATTTCATAGCATTATCTCGAAATAAAAATAAATGTAAATAATATGGTGTAAATAATATGAACTGAGCATTCTATTATTTTAATTACTGTGCAATATAACAATAAAAAAATACTGAATTTAACGAATTATTTAGATTTCATTAAATTTTTCGTTAATTTTAATTATTCGTTAATTTCTTTTTAATTTATTTTTAATTATTTTTTATTTTGGAAGATTTGCCATTAAATATACGTCGAATCATGCCAGAAATGCTCCAGTTCACGCAATATAGTTTTATTCACAGAGTCAATGCCTGAATACAAATAAAAGGATTACACTTCGAACATCTTTTATAAATTTAAACTTTTAATCAGTCTTTTTCAGAGCTATACTATTATTATTATAAACTTACGAATATTTCAGTACATCACAAATGCTTACGAATTGTGTTTTTTACTTTATTGTTTTAACCATGTAATCAATAGAATGTTTTCTTTTAATGGAATATGTAACGCTTAATAACGAGAAATTGAACTTTTGAACTTTTTAACAATTATAAATAATTTACTCAAATTGTTTTTTATGAAGAAAAATTTTTTACAGAGCATATACGTAATATGTATAATATTATATTTTAAATACGATTATTTCAAAATATTTAAAATATTTTTATATTTTTGACATTTTTTAAACAATTATTTACATAACGTCTAGATCATAATTATAAAAATTATTTATTTTATCAAATATAATTTTTTATACTTTTTTTATTTGAATAATTTTAACCTCTTATAATTTTTTTAACTTCTCTGATACAAGATATTAGAAATAATTTTACACATTTACGAAATATGTGAAAAAGTTTCAAAATATCGGTACAATCGTTATTAAAGTTTTATGAGATTATGTAATTATTGTAACATTATAAAGATAAATATTTTTGCATAATCTGTTGTTAATTTTTTCTGAAAAATAAAAAGAGAACCAGCTCTCTTTCAAAATATCTTAAATTATATCTTAAATTATAAATTATAATTTTATCTTTAAACACTATTATGAAACAATCAATTTTTTTGACTTTTCGTAATTATATACTCACGTAATTAATAAGTATTCGTTAAATTCAGTATTTTTTTTATTGTCATATGCAATTGCGTGACAAAAAAATAATTAAAATAATAGAATGCTCAGTTCACACAACATATAATTTACATTTATTTTTATTTCCAGATAATGCTACGAAATCAGACAATTTTTTTATTGAATCATTACGTAAAAGATGTAAACAATATTTATTTTGTTAATTTGTTTTATATTGTCACACTCGCGGCGAGTTCACTCGCGTCAAGAAAGGAAGAACAGTTTGGGAAAAGAACACAAACTTTATTATGCACAAAGCACAGGAGCATTAACAAGAACTTTTACAATTAATTATTATTCGCAATTATAATCCGCGTTACGGCTCAAATTCGCGCGCCGCGCCGCCGACTCTCTCGCTACAACAACCGCGTCGGCAAAGAACGATCTTCACGTTGGAAATCGGATAGCGTCGAGCGGAACATCGCTCGGTCGTAACACTACCCCCCTCCTCTTCGAAATTGTCGTCCCGACAATTCCAGGGAACTCCTCCGCAGAAAAGTCGGCTTCTTCTTCCATGGTGAAGCTCTCAGGGAATCTGTCGGCTTCCTGCTCTATCCCGAGCTGTTGCTGCGAGTTACCGAGCGCCGAACCAGTCCCAAATTTCATCCTTCCCGGAAGTTCCATGCCGCTGCGAGGTTATCTTCCCTCTTCTTTCTTTCTCCGTGATGTTTCTTTATCTTGTGCTTGTGTCTTGCGCACTTCACTCTTGATTCTTCAGACAAGGGGGGGAATCTTCCGTGGACCCTTTCGTCCTTACGGATACCCCAAGTCCCCGCCTCGGCATTTACCCTAAGTCTCTCGAAAAAACCACGGTTCAAAAAACCGAGAGCGAGACGAACTTCTTAAAAAAAAAGGATTTCTTTAGCCAGATGTCCGGGCAGTAAGTAGAAGATCTTCCTCTTAAGCGATGTTAACAAACCTCAAACAAGAAACAAAAACACAAACAATATTTGTCTAAAAAAAAGTTCTTTTAAAAAAAAATAATTATTTCCCCTCTTAAAAAAACGAAATCCCCTTCTACACATCTACAGGCTCAGTTTCGATTCTTTTCCTTACAATTCTTTTTCCTTTCTTCAAACGGAGCTAATCTATCTAAATGTACCACTTTATTTTTGTGTCTCTTCGTTTTTCGAATGCAATAAACTACATCGTTCATTTTTCTTACCACCTCAAAAGGTCCTTCCCAACTACTTTGCAACTTGGGAGCCCTACCTCGCATTCTTTGAGAATTATAAAACCAAACTTTCTGGCCAGGCACAAAATTTAGTCGCCTATCCTTCCGATCATAATATATTTTGATCCTTTGCGACCTTAAATTCATACGTTGACTCTCAACACTATGCATATGAATCATTCTCTCCTTCAATCTAAATGAATATCCTCCTTTTTGAAAAACATTATCGGTTTCAGGAGGACAACCACGAAGAAGATTTAACGGCAATCTTAATTCTCCACCCAAATTTAACTCCGCAGGAATAAAACCTGTGACTTCATGCTTAGAAGATCTGTAAGCTAATAATCCTAAAGGGACCCAATGATCCCAATCTCTCTGATTTTCTGAAACAAATTTAGATAAATAATTTAACAAAGTTTGATGTTGTTGTTCTACCTGACCATTGGATTGTGGATGAAGAGGAGTAGTGCGAGTTTTCTTTATTCCTAAAATTCGGCATAACTCCTGAAACATTCGCGATTCGAAATTCCTTCCCTGATCCGTATGTATTTCCGATGGCCACTCCATGCCTAGATACTATCTGATTCACATCAGATTTCTGCCACCGTACTAGCTTTGATGTTTCTCAGTGGAAAAGCTTCCACCCATTTTGAGAAACAATCAGTAACTACTAATAAATATTTGTTCCCGGAAGATGAAAACGGTAAGGGACCTAACACATCCATCTGCATTCTCTCAAAGGGAGAACCCACATTATAAATCTGAAAAGCAGATTTTCTCTTTCCAGCAGGACCTTTTTTAGTTACACAAACTTTACAGGTCTTGATCCAATGTTCTATCTACATCCTGTTTACAAGTCGCCCAAAAGAAACGCTTCCGAATCTTTTCAAGAGTTTTATTTACCCCAAAATGTCCCCCTGTAGGAGAATTATGAGCCTCCTCCAAAACTTGTTGCATCATTTTATGAGGGACAACAATTTGAAGAATAACAGTTTTCAAATCAGGAGACTCTCATCTCCTACAAAGAACTCCATCCCTAATAATCAAAGAATCCCATTGTGACCAATAAATTTTCGAAGAAGCATTTCCGGAAACAATCTCATGTCGAAGAGGGCGTCTGCCTAATTCTTTACTCCGAAGAATTTCAATAATCGAAGAATCCTCTAACTACGCTGTACGCCAATCCTTCGATTCTCTTCCTCCCAAAACTATCCTTCCCAAACATTCCCCTTTGTTTTCCTCCTCTTTTTTTCCACTCTGGCGCAATAATTGCAATCACTTTCCGCACAGGGTCGCCTTGACAATCCATCAGTATTCTCATGCGATTTCCCTGCTTGATGAGAAATTTCGAAATTATATTGCTGTAGATGTTCTAACCAGCGAGCCAACTGACCTTCCAGTTCTCTAAAAGACATCAACCAACGGAGAGAAACATGGTCAGTTCTTATTAAGAATTCTCGTCCATATAAATAGTGATGAAAACTTTTCAAGGAATCTACTATCGCTAAGAATTCCCTACGAGTTACACAATAATTTCTTTCAGTCTTACTTAAGATTCTACTAAAATAAGCAATTACTCTCTCCTTTCCTTCCTGAGTCTGGGACAAAACAGCACCAATGCCATCGATTCGAGGCATCGGTATCCAAAATGAATTGTCCCGTCTCGATTGGAAAAGATAAGACAGGGGAAGAAATCAAACATCGTTTAAGCTTTTCAAAAGCCTCCTGACAATGTTTATCCCAAACAAACCTACACCGTTTCTCCGTCAAGGAAAATAGGGGTTTCGCAATTTGTGAAAATCCTCTAACAAATTTCCTATAATAGGAGCAAAACCCCAAAAAACTACGGATTTGTTTCTTATTCCGCGGAACAGGCCATTCCTGTACGGAAGCTATCTTTTCAGAATCAGAGAGTCCCTCCTCCGAGACTTCATGTCCTAAATATTTAACTTTCCTTCCAAACAGGGAACATTTCTTTGGATTTATCTTCAAATTCACTGTTCTGAGACGAAGAAAAACTTCCCGTAAATTAACCAACATCTCTTCAAAAGTTTTACTGAATATCACAACATCATCTAAATAAACCAAACAGATTTTATTTAATATCTGATGAAGAACTCTTTCCATTAATCTTTCGAAAGTTGCCGGAGCATTACATAATCTAAATGGCATCACAGTAAATTGCCACAAACCGTTACCTATTGAAAATGCCGTTTTTTCTTTATCTCCTAGGCGAAATCTCACCTGCCAATACCCACTTTTTAAATCCAACGTGGAAAACCAAGAATTTCCCGACAAACGATCAAGAAGATAATCAATTCTTGGCAATGGGTAACAATCCTTTTCAGTAATTGCATTGAGCTTCCTGTAATCCACACAGAACCTCAATGTCCCGTCCTTCTTCTTCACCATAACTGCAGGTGAAACCCAAGGACTATGGGATTCTTCAATCACCCCTTGCTGTTTTATCTCTTCAAGAATTTGCTCCACCTCATCTTGCATCTGTAAGGGAATACGTCTAGGAGTCTGCTTAATAGAATTTGATTTCCCTACAGAAATTGAATGTTCAATTACCGAGCAATTTCCCGCTACAATATTTTTCGAAAAGACATCCTGAAACTCCTCAAGAAATTCAGAAAAACTTTCCTTTTGCAAATCGTTTAAATCTACCGAATTCCTATCAAAGAAATCTAATAATTCAGGAATCTTCCTTTCAGGGAGACTAATTCGAGAACAAGATAGGTTCTCCTCTTTTTTAGAATCGTCATTATTAAAGAGCGAATTGAAGATCCTATTCTGCCCGACTTTAACAAAAAAAATCTGCTCCCAAGATGCATGCATCCTCAATTTCCGCCACATACATCGGAAATTCTAAGGAAAACTTCCCTAACTCGACTTTAACATTAGTTTTAAAATCAATGGGAATTTCTTGCCCACTTGGATATCTCAATTTCCTATTTCCTATCCAAAACTGTTGCCTATCCGGCCTAACCAACCTCCTATTAAGAATCGACACATCTGAGCCCGTATCAATTTTGAAAACACAATTTTGATCATCTATCCTTCCTTGGAAACAAAAATTTCCTGATTTCCCACCTAAATTCTCGAAAGAAAAATTTCTTTCCTTTGCGGTATCACATTTCCGCGCCGAGCCCTGCGTTACACCGCTGCAAAGCTCGGCGAGCCCGAGTTTCTCTTCTTTGAATTTACTACTGAACAGCACTCTGATCGGAAGTGTCCCTTAGCCCCACATTGCCAGCATTCATTGGCTCCTCTTCCAAGACCGGAAGTTTCCTTTTGTCTATTGCTGAAATTATTAAATTTCCCACGATTTTGTTTATAATCACGTGTAAAAGTTCTTTCTTTATTCAAAAAGTTTCGTTCATGTCCGACCTCAAAACCAATTTTCCCTTTTCGGTCCTCCTGAAATTTAAGAAAACTATTTTCCTTAATAACCTTTACCGTTATGGCTCTTTCTACAGCAATCCTCAACGATGTATACTCTTCCATTTGAAGGGTCTGCTTAATAAAACCGTCCGCCAACGCAACAATAAATTGCGAGCACGCAATTTTATCCTGTACGCCAGATGAGCACTCCAAATAAGTCAAACGAGACAAACGTTCCAAATCCTGAGCCAAGCGCGGCCAAATCTTCCCCAAATTTCTGCTTCCGATTTATAAATTGCATATAATAATTTTGTGCCGAAAGTTTTCCCCAAAACGTAATTCTAATCTAGAAACTAATTCGCTATATTGCGAATTTTCAACTCCGTTTCCCCCTCCAAAACCGAACGCGCCTTCCCTTTCAAACAGGAAGCCAACACAATCACTTTCTCTGAATTTTCTCATCTATTGGCCCGAGCAATCAATTCGAATTGAGATAAAAATTCCCGCAAAGGAAAACACTTCCATCATATACGTCGGGCTTTAACTTTAAATCGAGACCGAGATTTAAAATTGGATTTGACTGGCCTGATAAGGATAGTTCTTGCTCCTCGGTCTGCCGCACCGATCCTCTCTGCTCCTCCGCCTCGCGTCGCCGCTCCGTTCGCTCCTCTCTCAGAAGACGAAGCTCGTCAATGGTCATTTGGAGAACCATCTCCAAGCTCGGAGTCGTTTCCGGTTCTTCCGCGCGTACGCAAGATCTCTTTCTGGCTGAGACAACCTGTCTCCCCGACGCTCCTTCCTGTCCCACCTCCGTCACTGTTTCCTTTCCTTTCGATTCCGCTTGACGCTCTGCCATATTCTTTCTTATTCCGATCCCGGACGAGCCCCCAAAAATGTCACACTCGCGGCGGGTTCACTCGCGTCAAGAAAGGAAGAACAGTTTGGGAAAAGAACACAAACTTTATTACGCACAAAGCACAGGAGCATTAACAAGAACTTTCACAATTAATTATTATTCGCAATTATAATCCGCGTTATGGCTCAAATTCGCGCGCCGCGCCGCCGACTCTCTCGCTATAACAACCACTTGACAACCGCTTAGCGACCGCTTGACAACCGCGTTAGCAAAGAACGATCTTCATGTTGGAAATCGGATAGCGTCGAGCGGAACATCGCTCGGTCGTAACAATTTTATACAATACATATTTTAAAATTTACAATACGTATTTTAAACAATACAGTACGTGAAGTCGTCAAGATTAAGTATCAAGCCGCGCCGGCCTGAGGAATGCGCGCCAGGTCTGACCGCTACGCACATACGCGCGCTCATTCGTCACTTTTAATCTGATCCACTGTAAAAATTATTTGTCGCACGCAATTTTGCTAAAGGAAAAAGTTGTTTTTTTTTTAGTATAAAAAGTCACGTAGTGTACTCCAAATGCGGGAGTTTTGGGACATCCTGTATATCAATATCTCATGATCAATATAAAAATAACAATTAAATATAACAGTGATGCAGTATAGTAAGAAAACTAAATAAAGAAGAATGAGAAAGTGTATTGTTAATAAAATCAAAGAGTTTAAAGAATAGCATATACAAAAAATTTTTTATTAGCAAATAGTTGAGTAAGTAAAAATCAAAATAATATTAGCAACAAAAAACTAATAAACAAGTCATTAACAAGGGGAAAGCGCGGGACTTGGAATCATTGATTTTGAAAAAACTTATATATTGTCGCGCACGCGGCGGTCACAAATCGCGAGTCGCGTTATGCGGATGAGCCGCACGCGGAATAACAACTCTCTTAACAAAAACTTGAGAACTTTATTAATAACGAAACAATTACAACACCGCGGACACACGTCCGTCCGCCTCAAATCTGCGCGTAACAACAACCAGAAAACCGCGCGTAACACAGAATAATCAACGACACGTCATCAGAGAACGATCCTCTGTTTTAAAATATCGATTCTTTTAATATTGATTTTCCCGAAACGACGAACATCGCTCGGGTCGTAACAATATGTTAAAGTACTCTACTAGAAGAATACTTAAGTAAAAGGATAGGACGCCATATTCAGTTGTTTTCAAGAAAAACTGATTTAAATTTATAACGTTCCTTATAGACCGGCCGCGTTAAACTTATTATCGTCGAGATCGAGTAGTTCAGGTGCTCGGCCCTGTACTACCAATCTATCAACCTGAGTTCGATTCCTGCCTATTATACTTTTTTTTTATCTAGAAAATATTTATTTATTATATTATTATGTTAAATATGTATTATATTATTATGTAAAATAAAATTAATTTAATTAACAATTGTTTATATTTAAAATTTTCACTTTTAACTTCAATTAATAATTTAAAATAATTATTATAGTTCACTTGTTTTTATGATAAATATCAAACAGTTGTAATCGAACTGCAAATATTAACAGTGATGAAGATGAATAAAAGTTTTGGCACAACATTTTTCGAAATTACTTTTAAATTCCTTATTAAATTAATCCTTAGTAAATTTATAAAATTAAAATATACTATATTACTATATTAAACTATATTAAAAGTGACATTTTATTAGTTTTATATCGGACAGAACATGTAAAATAATAAGATTGTTAATTGAATAAAAATTAGGTTCAAGTAAATTATTAATTGAAATTAAAAGTGAAAACTTGAAATATAAACAATTGTTAATTAAATTAATTTTATTTTACATAATGATATAATACATATTTAACATAATAATATAATAAATAAATATTTTCTACATTAAAAAAAAAGTATAATAGGCATGAATCGAACTCGGGTCGACAGATTGTAGTACAGGGCTGAGCATCCGAGCTACCCGATCTCGGCGACAATGAGTTTAACGCGGCCGGTATATAAGGAATTATAAATTTAAATCGATTTTTCTCAAAAGCAACTGAATATGGCGTCCTATTCTTTTACTTAAATACTCTTCTAGTAGAGTATTTTAACATATGTAAGTCTTTTCAAAATTGGTAATCCCAAGTCCGCCCTCCCCTTGTAAAATCAATAAGCTGCAAAGGAAAAAATATAATAATTACAGTTACAATTGATAAACTCTTATACTCACTGTGAAAGACATAGTATACCGCATCACAATTGAAATAAAATGGAATAAATAAAAAGGAATATATCAAGTTTCGATTGAAACAAAGTCATGGATATGATAAATACCAGATATGATAAATACTAGAACTCAATATTTTAAAGCAACTTCAGACTAAATCTAATATGAAAATATATGTCGATATATGTCCGCAGAGGGAACATAAAAGATATCCAAAAGCACGAATTTCAAACCGCTCCATCGCCAAATCGGCAAAATGATATTGACGGAATAATTCGCTGTGAATCCGTCACAATAGATAATAGATAATATCCGGAGGATGCGACTTAACTCGCAAACGAATATTGCGTATTATTTATTGCCACGTGTCAATGTTCCGGTCACTTATATCACACAATCTATGATAAAATATTAACAATAATCAAGCCGCGCATACGTACCGACTTTTCGGGCAATACGCACAGTCCCACTCACGTTAAGAGCTATATATTTCTGACAAAATTCACTGAAATCTAATATGTTTCACTTGGATATTTCAGTCATGAACAGAGCTGCCAGAAACGGCAGTCTGCATCACGACAGCATCGGTGATGGGGCGGGAGTGGGGAGAGCGCGAAGCATGTATACAGAACACGAGCCACATCTATGTGCTCTTGACGTTTCGACTACTTTCGAACGGTAGGAGAGACTAGGAATATTATCCTACTCTCTCACGTTCGCAGTGCTGCGCGAGAAGAATAGACATACTATCGTACTCTCTCGCGCTCGCAGCGCATCGAGCGTGAGAAGAGGATACTACCATTCTCTCTCGCCCTCGACGCGCCGTACGATTTCGAGCGTTTCCAATGTTTCTCGGTTACCGCTGGCTATTCTTGCATACATATAGCATATCCATTGGGAAAAAAATAAGCGGTATTAATAATATGAATGAATTGCAGAATTGATAATATGAGCAGAATTAATAAAACGAAAATGAATTTATTTTAATAAATATTATATGTTATATGTGATATTCTATAATAGTTTCTTAATTATGTCACTCTTCTCCTCAATGATCCATCCAGTTTAATTTTTTACTTATGGTTTACATTGCAAATGTTTATCATATGTTATTTTTATTTATCACGAAATTATTAATATTTCTATTCTATACGTTTATAAATTAAGGTATAATCAGCACTATTAGAAAATAAATATTAATATTATTTTCATAAAGATTAACATTATTTTGACAAAAATATGTTCAAATTTTACATTAATTCTTCTATTCCTCGCAGCAAAGAATTATAAATTTTAATACAAATAAAGAAAAAATGAACGCCAAAACAATTATCAGCACAGTTATTCTTTTTCGCGTGCAGGTTTAATTTTTTATTGTAAATTCGTACATGTATCATATTACGTGCCGATTATTTGTCGAATTTTATTATTTGATTTATTTCATCGTATCAGGAGTTTTAAGTAACTTATTTTATTTCTTAACTTATTTTCATATAATATTATTTATTTTAATACATTATGTATCGAATTAGCCAAATAACATTCTGGAAAAAAGCTGAATTATATCTCTTCTTATAAGGGATTTTTTTAAATTCTACGTTTTCACGAATGCGACGTAGCGTTTGTGCGATGCTGCTGTATTGTTCTATCTCACTTGCCGCTTGTAAACATTTGACGATTAAACAAACGAGTTCTGTAAAGCCTTCTTGTTTCACATCACAGTTCACAGTTCATGCCAAGACGAAGCAGAAATGGACAAAGCAAAGGACAATAAAGTTATAAATATTAAAAATTATTAAAATATATTATCATTTAACACGTTAAATGATAATATATTACTGTTATGTCGGTCCCTATGGACCGGCACTAGACTTTCCGCTGCATCGGTCCTCACGAACCGGCGTTTGACTTTTGCTAATTATTTATGTTTCGACTTATGTATCAAGCGTCTCAAGTAGCGCGAACGGAAATTCAAGCAAAATCGACGTGATAGTTAACGTATTAAATATTCTTAGTTATTATATTATGATACGATGTTCCTGCTTAAAATGTAGTCTTAATGTATACATCAATATGTATGCATGCTACATATTTATAAATATGTATAATTATAAACATGTGTGAATGTTGCGTATATATGTATTTTATATATATATATATATACATAGAGCAAAAATTTGTAAGTGTAAATATTGATAGGATATCGATATTCATTCACTTTTTGTTTTCTTGTATTCCTGTGTTTTTAGCTAAGAAAACGGGATATATATAATATATATTTTATTGCTGTTCAAAATATAATTTCATGTTTCAAATATATCACTTATTACTTATTGTTTTCTTTTTACTATTCCCGTTTTCTTAGCTAAGAACGCAAGAATAGAGAACAAAAAGTGAATGACATATCCTACCAATGTTTACAATTACAAATTTTTGCTGATATATAAAATGCATAGCACCAAACAGAGAGCGAAGTGCAATAGAATAGTAGATCTTAACAAATGAAACTTAAATAAATATGTATTTTCATAATCATTTCAGAATACGAAGAAATGTTGTTGAAGGAGGAACTGTCGCTGTCTGCTCCACAGACTTCATCAGAAGAAACTATGGAGCAACAGCGACAAATAATCATAGACCTGTAAAAGCAGTTGAAGCAGCTGCAAGAATAAATTGCAAGAAAAGTCCAGCCGTTGCAACAGCAGCATCAACAACCTCAACAACGGCAATAACAGCAACAATCATATAATGCAGCGCCGCAACAAGAATTGCAATCGATAAATAGTAAGACATATACATATATACGTTTAAACACACACACACACACACACACACACACAAATAATATTTATTACATTCTTTGTTAACATGTCATTTTTATGTTTTATTTATTATTGCTATTACTATTATAAAATATTTAGTATGTTTCTTTTATTTCAGATTACAAAAGAGGACGTGGCCGTGGGAGCAGTCGTATTCATTGGTACCAGCGGCGAGGGCACACTGTGCCCTCTAAGAATATCATAATAATTAATAATTATTGTATAAAAAAAAATATAAATATAAAATATTATATATAAAATGTGTAGTAAATAGTAGGTATACTACACCGGTTCTAACTCAGGAGCTCCGAGAGGGGTGCGGGTGTGCGGGAGGAAACGATGGACGCGGGGTAGAGGAGAGGGGGAAGTCAGGGGCGGCAGTCCTTTGAACTAAACCGCGGGGGCGGGGGGTAGATAGCAGGATTCGGTGAAGATGATATAAACAAATAGATAAACAAATAGGTAAAAAATTGCGACTCGAAGGACATGACGTCACGGGGGCGGGGTAGATAAGATAATAGCTGCAAAGGCGAAGGTGATATAAACAAATAAATAAACAAATAGATAAACAGGTGACAAAGATGATATAAAGAAATTGCGCATGGATATGACGTCAGAGGGGGAGGCGGGCCCGCCGCCGCCGCCGCCGCCGCCACCCCGCCCCGCCCAGCATGTTCTCATCTTCTCTTTTCGTTGCGCTGTTTCTATTGTATATCTACTATCTCTCTCTCGCATACCTACTATCTCTCCCGTTGCGGCTCTCTCTTATTATGAATCTTATAATATTCTATTATTTTTGGCTAATTATTTTTATGGGGGGAGGAAAGGAATAAAAGATACATATTGTGTATATTATATATGTTTATTTTTAAACAAATTGAATATATTTTTCATTTAAGTGTGAAACTTTTTTTATTCACATTTTTTAGAAGAATATATATATAATGCTTTATAAAATATTTAATATAAAATTATTTAATCTAAACTATATCACACCTATACATTTCTACAAATATCTTCTAATTATTTCATAGTTCAGTACGTCAATTTCATCCAATCAATAAAATGCTTCTTCATTATTTATGAATTCTTCTATACATATCATACATTGTTCCACCGGTCTTAATATTAGTAAAAATTTATGGCACTCAAAACAGTGTTGTTTTGTTCCCTATTGTCTTCGGTAACTTTACATAATGTGTGCCACTCTCTCACTTCGTCAAAAATATGATGATGAATTCCAACGTTTTCTAGGTGTCATTCCAAGTAACAATTTTCACACAGACATCGATAGGGTTTCTCAGGGTGTTTCTTTTTCCGATAAATCACTTCTTGATGAATTGCTCTTATGCACATTATCGACTCTTGCGCCCCTTCTGGTTCCTGGGTGTTTTTCTAAAATAACTCTATCTAGTTGAGATTGTTTTTCCATCAGAAATTTCATTCTTAGAAAAATAATTTTTAATTTTTTAACTTAATATTCCATTTCTATTTATTATTCTATTTTTACATTAAAATTTTGAAATTTACCTGTTGAAATTTACCTGATTATTTGTTCTTGAAAATTTATAATTTCGTTATATTATTCTGATATAATTCTGAGTCTTCTTTGCAATTCTTTCTCTGAGTCTTCACCTTTGCAAGACTGAATGTCTACTGATCATCGCCTAACTATGAAAATTTGTAGGATGTAATCTGAACTTATCTGAGGTGCTAGACATTTCGCTTATATTTCAGTCGATCAATATAAGATTCGTCTTAGATGTTGTTTTTCTTCATTTCTCCCTGTTATTATAATCGCGAGCGACGAGTTTGATTAGCCGAACGTTACATCGGACAAAAAATGTATTGGATCGTTGGAATGTTAGAAGTAATCGTCTACGTAAGGGAAAGAAATAAAAAAACATATTTCGTATACCAAATTTATTTATTTTATTCATGATTATCTGACTACCAATTAAATAATACGAATACATTTTGTAAAGCGCAATTAGTATAGTGATATCCGTATTGCATAGTATTATTAACGTCCAGATTGTTCAGAGAATCTACGTCTTCGTAATCCACATCCAGAGTCTCGATGTAGACGCTCTTTCGCTCATCGTCCAGAAGCAAGTTCCACAACCATTGTCGTTTTTCCTTGACATATACGACAGCATCGTCGTTGTCATAATCTTTCGTTCCGTGCACAGCATTTGTAATCAAACTCTTTGCTGTATGGAACCATTCGTCGTCCCATCGCAGTCTATGGTGATGACGTATCATCCAACGTGCGCGAGACTTGTCGGTACTTGCGAGGAAATGCCACGGTATAGGGCTTGCGAAAATATAGTGAGAGAGAAACGGTCCGTTCTCTGAGAGCAGCAAATTCCTTTACGACAAATTGTCCTCCAACGAGGAAACCTTGCAGGTCTACAAATGTTGACACGACCATGACGAATAATTTTTCGAGACTGAGATTGATTTCGATATATCGTAGATTTTGTTATCTCTCATTCATACGCCAGCGATGCTCTTAGGTGATCTTGCGTACAACATTAGTCAACGGATACTGAACCACGCGATCGTGTATAATGAGACACTGGTATTTATCGGTACGTTCTCCTTAATCTCAAATTCCAATCTCACGTCCACGGTTACGCTCTTGACCGATTCATTTTGTCGAGAACAATCGATAATTACGAATGGACCGTTATGTAAAAAAGATGTGACGGTGAGACTCAGCTCGAGATACTCGTGTCCGTAGTAACCCTTGCAGAAACGCGCGTACGTTTCATACAACACGGACCACCTGTTTTTGTCGAAATCCAGATTCATATCGTACGGAAAACATTCTGAGTTCAGATAAAGTTTCACGTCGGTCAAGTTGCAATCGTCGAATCGGCTCGTGTCCTCAGTCGTGACGTTTTTTCGACCTGTTTGCAGAGCGAAGATAACGTATCGCGGCTTCTCGAGTTGAGTAGCGGTCTTGATGGCCCACGAATGCTTGGTTGTACGCTGTAATAGTGGAAACTCGTACAGATCCCATGAGCAAAAAGCCATGTTCAAATATCGTCCGCTTTCCAAAGTGCGCAGCATCGATAGTTTTTTTATCTCACTTAATAACATGTGCAACATTCGCCATTGTATCTTGAATAAGTCGACCACGAGATCCAACGCCGAATTTCCCATCAGGCAATTGTTGTCGTTACGCGATCGTATAAAAATCAACTCGTGACGAGCGTTGATTACCACGCGTCTGTAATCCTTGCAGAATCCCAACAGTGCGTAGAGAGGTATGCAAAAGTTAAAATATCCATCCGCGTTAGTCTCAGCCGGCATCTCAGCCGGTATTCCTCAGAATCTGTCTTCACACTTCTGTCGGATGACGTCGTTACGTAGTGTTTGAGCGTGCTAGTTATGCTACATTTTTGTTACGATCAATCTCCACGCTATCGAGCTCGTATCAAATTTCATTGAACATATACGCGACAACATTATTTCCCAATACCACATCAGATCCGTCGACAACTTTGTTCTTCGTTAGTTTTTCCTCAACATATAGAAAGCTTTCGTATGGCAATGTGTACAGATCCTGTTGCTGTATTCTTATTTCATTGCTATAACGTCGCCGAGCGTTGTATTGGTGAACGGGTTGTACGCATGAGTCTCAATCTTAATGATGCGATCATCGAAGATTGACTCGTCTTCGATGTTTAGGATATCAATCATCTCACAAGTTGCGTACCGCGAATCCTAAAGCTTCTAAAAATTTAACATTTGACGCGTTGAGTTTTTTCCACTTCTTGATGCAGCCGGATGAACGAGTATTGTCGCTTGATGTTTTCTTTGTAAAAAATGCATTATCTCTCTGCGTATGCTTCGATTCGTTCAACACGAGCATCTCAAATGTCACGCTCGGATTATCGCTGTCGTACGTGCAATCTGACGATGATCTCTTCTCCTCTGAAATCGAGCAATCGTCCGTTCTGGTCAACAATGCGTATTATTAGCTCGTAATGCTCCGTACAATGACTGGTAAGTAAATGATCTGCATCGGCCTTTCCGATATTTTATATCTTGGCGGCACGCTCGGCGAAAATTCGTGTATCGTGTGCACACTTTTGTTGTTGCTGACGCGCCCGCGGTCACGTTGCACTCTACACGGATAATGTTTACGTTCATTATGTTGATCGACACGTCCGATTCATGCCACCTTCGCGGTTACAGTATACGCTTCGAGGAACCCAGCAGCGATCTAATGTTATTGAGGTTGTTAAAGTTTATTCTGTAGGCGCATTTAATCTTTAACACTTCATCGTGTTGTTTGCGCGGAGCACTATCGGGTATTCCCCAATTTCGTCATCGCCGCGCGCGGTGTCACTAGCGTTACCATCGAGTGTGTCGCGTCGCGATCGTTTCCGTAAAATCTCACGTCTCAAAAATGCATATATGACCTGAAATTCGTACGATCCCTCGGGAATCGTAATTTCTGTGTCGTCTTTGCCAAAATAAAATGTATTGTTCGAAGCGTTTACATTCGGTATTGTGTGATAAGTCTCCAAAATTGTTAGACTAAGCTCGTAGTCAACGTCGCTCAAATCTATAACTGAAAAGTAATTTGCCGCGAGAACGCTGCTCTTCTCGTTCAGCGTAAGCGTCAGCGACATGTTGGAAAAAGCGTTCAATGAATACTGAGAAATCGTGACATTTTGTCGGACTTTATAAATTCGCGCATCAACCGTTTGGAGAAACCACAGACACAGCTGTCCGCAAACGCGTTCTGATCGTACGTCTGATAGGATGTCCGATTGTACTCTATCGTAACACCGAAATATCGCACGAGTTTCTCGGACGGTCGAAGATTACCGAAACTGTCGAAGTGCACAACGCGATCGTTTCTCTTTGCGTACGCTACGCAATGAGTATCGAGTACCCATTGCGTCGTCTAGATTTACGATACCGTTTTCCTTTCGACGCACGCCGCTAATCGGTAATGCGTTACACATGAAAACACTTATGAAGTACGGTACGCGCATACGTCTCGCCAACTGGTCCAATTGTACATTGGTGGTTACGCTCGTAGGTACTTTTATTGTCTTTTTGGTATTTTTTTTTTCCTTTTTCGCTGTTACACCTTGTCCGCGTTTGTACGGAACGAGATATAATCCTTGTCCGCGTGTTTCCATCTCGCGATTGTGACGTTGCAATCCTCGAGCTGATGTCGCGCGGCTTTCCTGTCATTTACCGTTTTTGCCACGCTGGCCGCTTCGCCGATCAAGGATCCGAGCGCGCCCAAAATTGGCAGAATCGGTAACATGCCACTTCGTTTCGCCGTTGGAAGTATTCGTTTCTTTTTTTTTGCTGGCTTTTTTTTTCGCTTTCATACCTATACCGATCTTGGTCTTGGCTTTCATCGCCCAAATTTTTTCTGCCCAAATAGCTACAGCTGCAGTTTTCTCGCTCAGAGTCGAATCCCTCGCGATGACGCGTCTTAGGCTTTATCGGCGAGTACCTTGTCCGCCACGTGCCTGTTGGCGAGATCGTTGCTCTGAGGATACGCAATGTCGTGTTCACGACACGCCGCGTCCAATGGATTTATGCCCGTTTCACCTAATCGATTCTTCAGCCGAATACCCGGACCGCAAGACTAGCCGGGAATATGTAACTCGAAAGGAAGCGCGTTTATCGCTCGATTGAGCAGATCTCCAACGCAGCCTACGTTTGACGTTGCTGCTGCTGACATACGTTACAATCCTTTATCTTCGATGTGCGTACGTTGCCACGGTTGGTTATAATGCTCGACACAGCGACGATAAGTTCAAACGTCCAAATTCGTCTTTATATGATCCGGAAACTTGTTCTACACATGGTCGATACATTCACCGCACGCGCATAACAGTACGACTTTCGATATATATTGCAACTGTTCAGCGCTCAAATCCCGAATATCGGAGGGATGCGACAGCGCGAGATACATTTTTGCAACTGAGCGATTCGCGATTTCGCGCTCCTATAAATAGGCGGTTCGATCGAAGCCTAGATAATGCAGTGCGAACATGAAATTCGTGTGGCAGCCATTGACGATACGCGTCGCGAATTGCGACGAGAAAGCGCGAATGGGAGGACATCGCGACGGAGCGCAAGCACGGTGAAATGCTACCGAGTACCGCGCCATCATTTGCGGTCGAATTGCGGTAAAACCAATGTTCTCATAAGTTTGCTCGAGAATCCGCACGCTGTATGTTTCGAGAACGTGTATGTATAATCGAAATCGCTGCAACAACTAAAATATCGATATCTCGAAACTTGTTGACATCGATCGACGAAATCGGCTACTTTACATTCTCCAACAACAATGACATCATTCCACCGAGCGAGGCATGTCCCAATTCGATCTTTGTCTTCGATGACGTTGCATGCAATAAGCAAAATGCAGAGAGAATTCTTCTCGATGGGCCACTCGAACGTCGATTGCCTCTATTAGGTGTACAAAAAAGTTCTGAGCTTTAGATTTTATACAATCGAAATAACAATTTAAATTTTATATATCTTCCCGCCCTTTTGCGATTTTAAAGCGTTAACATTTAGCCTTCTAAAATGCCATACGGTTTGGCGTTTAATGCACATAACCTCAAAAATCAGTAGTGTTTACGATGGCAATAACAAAAGAGCATATTCGATTTTCCATCCACTTCGCGTTTTATCTGAAGAAAAAAGTGCTGCTGAAGCCACTGCAATGATTTGTGCTGCATATGGAGAGAACGCTGTAAGTCATACTACATGTAAAAGATGGTATCAAAAATTTCGTCAAGGAGATTTCAGTCTTGAAGATGAACCGTATGCTGGACGCCTTCAAAAGATTGAAACGGACGAATTGCAAGCACTGCTGGATATAAACTCTGCGCAAACTGAAAAGGAGCTTGCAGAACAGCTTGGCGTTACGCAGCAAACCATTTCCGTACGTTTACATACGATGGGAAAGGTTCAGAAGGAAGGTAGATGGGTTCCGCATGAATTGTCCGAAGACAACAAAAATCGTCGGCGTGACACTGCACTCACTTTGCTTTCAAAGTTCCGGAAAAAAGATTTTCTGCACAAAATCATTACAGGCGATGAAAAGTGGATTCTTTATGAT
This sequence comes from Pogonomyrmex californicus, assembly GCA_024349325.1. Taxonomy (NCBI): domain Eukaryota; kingdom Metazoa; phylum Arthropoda; class Insecta; order Hymenoptera; family Formicidae; genus Pogonomyrmex; species Pogonomyrmex californicus. Next base: position 382,071 of record JAECZD010000027.1, read on the forward strand.
AATCCTAAACGTAGAAAATCGTGGGTTGACCCTGGACAATCTTCGACATCGACGCCAAAGCCCAATATCCATGCCAAGAAAGTTTTGCTCTGTATCTGATGGGATTGGAAAGGTGTGTTGTATTACGAGTTGTTATAACCGGGTGAAACAATCGGCAGACCGCTACCAACAACAATTGACCAATTTGAGCGATGTATTAGAAGAAAAGAGGCCATTTACTGGCCAAGGACATCGTAAAGTGATCTTGCTTCATGACAATGCTCGACCACATGTCGAAAGCGATTCAGGACCATATTTTTGCGTTAGGCTGGGAACTTCTCCCGCACGCGGCGTATAGCCCAGACATGGCGCCTTCCGATTACTACCTATTCCGGTCGCTGCAGCATCATTTGGCTGATACACATTTCGTGAGATTTGAAGAGATACGAAAATGCATTGATGACTTTATCGCTTCGAAGCCAGTGAGCTTCTATCATCAAGGAATTCGCAAGCTACCCGAAAGATGGCAAAAAATCGTTGATGCAAACGGGGAATATTTCGTTGATTAATATTTTTTTGTTTGTTTTTGAATAAAGATTGAATTTTAAAAAAAAAAGCTCAGATCTTTTTTGTACATCTAATATTTCTGTCAGACGTACGCGAGGATACCTAAATATGTGATACGCGACAATGCGAACCTACTGATCCTATTCAAACAGAATAGTATCAACTTGAAATATGTTTACAACGATCATGTGAATACCAACATGTCGTACGATGAATTCTGTGCGTTATGCCCCGATTGTTGGCAGCGCGAGTACGGATTTCTAATGATAGATAAGGACAGTCCGCTTATCAATGGGCAATACAGAAAGGAATTTAACAGAATTTAACAGTTCGCGGTATCATAACGCGATTAGTCGAAATCGATACATCAAGCAGGCAACATGGATAACATCAAAGATCGCGAGAAAATAGCGAAACAGATTCCGAAAACGATTCGATTCGCAAAAAATATTGCGCTTTGAAAACTGTAAAATAGCTGAAGATGTAGCGTTAGAAAGACATTTCAAGCCCATCGTTGAACCTCTGAAACAAATTGTTGAAAACATCGAGGAATCTCAGCTGATTAAAAAAGGAGCCAATGTTGCAAAGGATATCGGTATTAAGAAAAAGAAACGACGATGACGACGATGATAACATTACAACTAAGGGATTCGTATTGGACGGATGTTGGATGGTTGAAATTAACGCCGCCTAAAAAGCAACGTACAAAACAATTGAACGCCACGTTAGATTCATTCACGTACGAATCTACACCGAAAAAACTATCGAAAGAACTGCTGCTGCCGGAAGAATCATCTAAAGAAAATACCGAAAACCGAAAATACCTTTACGAAACAAAAGTTTTTGAGACAAAAGACGTCAGAGAACCATCACCGAAAACAACCATCAAATAAACTCTACAAACGCAAAGAGGAAGCCGAGGTGTTTCATGGTCAGCTAGGACCGTTTGGACGAAAGTACGTGGGCCTTCTTCTCGGTGACGACATAAAGCGATCGATAATGTGTACGGTGTTTATTTCGACAAAAGTAGTACGATGCTCGGTGATAAAAAGTTTGACCTTGATAAAGATGACTCCATAATCATAGACAATGTGAGATACAATATGAGGTACACCAGAATTATACGAATTGATCTTCAAGAGACTTCCCGATAAGGCTATATTCACTTCAGATGACAAACAAACATATAAAAGTATACTATTAACAACGAATGCTCATAGACGTGGCCATAGCGCTTATAATCCCATCATGGGCAACAAGAGATACAAGTACATTAACATCATCGCTCCGCTCGTATCTACATATAAGAAAAGCGGTAAAAAGGGTGCAGGCAATATACCATCCGTCATGAAGTTAAACGATAAGATCGATTACGTGCATTGGGATGATCTCAACGAGTTGGTGGATCGACTCTGATTACTCGACGCTTCGCACCGAGCTGGTAACAACGCTCACAACAACAAGATGCTGTCGATCATCGAAGAACTTCGCGAAGCCGGCATTATTATAAATTAATCGCGTATTGACGAAACGAGCCAGTCGATTGACGTCAGTGAGGAAAAAAACAATTTTAAATCGTATCTTATTTACCATTAAACATCGTCGAAACATGAGATCCAATGGACGTGAAAAAAATGTTAGCTCCGAGAGGTGACGACTCGTTGAGGAATTGCACGCTCCGGCAAGGAGAAATTTTCCGCGAAGACATGTCATAATTCGGGGATACGACGATCTATGGCAGGCTGATATCGTCGAGATGCGTCTGTATTCGAGTTTCAACAGAGGTCATCATTACATACTCACCGTCATCGATGCGTTGAGCAAGTACGCCTGGGCCGTACCGCTCAAGAGCAAGGAAGCGAGACAACTAACTAAGATAATTCAAGAGAGCGGAAGATGCCCGAGAAACTTGCAAACGGATATGGAAAAGGAGTTTTACGCCGATGTGCAGAAACTCTTGAAAAAACACAACGTTAATCATTATTCCACGTATATGCTGCTGAAGGCATCGATCGTCGAGCGATTCAGTCGCACGCTTAAGAACGACATGTAGAAGATGTTTATGCTCAACGTCACTTATAAGTAGGTCGACCGCGTCTCGCGTGTCAGATTACAACGCGCGCATCGGCATGCGACCCGCTGACGTAACTCCCGCGATCGCCAAAAAACTCTTGGACACAGTGTGCAGCGCGATAAAGATCGCAGGTCCAGCAAAATTCAAAGTAGGCGATTCGATACGCGTGAGCAAATACAAGACAGTTTTCGAAAAAGGTTGCACGTCAAATTGGACCACCGAAGTTGGACCACACGATTTTAAAATCGTTAAAGTGCAGCATACTAATCCTGTAACTTATCTGCTCGAGGACTATCGCGGAAAAGTCATTGCTGGAGCGTTCTACGATCACGAGTTAAATCCGGACGTGTATCTCGTGGAGAAAGTAGGAAAGGAGGCGCAGGAAAGGAGATGAGATTTACGTCAAATGGTTGGAATTCGATGGATCGCACAATTCTTGGATAAACAAAAGCAGTGTGATTTATTTTTTTATTTTTACAATTAAAAATAAATATACAATGTATAAATGTATACAATCTTATTATTCCTTTCCTTCAATTACATCTTCGTAAAGTATAAAAAAAACTACACGTATAAAAAAATTATTAATGTATAAAAAAAATGTACAATACAGGTACAATACGTGTACAAAAAATATAAAAAAATGTATAAAAGTACAAGAAATACGTACATACATACGTACATATATACATACATACATACATACATACCTACATACCTACATACCTACATACCTACATACCTACATACCTACGTACCTACATACCTACATACCTACATACCTACATACCTACATACCTACATACCTACATACCTACATACCTACATACCTACATACCTACATACCTACATACCTACATACCTACATACCTACATACCTACATACCTACATACCTACATACATACATACCTACATACATACATACATACATACATACCCATACAGCACAAATGACTGTTTGTCGACTAATTGTCGACTTTTTTTAGTCGCCTTGAAGTCGACTAGTAAAGTCGACATTTAGCCGACTATTTCTGTAATAATTTGTGTCAACTTTACTTGTCTTACAATAAATCGACTTAAAGTCAACTATTTCCAAGGATATTAAAGTTGACTTTTTATGTTAGACTTTTAGTCGACTAATATTGTCAAATTATCGATAATAATATAATTATTATTATTATATTATTTATCATTCTTAATTATACAGATGCGTTATTAAATTATAAGAATTCTAATTTGATATTTATATCTGACGCTAAGTTAATATTGCAAGCGTTAAATTGAACGCACCATGAAGCCCTAGTGTAATTCTTTTTGAGTTGAGTTTGTTCGATTTCTATCTGGCATTAGGTTATATGGCAACGCAACACTCGATGTGATCAGCGATATAAAATCCAAGGTAATCCTCTTTTTTATTGATATAATTAATAGAAATTATAAAATAAATTTATTAAAATGTTACTAAAACTACAATTTTAAAAATATTTTTCCGGATGTTTGCTAGTTTCTTAAAAAATTAATGCCTTTCAAAATTTGAGATTATGCTATAAAAATTGTAGAAGCAATATTATTAACAAAAGAGTATTATCTCTTTTATTATTTTTTTGTTAACTTTTTTGTTATCTTTTTTAGATCGAAGGATTGTGACTTTCTTTGCCCCTTTGTTCTTCTCTGTCCAAAGGTAAGTTCTTTTTATCTTGAAATATTTGCTCGAATATTTTTTTTCTTTATAAAGAATGGTTTTATCATGAATATTCATGAATATGACATACACTTTTATTTTTCCTTTCTACCAGACACTATCCTCATTATATTAATTAGAAGCATCAATAATTTTATTTAATAATGTTTTGAGATTAATGTCTGGATACATAACTATCTGATCCTGACAATATGTCATTACTTCTTAAGGGGATGCTGAACTTGTCTGTATTACCGACAGAATGCGATAATTTTTGTATCGCTCCCATTTTTTATTAATCTTATAGATTTGGAAATGCTTCTCCAGAATTAAAGTTTATGCATTAATATGTGTTTGGTGGATTTTATATCAGAAACGAGAAAAATTTTTATAATTTAGATCTTTTTTACCATTAGGTACCTTAAAATGGCATCCAAAGCTGTCAATTCGCGCAAATATTTGCTTTATGTGAAACCTTTACAGCCTGTATTTACAAAACTGATATTGCTAGACTAGAAGGTTACATGAAGAAGCAATGTTGAGTTCTTAGAATTAGGCTTAGACACTTATTACGAATAGGAAGATTATACAAAAATTCGTTCATATGTATATCATGTGTGTACAGAAATGTATAAGTGTATATATGTATACATAAATGTATCTATATATGTGTAGATGTGCATATGTGTGAACGTTTTCATCGGAGTTCGCTCGTCAGTTTAGCCCCTTAAATCAGAGGCTATACTAAGATTTTGTTTTCTTATATTCTTCGATATTAATTTCTATTCGTAAATTGTTTACCAGGATATTAAATTAATTATAAAACACTACAATCTAATTTGTACAATCTAATCGAAAAATCTTGACAATATAATGACGAAGTAATAAAACTTGTAGTGAATTTGATTAGACCGCACCAGTGCACAATAATGCGTCTAATCGAATTCGCTATTAATCATAAAATATTAATTGAAGTTACTACATTGAATTTTTGAGTACTAGTAAATATATACTAAATTTATTATTTTTACATAACTTTAATAAAAGAAAGAGTTTACTTTAATAATAGATGTTTTTATGAGTTGAAATAGCTTTTATTTTTTTATAAAAGCACAATTTATATAGAAAATATACTCTTAAGTAGTAAATGGTATGTCTTAACTAGAACATTAAGAAAATAGATATAAATAGACAGCCATTATAAAAATAATTTTTTCAAGCTTATAAATTTTTTTTTCTTCCAATGTTTGAAGATAATTTTTTTAATAAATATTGAAAAATGCAAGTTTTAAATATTAATATATTTTGTATATATAATATAAAATAGAATATATATAGACTAATATATAATATATATAGCTTAATAATTATAAATATTTATTGCAATGTTCATATACTAGAAACATGCTCAACTATTGAGACATTTATTTTAAGTAACGTGTGACCTTCCAATTCTGTAAATAATAATACATAAATAATTTAAATATATAATACTATTCTATAATAATGTATTAACAGATGCCGAAAAATTTTCGACAGTTATCTTTACGGCAACAAAATCGACGTCTTGAAGCGTACGAAAAAAAGGAACCACAACCAATTGTATACAAACCTATAGTCAAAGTCAATTTACAGTCGCTAGCTGATACAAGTCAGTCGCTAGCAGATACTGTACCTAAAAAGCAGTGTGCTTTATCTGATTGGAATTCAGACAATGATTTAAATGTACTTTCTATCGATCCAAATTCAACTATATCTAATTCTGATATTCACGTTATTGTTGAATCGCAAAGTAAAGACAATACTGGAGGACAGACTCATGAAAATCAACATCTTTCAAATTGGTTACATTTTTGGAAACTTAAACATAACATTACTAACACTGCTTTATCAGAATTATTGAATAAATTGCATTCATGTGGTCATACTGATCTGCCTAAGGATGCAAGAACGCTGTTAAATACGCCGAGAAATAGTATCGTACAGGTATCAGAAGATAATGAAAGCTTTTTTCATTACGGTCTAGAAGAAGCATTAATTGAACAATTGATACGCAAAAAATTTATCATCAGCAATGATGTGATTTTGATTGACTTAAATATCGATGGACTTCCAATATCAAAAAGCAGTAAAAGTCAAATTTGGCCAATATTAGGTAAAATTTATGGTGACAAAAGATTTTCACCATTTGTAATTAGTGCTTATCATGGATACAAGAAACCATCTTCTCCAGATAAATTGTTAACACCTTTCTGTGAGGAATATAAGATTCTCCGAGATAAAGGATTTATTTTCGGCAAGAAAAGATACACTGTATTAATTAGAAGTGTAATTTGCGATAGTCCTGCAAGAGCATTCGTAACTTGTACAAAAGGTCATAGTGGATTCTTTGAATGTGGAAAGTATATGCAAGAAGGCACTTATTCTAATCATCACCTGTTATTTTTGGAACCCAGTGCACCTCTTCGAACTGATGACAATTTCAAAAATAGAGTACAAGAACATCACCATACTGGTGTATCTCCTTTCGAATCAATACAACTGCCTGAAAATGGTTTCACAGTTTCCTTTAGATTACATGCACTTGATGTGTTTAGGAGTTATGAAGAAACTCTTGCAATTATGGACTAGTGGATATCAAACATCAAGATTAAGTGGGCGAAAAATAGCAGAGTTGTCAGAAAAGTTAATTACAATGTCGAAATGGGTACCGAAGGAGTTTGCTCGAAAACACGTTCTCTGGACGAATTAAAATATTGGAAAGTGACAGAGTTGCGGGAATTTTTACTGTATCTTGGACCTGTTATCTTGATAAATATTATGCCTGAAGATAACTTACTTCATTTCAATGCAATAAATTGTGCAATACGGATATTGTGTCATCCAACAGATTGTTTTCGTAACAATAAATACACCAAAGATCTACTGAATGAATTTGTACATATATTTAAATATTTATACGGTGAAGAAACTATCGTTTATAATGTGTATAATTTAATTCATATTAATGAAGATGTACAGATGTTTGGACCATTGGATGATTTTTCTATTTTTCCTTTCGAAAATTACATGCAGGCTATAAAAAAAAATGCTGAGAAAAGCCAAAAAACCACTACAGCAATTATATAATAGAATTTCTGAAAATTAAAGTTCTTCAATTGGATTATAACAAAAGCAGTATACCTATATTGAAAAACAAATGTTTTAAACTTTCTCCAATGAATTGCTTTGCACCATTGAATTCAGCAACTTTCAATTAGAAAATAAAAAACCCAATAATTGTTGTTATCTCAAGGACAAAACAATTGTCGTAATTGAACATATTTGTTATAACGAAGAGGGAATAGGTGTTATTATTGGAAAAAAGTTTTTAACAAAAAATTTGTTGTCATTTTATCCTTGTGACTCACAACATATGGACATATATGTGATTAAAAATTTATCAACGGATGAACAGATGTGGCCAATTACAGAAATTGTTAATGAAGCTATTCAACTTCCAGTTTGGAAGAAAGAATAGAATACCCAACTTCTTGGTGTTGCATGCCATTATTACATTCTTCATCCAATTAAAATAATCCTATCAACAATAACAATTGTGGATAATAATATGCTTAGCAATAGAGATTTCAATTTCGTATTACTTATTTTTCTGTTTTATGTACTTTATAAATAAAAATATTAAGTGTAACATTTTCTTAATAAAATTAACAATGCTACAAATTTAGTAGTCTTTTGACATATCTTCATATAATATATACAATATTTTGTAATCTCTTCATTGTTGGTCATTTTATAATTACTTATATTAATATATGTTTTTAAATTTTTACAGATGTTTTACGTATTGTTATATGATACGTATTGCATAACAGTGCCAGAAACATGGATAGACTTTGGGCAGTCTACATTTAAAATGCCTAAAAAAACTAAACAGCTTTCTCAAGTTCGTATGAAACAGTTGCCATGTAATGATTGGGATGAATTTAAATTTAATAAGAGCTTTGGTTCTTATGAAAATTATTCAAATGCACGGGCTGTTGAAAAAGCAGTAAACGAAATGTCTGCGTCAGATGACAATATTGTTATACAGGAACAAACAAAGGAAACAAAAAAAAGACTTATAAAATCGCGAAAATTTTATGGCGACACATCGAGCAGCGATGGTATATAATAATTTATATTATATGTTTGGTTTTTGTAAAAAATAAATATAGTGATGAAAAACTGAATAGTGAGCGCGTTAGTGTGCATGTTTAGTCTATAATAAATTTTATATATTACAGTCAAAATATAAACCTGTTATAATAATTTTGAAAATTTGTAGATGAACCAAAAAAGAAGAGATTTTTCATCACATTATATACCAGAAAGTGAATATATATCAGATTCACTGAGCCTATCGAATAAGAAATTGTCAACTAAACCAGGTTTGTTATTAATGTATGCATAGAATACAAATAATATCAACTCTTTGTAAATTATACAATTTCATGCGCGCGCGCGCGTGTGTGTGTGTATGTTTATTTATTTATTTATTTATTTATGTGTTTAGCATGTACATCTACAAAACCAAATAACGAGGTTACTGCAAATATGGACAATGTTTTTGAAGATTGGTTAAATGTTACAGATAGAATTTTGGAATATAAACCTGTAACAGATATCGTAAAAAGTGATGGATTGAAATACAATAATACAGGTATTACATTAATTAATATTTACATATTTGATTGTTGAAAAAAATGTTATCTTATTCGACTTTTTACAAAAAACGTAACATTTGAAATTGAATAAGATATATTATTCAATTTCTTTAAAGTTTGAATTATATCTTATAGGATAAAATATAACTTTGTGCAAGATAATATTAAAAAATATGATAACTGTATATAAAAGCAAATGTAGAGATATCTTTTTCGTTTTATGAAATAAAAATGTAAAAATCTATTTAGAAAATTAAATATAAAAACATATTTTTTATTTTGCTTTTCAGAAACACAACAATCAGTGATGATAAACAAGATAGACAATAAGCTCGATGATAAACAAGAAAAATAAGGAACTGTAAGAGGTATTTGAAATCATTACTATATATATATATATATATATATATATATATATATATATATATATATATATATATATATATATATATATATATATATATATATATATATATATATATATATAGTAATGATTTCAAATATCTCTTACAGTTCCTTGTTTTTCTTGTTTATCATCACTGATATATATATATATATATATATACTATATATATATAGTATAATATATATATATATAGTATATATATATATATATATATTACTATTAATACATAAATTTAGTAATAAATGTAAATATTTATAAATAACAAACCTTATTTCTATTTATACTGTTTTTCAGAAATGCCGGAAGCAGTTGACGACATAGTTGAACCAAAAAAAGATAAAACAGCTTTAGTGACGTTACATGGTATGTTTGAAAGTAATTTTCCACTCCTGTAATGCCATATACTTATTGATTAATGTTAATATAAACATATTTAGGGAGAATCTTCTAAACATATAATGCGCATATAGCACACATTTATTTATATTGGGCAATGTCTTTTTCTATTACTCATTAATCTCTTACTCATTAATTTATTAAAATAATATATTTTGATACACACACACACACACACACACACACACACACACACACACACACACACACACACACACACACACATGTATATGTATATATATATATATATATATATCAAAATATATTAAAATAACATATTTCCCCTTGATTTCTTCTATACCTACAATGCAGCTCGTAGCTTTATCGTGGGACACCCCATATATATATATATATATATATATATATATATATATATATATATATATATGATTGGTTAATTTAATATATTAAATTAACTAATCAATTAATTTAATATATTAAATTAACCAATCAGCAATGTGAGCTATCGGATCCCACTCTATGTTTTTTGCAATTTTTTAGGAGATTCAGCTCGGCCAAGAATATTATCAGATATAACATTCCGTCCTTCTACAAGTAAATTGAATCATTTTGTATATAACCATTGTTTGATTATACAAAATAATGAAAATAAGGAAAATAATATGGACAAGGAATCAATAGAGTTGGAGCACACAGTTTGTTGTGGTAAGTTTGGTTTTATTTATTGATTACTAATAGATCTAATAATTATCACAAACTCAATAATTAAATAAAATCAATAATTAAATTAATTTCAATAATTAATTTCTATTGTTCATTTTCAGTTTTATCTTATTTTTAATTGTTTGCTTCTTGTTTTTATTGTTCAGAAAAATGTCGTCGAGGATATTATACAAAATTTGCGACAATTGAGCGTAAGCTGAACAAAATTATTCATTTCCTAGAAAATGGAAATGAACGAAATGAAATACAAGAAGTCGACTTCTCTCTTTTACCGAATTTCCCTCTCAGTACAGTACAGCAAATAGATAATTTCAACAATAGATTAGAAGATGCGAATGTTCGACGACTATTTGTAAATATTTTATTCTTTATAAATTAAAAGGCTTACAGCAACAGTGATTTTATGGCTTGATGGCTTTAATTAATTACATTAATAAAAATTAAGTAAATTATATTCAGTCATCTAAATGTGTAAAAGTAATATTATATTTTATTAATTATAATAATTACTATTAATTATTGATTTAAGTATGTATATATACGTCATACGTCAGTTTTAGCAAAAATTTCAATTAGGAACATATCCATTCTTAAATAAATGAATATAATTATCATAAAAATGTAATTAAATTTATGTTTTTATTAATATAATAATCATATAGTGAAAATTTATTAAAAATAATTAAAAGTATCAAGATTATTTAAAAAATATATAAATTAAGCAAATTATGCAATAAATAATAATGAATAATAAATGCGCACATACACATTTAAAACATTTAAATATACATTTGTTACAGATGGTAAAAATGTCACAATTGGGTGGAGAAACTGTATCAAAACTTGTAAGGAATATAATGTTTCAAATTTTTGGATATGAACTTGCACAGACATACTCATGGACAAAAGAAGAATAAATCAGCATTCAGAAAATCAAAATTAGCCGATACAATAATTGGTATATCAATTTTGTACGATTACTTTTTTAATTATTAATGGATCACGTTAATAAATTACGACACGTCTAGAAGATAGACAGAGATATTCTTACTTGCTCATTCGCTCATTTTCACACTCGTTCATTTTATCACTCGCTTATTCGCTCAATCATTCATTTGCTCACTGGATTACTCGTTTATTCGCTCTCTCATTTTGTTTCTATCTGTCATTGTCATTGTCTATATCTTTGTTCTGTTTCTGTCAAAAACATAATCTGAAGAAACGTAGTTTTTTTTTTAAATAATTATGTTTACATAGACTTTTCCAAATTCCTCTCATAAATTATGATACTTCCTCGACCGAGATGTGCTTGAAGAGATTTATGCTTCTTAAAAATTTCCTCCACAAGAAAAAAAGACCAACCGTTCCTTGTAATCCTGTATTCGATCTGATTAAGTTGCGTCGCTTGTATCTATTTGCTGGACTCGTGCCATAATTAGTTAACGTTAAAATAATAATTAAAAAAATAATCGTACAAAATTTTCATGTCGAAATTTGTCTCAAATTTAAATCAAAACATATCTGATTATGTGATTATTCCGAATCACATTGTACACTTATATAATAATAAAAATATTTGTATATAAGCTGAATTCTGATATTCACTGCCAGTATTGAAAATCTATAATATACGTGTCCTGAACTATATTTAAATATTTAAATATAGTTCAGGATACGTATATTGAAATGCAGTTATATTTATATCGATTATTTTATTACTTCGTTTGTAGCCATTGTTTTAAAGAAAGATTCAAATACCACGGTAACTGAAGTAGAGGCATGTATGCAAGAGTGGTTGCGACGATCTGGTGACAGATTGCGAATACTACTGAAATAGGTTTTTTTATATATAAAAATGTGTTTTTTATATTATAAATTTTATTTAAAAGTTTATATTTCTAATGTTAATAGTTAATAAATATATATTAAATAGACGAAAATAAATATAAATAAAGCTTTGTAAAGAATGTCTATTTATTGTCGACTAAAAGTCGACGTAATCACCATAACCTATATTAAATAATCTGAAAGTCGACTTATTGTCGGTCAAAAGTCAACTTCGTCGCCATAACCAAACAAAATATGTCGACTTATAGTTGTCATAAAATCGACTTTAAGTTGACTGATATGGCTGACTTATAGCCGACTATAGTCGGGACATTTGTCGACTATTAGTCGACTATAAGTTGACATTCAATCTAATTTTAAAGTCGACTTTAGACATTTTCTGCCGACTTATAGTCGACTAATAGTCGGCTTTGTGCTGTTTGGATATACATACATACATACGTACATACGTACATACGTACATACGTACATACGTACATACGTACATACGTACATACGTACATACATATATACATACATACATACGTATATACATACGTATATATATATATATATATATATATATATATATATATATATATATATACATACGTACATACACATATATACGTATATACGTACATATATATAATATATGCATATATGTAAATTACATATTATCACACTCGCGACGGTTTTACTTGCGTCACTCTCACGCAAGGAAAGGAAGAGACGGTTAGAAAAGAAACACACTTTATTAAACACTAAGCACAAGAGCGATAACAAGAGCTTTTCACAGTTTAATAATAATTCACGACAGCTCAAACTCGCGCGCCGCGCTGACTCTCTCGCCCAAATAAGAAGGGAGGATGTGCGTCACGGCGGAGTCCGACCACGAACCAGTCGTGAAAACTCGTAATTATTTTGCGAAAAAATACCACCTCAGCCAGGAATCGAACCTGGATCTCCTGCTTACCGGGCAGGCATCTTATCCTTTCGATTACCGAAGCATGGGATGATTTATCGCAAATAACGTGTTTAGAATAATACGTCAACAATACAATGATACACATATATATGTATATTACAATATACATATATACATGTATTCTCTCACATGAATCCCCACGATCGGTACTCCAAAGAGATGATGGTCCTATTCTCTCGATGGATGCAGGTCGGACTGCAGCGGCGACACCCTCCAACGCCATTGGCAAATATACAAATAATCCTCCTGGAGCACGACAGGCGAGATTGCATCAAGCATGGCTCGAGCTCCCGAATAAGAAGGAAGGGTGTGCGTCACGGCGGGGCTCGACCATGAACCAGTCGTGAAAACTCGTAATTATTTTCGCGTAATTATTCGCGCGACGACTCTCTCGTCAAAACAACGCTTGACGACCGCGTCGGCAAGGAACGATTTTCAGGCTGGAAATGTATGAGAGTAGCGTCGAGCACCGCTCGATCGTAACACTATTAAGAATTCTTGTTCATATAAATAGTGATGAAAACTTTTCAAAAAGTCAACTATTGTTAACAACTCTCTTCGAGTTACACAATAATTTCTTTCGGTTTTACTTAAAACCCTATTAAAATAAGCAATTGCTCTTTCCTTTCGTTCTTGAATCTGGGATAAAACAGCACCAATGCCATGATTCGAGGCGTCAGTATCCAAAATGAATTTCCCTGTCTCAACTAGAAAAGATAAGACGTGGGAAAAAATCAAACACCGCTTAAGCTTTACAAATGCCTCCTGACAATGTTCATCCCAAACTAACCTACATTGTTTCTCCGTTAAGGAAAATAGAGATTTTGCAATTTGCGAAAATCCTCTAACACATTTCCTATAATAGGAGCATAACCCCAAGAAACTACGAACTTGCTTCTTATTCCGCGGAACAGGCCATTCCTGTACGCTATCTTTTCAGAGTCAGTAGAGAGTAGAGAGTAGAGTTTCCTTCTTCCGAGACTTCATGTCCTAAATATTTAATTTTTCTTCCAAACAGGGAACATTTCTTTGGATTTATTTTTAAATTTGCTGCCCTGAGACGAACAAAACTCCCCCCCGGTAAATTAGCCAACATCTCTTCAAAGGTTTTACTGAAAATTACATCACTAAATAAACCCTTTGTTTAATATCTGATAAAGAACTCTTTTCATTAACCTCTCAAAAGTCGCCGAGGCATCACATAATCCAAATGGCATCACAGTAAATTGTCACAAACCGTTACCTATTGAGAATGCCGTTTTTTCCTTATCTTCTGGATGAAGCTTCACCTGCCAGTATCCACTTTTCAAATCCAACATGGAAAACCAAGAATTTCCTGATAATCGATCAAGAAGATCATCAATTCTTGGCAATGGATAACAATCCTTCTCAGTAATTGCATTGAGCTTTCTGTAATCCACACAGAACCTCAACGTCCCGTCCTTCTTCTTCACCATAACCGCAGGTGAAATCCAAGGACTGTGGGATTCTTCAATCAGCCTTTGCCGTTTCATCTCTTCAAGAATTTTTTCCATCTCATCTCGTATTTGTAAGGGAATACGAAAATCTAGGAATCTGCTTAATAGAACCGATACCGACGCCGCGAGTAAAAGCTACGTGGACAGCGCGTTTCGAGACGCGGAAACGAAAATCTTCGAGACGAGCGAATTCTCGGCGAGCACTCGAACGTTGCTATCGGAAATGAACGAGAGCACGGTTAGATCGATCGGCGAATTGGAGGAATCTATGACGCGCGTAGCCCCGTTTTCTCAAATACGATATGCAGATTATTGCGCGCGGTAGATTCGTCACCCGCGAGGGCATGATGTCCGTGAACAAATTCGGGAAGTCTCTGAAGAGGCATTGACGATCGTTCGACGATCGCATCCCTGCGGGCGTACGTGCGTCGCAGCACGCTCTGCCTTAATCCGGACGACTACGACGTCAACAGACGCAAGATACGCCATTTGGATATACCGATCGACGATACCGACGCGACGACCAAGGGTTACGTCGATGACGCGCTTCGCGTAAGGAGCGAGGAGTCGAAAGTTCTAACGAACGAGCTACGAAAACAGCTGGAAAATATGAACAAGCGAATTCGGAATATTCTACAGTATTACGACGTAAAAACCGAAGTGGACGTTCTGCAACACTTCGAGAAGAAGAGTGAAGCCTCGCTCGTCGATCACGACAAACAAATAGAGGAGACGAGAGACGCGGTGGAACGAGAGCTCGAAAAACGGGACGAATCGCGAGAGAAAGATCTGAGCGAGATCCGAAGGGTCATCGAGACGTTCGGTGACGCTCAGGAAAAACGAACGCGAAATCTAGAGGAATCATTGCGACAGATCGAAGAGAGGAGGGAGGCCTCGCTCGTCGATCTCGATAAACGAATAAGGGAAACAAAACAAGCGCTCGATAAACGGAAGAACCAACGAATTAAAGATCTGCTCATGTTTCAACGTGAGCTGGGACGAATGGAGGAAAAACAGAACAAAGTGCGAGCTAGAGACTCGAGCGAGATTCGAAAGACCATCGAGACGCTCGGCAACGCTCAGGAGAAACGAACGCAGATCCTAGAGGAATCACTGCGAAATCTAGAGAAATCCCTGCGAAACAAGCTCGACGCGTCGTCGACGAGCCGCGAGAGAATATCGACGAACGTGGAGAATCTCGCGCGTAGCGTAACAGATCTGACGAAAATCGCGAGAGAACTGACGGACAAAGCGGTAACGAGAAAGACGCTGGACAAGACGCTGGCTTCGTTGAACGTGGATAAAATAGTGACTAGAGAAACGATAAACGAATTACTAATCGCACTAAAAACAGATATTCCAAATACCATGAAACACGCGATTAACGTTTGGAACGAGGGACAGGAGCGAACGCGCACGAATAAAACCAACGCGAATCGCGCCTCCTCGTAAAATCAGCGATGACCGTCGAAAAAAGGAGACTCGTCGAGGAGCTTCACGCGCTCGCGCGAAGAAACTTTCCACGTCGTCGAGTCGTGGTGCGCGGTTACGACGACCTGTGGTAGGCCGATGTCGTCGAGATGCGCCCGTACGCGCGACGAAACAAATGCTACACCTACGTGATGACGGTCATCGACGTGTTGAGCAAATACGCGTGGGCTGTGCCACTGAAGAGCAAGAGCGGAAGCGAGGTAGCCGCGGCGTTATCCAAGATATTTCGCGACGACGCTCGACATCCGCGAAATCTACAAACGGACAAGGGCAAGGAGTTCTACAACGCTTCCGTAAAAGCGGTTAGATACGATATACGCCACTACTCGACGTACTCGGTGATGAAGGCGGCGGTTGTGGAGCGATTTAATCGCACGCTCAAGAACAACATGTGGAAGCTCTTCACGCTCAACGGATCGTACAGATGGCTCGACGCTCTACCGCGTTTAATCTCGGAGTATAACAACCGCGAGCATTGAACGATCGGAATGTGACCGGTGGACGTAACTCCAGCCATTGCCAAGAGACTCCTCTCCACGGTATACAGTCACTTGAAGATCGCAGCCTCCGCAAGATTCAAGATGAACGATCCGGTACCCGTAAGCAAATTCAAAACGATTTTCGAAAAGAGATATACGCCTAACTGGACGACTGGGATTTTTCGAATCGCTAAGGTGCAACGCACGAATCCCGTGACGTATTTGCTGAAAGACTATCATAAGACTATCATAAAGAGCCAATAGCCGGAGGGTTTTACGAACACGAGTTACTGCGAGTTTCCAATCCCGATATCTATCTCGTTGAGAAAGTGCTACGTAGAAAGAACGATAGAGTTTTTGTCAAATGATTAGGAATGGACAATACACATAACTCTTGGATTCACAAAACAGCTGTATTGTAATGAATAAAGAATGTACAGTATTACTTATTCTACATTGGTACAAATTTTTTATACTACATTAGTATCTAATAACGGTATCTTATAATGGCCCCACGGTAATGTATTGGTGGAGTCGGATATTAAATATCGCTTGTCGTCGTGAAGACTCAAAGCTAGCTTAGTTCGGACACGGTGTAAACCTCGTGCAGCATCGAGCGTATGCACGCCTGACGTCTCGATTGCTGCGACGATTCGTTCAAGCAACGCGCGAAATCCTCGAACGTTATCGTTTTCGCAACGGTACTCCTCTTGACGCCCTTTATTCTCTTCGTATCGCTCTTTCCCAAAACTCTCAGAGCGTACATCTTCGCCCTAAGTCCTATGAACTCCGTCATGATCGCTCCGTTGTTCTCGTCTTTCATCAAACCAAGAACCTTCTTATTCGCGCGCGATATATCGTACGCGTTGTCGTCGGAATAATCGCTGGTGTTGAATCTCGCGATATCTCGCTTCATATTCTCATAAACGTTTCGACATTCCAGAAAATATATCAAGCTATCGGTATCCGTGTACATGATTTTGCATTTAGAGCGATAGAGCGGCATCATATAATCGTAATGAAAATCGTACAATCGCATCTTGGATATCTCTAGAATGCACATACCGACGTAGATTGGTTTGTTAAACTGAACCTCGAGTTTGCGCAACTCGATAGCCATGAGATTCTCGTCGAAAACGCTCCTACTGTGAAAATTCGGTTTCGCGATCAGCGCCTCCGCGCCATATCTTCCGTCTCAACGCGTCACGAGTCTCACGTCTACGTAATTGCGCACGTTCTCCATTGTTTTGCCGAAAACCGCGTTGTTCATCAGCTTATACAGATTCCTCTCGAACTCGTTGCTCGCGCGAGTTCTCCGTTCCGTATTGAGCTCGATGTACGCGCGCAACCAAGGAAACTGCGCGAACCGCAACGCGCGATAAATCTTCGTCACGCGTAAACCGTGTTCCACGCACTGCTGAAGATTGTGATAATGCGTCACGTAACCCGACTTGTCGTAGAGCGTGGCGAGTAGCTTTTCGTTTCGATTTCCTGGCGGTCTCTCGCGTGTCGGGCAGAATGGAAAATCCGCTTGGTCGTCGTGAAGATATCGCGGATATTTGAGATCGACTTCTAGAATATAACCGATATCGGAGTCAGATGGCACGGACATAATATCAAGACCCTCGACATCCTCGACCTACCGAAATTCCGCATACGGTAAAGGTTCGCACATGGCCCAGCCGTAGAGATTGTTCACATCGTAGTACATGAGATACGACGACGGCTGAGACGAGTCATATGACGATTCATATTGGTTATTAACTCGCGCGTATCTGTCCCAGCATTGGCTTAAACTGCCGCGTATACCGCTCTCTACGAACATCACCATATCGATATCGGTAAGCAGATCGAATCGAATGTTCGTGTATTTCAACATAGCGTCCCACGTATATCCCGATAATGTGAAATAATGCGCTGGATCCAAATCGTAACTTTCCATACAAGTATCTCGAAAATTTTCAAAAACAATCCGTCAAGAGAAGCACATCCGTTTTCAAATATAGATCGCTGTATTCGCCGAGAGTTTTCACGTGAAAACGCTCCCATACCCTTCGCGCGTGTTCATAATCACTAACGCTCACAGTTTCGCCAGTTAAAGAACTGTGAAAGGCTTCGATCGGCGGTAACTCGGTCACTAACAGTTTATCAACGCTATCGATGTACTCGTACGGAAATACGTCCTTGCGCATGAGCAACTCGAAATCCTCCGCGATGAGATCGGAAAATTCGAATCGCGAGATCCTCAATTTTTCCCGATCTAGATACGAAGCTACTTTTTCTAAACTAGTATTAAGAAACTTAAACGAATCCACGAAACATAGCTTAACACAAGTTTTCCATTTTCCGTACGCCGAATCGTTGACAATTTTCGAAAACGCGATGTAATTCTCCTTAGTCAATGGTAACAAATCGACTCTACCATCGAAAGCGTTCGCTATATCCTTAATAATGAAATATGCATCGTAACCGGATAGATTGTGAAAAAAACGGGAATAACGAACGCGTTCTGATAGCGTTCTGATAGCTCAAATTGCAGCTCGCGTGCCCGGTCCTCTGTATCGTCCGGTAAGATGACAGTGATCGCGCACGCGGATATCGTACGACTCAAAGCTCTTTCCGCACACGTGACAATTTGTCGCCTTTTGAAAAGCGCTCCGCTCGTTCGGCGTGAGCTCCGACATCGATACGCTCGCGCACAGAATCTTCTTCACGCGACACGCGAGAGCGCGCAGCTCCTCGACGAACCACGCAGTCGCCTCGGCGAGATCTATACGCGGATACGATTCCGTTGTACTACGCAAATAATATCCTACGCTAAACGCCTTGTGGTGTTGATAGGCGAATCTATTATTGTCGAGATTCCTACTGAACTGTTGATCTCCCTTTTCTAAAACGCACTCCAGATCTGCATATACGACGAATCATAGTCTCTTCTTTCTGTCGTGATTGTAAAGAGAGCAACTTGTCGTCCTCGCTCGGAAGAATAACGGCGCAGTCGTTCGCTCTTCCGCATTCGACGCTATGCGCGACCAATTTCTCGTCTGAATAAAAATAATGTAGACATCTGAAAAATACAATTTATAATTAATACAAAATTTATTTCGCGACGAGCATAATCTCTCTTACGCTTACCGGTCGCATATGTATTTTTTTTCCTTATGCTTGTTTATTTGAGACGTTAACAGTCGAGACAGATGCTTTATCCATACGAAATGACCGACGTTATCGCCGCGCCACTCGTTCGACAGATAGAGCAAATTTACGTGCGTAGACTTTTTGTTCCCCGTAAGCGACAAAGGAACGATCATGATATCGTTCCTCCTCGTTTTCTCTCGAATGGCAAATACGTTGATAGACAAATCGTTAAGACGTTCGAATCTAGCGATGTTTCGTAGTGTCATAGGAAAATCGATACCATCGAAATTCAGCACCAATGAATAGTGAGGATACGACGGCGGTCTATCCGAATGTAGATCAACGGGATATAGAGCGGCCATCACCGCCCATGCGAAACACGCGTTGCCGTGTGAACGTACATTAATCACGGCTCTCTTATATCTTATCTTCGGAGGAAGTAACATCCAGCGTGCATAGGATTACACTTATTTACATTGATCATTAAATTTAATATCCGAAGTAACGCCCAACCGCTATCGCGTTCCTGAAATTCCTCCAGCGACGTCAGAACAACATTTATAACATCTCCGTCGTACCATTCTCGTAGATCGGACATACCGAATAGCTGACAATTCCTCGAATGGTCTTAACAGCACTCTTATCATTCGCGACGAATTCCCCGTGAAACACGGTGTTGACCTTTAAACACGCGTACATATCGAGATCGACTCGCACTCGCTCGAGCACCGTGGCCCTTGCGTCCTCAAGAAACCGTCGAGATTCGATGTACTCGATGTTTACCACAGCACCCGTTCGTACGCGATTCGCGAAAGCCGTCTCGATATCCACCCATTCGAATCCCTTCGAACCGCCGTATCCTGCACCTAAGTAACTAAAACGTCGACTCAAAGCGAATCTCGCATCCTCCAACTGCGCTACTCGAGAGACCAGAGAATTTATCGTTCCGATAACCGTAGGATCGACTCTATTCTCACATCTATCTCTCAAAACCTCGAGACACTCGATACACTCCTGTACTACACTCCTTTCCAAATACGATAGGCGCACACCCCTTCAACGCCGCGCGTTCGAGAAGATCGCGACTCTTCTCCATATCGCAACTTCCCACACTGTGTTACCCCAACCGTCCGTAGGAACGATGAATTTAACGTCTCGAACTTTTCTCTCTCTCGCTGTTCTCTCATAGATCACCGCTCTGTCGCTCAGAGCGAGCAACGTTTCGATCCACAGTTTCTCTCGCGGACTCTCCGTACCAATCTCCCGTCGCAAGTGATACGTGGCCACGTTCCAGCAAACATCTTCTCTCGCCACGATCCACTCCTCGTCGTTACCAGGCGCGATAGTCTCGTAACACTCTAAACTATCGTCACTCTCGATAATCAACTCGCAACGATCGTCGTCGAGGTCGCGATACGTCACGTTGCGATCGAACGCGCGTAAAAGCGCATCGTTGCTCTCGCTCGAAGACAAACCACCGTTAAGCGCGACTTCTTCTATATACGTTCTTAACAATGGGAAAAAATGCCTCTCACGACTAGATATATACCCCGAGGCAGCGTCAAAAACGCGACAACCGCGACATTCCGAAATACGCGCGGCATCCTACATAATCAGAACGCGCGCCTTCCCATTGCCACGAAAACAGGATGCGCTAGATCCCCGCGGAAACCGTCTAGACACAGAACGCGCCTAACCGCAACATCCTACAAATAGCTCTTTCCTCTTTTTACGTGCCTAATAAAATAATACAACAATAGAGTAATAAAATAATACAACAATAGAGTAATAAAATATTCTCTCGTCATTAACACTCCTACAACGATTCCCTCCTCGCGCGACCTCCATCTCTCATACATTCTCAATACCATACCCCTTGATATCGCACATTAAATCTCTCATTATTAACACTCGTGCGACGATTTCCTCCTCGCGCGATCCCCATCTCGTCTCTCATACGTTCCCGATAATATAACGTCACCCTCGGTATCGCTAATTGAAGACTCCCGGCGCGTCGCCGATCCGCCTCTCGTCCCCCGCGATACGCAAACGAACGAGGAAAAAACTCCGACTCTCTCGCGGTTAATCTTATTCTCATACATATTCATATATACAATCCATAGTTATATTACGATTATAGTACATATTTATATGCGCGCACACTTAGTTGCGCTAATTGTTGCTAACGCGCTCTCTTCTTTTTCTCTCCTCCTCGTACGCGACTGACGAAACGACACCGCTTTTCCTCCAATACTTGCGATGAGCGCAAAAAAACATCTCGTCGTCATCGTTATCGTTGAATACATCGTAATAGCCGCTTTCGTGAAAATTCACCATGTACTCCTGTCGTCTGCTAATCTCGATCGGCTTCTTCTTTTCGTAGAGTACCTCCAGTAAAAGATTATATGCCATCCCTCGATAGTGATGACATACACACGCCTCTATTATCTTTTTAGGTGAAATCTCAGGCTGAGACGGAAATCGACAACCGCGCCTCTTTAATTGATTGGAAATCGGTGTATATTGTCCTCTCACGACGTACTCCGTCACATTGACCGATGGATACGCCGTCACATTTCGCAATGGAGAAGATGTTAGATCATCCAGCGAATGGCACCAACACATCTCATCGTCGTCGATCATTCGTGTCTCACATAGCTGGCACCGATTCGCTACTTTAACAGTTCTCGTCATCGTAAACACACGGCGACAAGTATCGCTCAAAAGAATCGCCTCGACGACGCGTCAAACCGCAACGTTCTACAAAACAGGACAAGCGGCACGCGCTATATAGTCTCTCATAGACACCTAGACATGAAACACGCCTAAGGCGACGTAACAAACCGCGGCGTCCCACGAAACAGGACGCGCTAGACCCCGCGGAAAACGCTCAAACGCGAATCGCCTCGACGACGCGCCAAATCGCGACATTATGAAAACAGACACGCCTAAGACGACGTAACAAACCGCGGCATCCCGCGAAACAGGACGCGCTAGATCCCCCGTGGAAAACGCTAGGGCGGCGTCGAGGACGCGCCCGAGGTTACGCGGAAAGCGCTAGACTCGCCCGGGGGATTACGCGAAAAGCGCTAGACCGCGCGGAAAACGCTAGGGCGGCGTCGAAGACGCGCCCGGGGTCACTAGCGGGAAACGCTAGGACGGCGTCAAAGACGCGCCCCGGGAGTCGCGCGGAAGGCGCCGGACCGCGCGAAAAAAAGCTAGGGCGGCGTCGAGGACGGGGGAAACCGACCCGGGGAAACCCCGCGACCGCTTTACCGACCGAGAAGGATAAACCTGTCTCGACGACCGCCAGAGGGATCCACCTTCTCTCCCCGGATACGAACCCCCTGAGGAAAGAAAACCATTCTTACCGACTCAGGAGGATTGGATACGAACCCCCTGGGGATTCTACGACCCCCCTCCTCCTCTCACCCCCCCCACTGTCTCCGGGGGGCTAGGACCCCCTATGCTTATCTACTTATGAAATTCAAAAGATTTTAAAATCTTAAACACAATATAATTTTATTTTATAAAAACGGATAGTAAACGAAAAGTATTTTAATAAAAAATATAATTGTACGAAAAATATAATTAATCTAAATGTAATTTACTCAAAAAAGTTGTGATATTAAAAAGTTGCATCATAATGAAAATATAGGTAAATGTATAGAAAAACGGAGCCACTTCCAATGACCTTAACCTTGACATATGTTGTCACTACCCTGAGAAGATTTTAGATGATGGTCATTGTTCGTTAAAAAATTATTAACAAAAAAATAAAAAATAAAGTGAACAATTTATTCATCAATAAGTAACACACAGTTAATTATTTTCATAATATTATCATTGAATAAATGCATTATTAATCACGATGTGGTGAATGGAAATGAGTTATATTATTAAAAAATTTATCAATACTTTCTTCTAAAGAGTAATACTGTTTAAATATAAATTTGTTCAAATAATGTTCGTAATGATCTTTAGAAGTTCCATATCGAGGTAACACATTTTTATACACATTTTTTATATCTCTCCAGAATCTTTCAATATTTTGAGTATGAACTTCTGTACGTGGGTATACAAAATTGCTTTTGTGATTAACTGTATAATGAGTATAAGTGTTTTAACAAAAGAAAATTTATTACCAAGAGGCTGTTTTGATAAAAATCGAGCACATATATTCAGTTGATGTTTAATAGCAAGGGTTAAGGGCAAATTTCTGTGTGAATTAGTAACACGAGCTGCTTGTTTCAAAGGTCTATTTTGCTTCCCATCGAAGACAACATACGAACTATAGCGGACCAACATTACGCATGACTTGAGGATAATGTAACATAAAATGATGGTTAGCTTTTAGAATCTAAGAATGAGATATAATGACAATAAGAGCCCAGCGCTAAGAGCTCAGTACTAAGAGCGCATATAAGTTTATTATATAATCAACATAAAGCGTAGAACGAAGTGTAACATAACGCGTAGAGCGGACGTTTCGGCTAATTTCTTTTAGCCTTCATCAGCGCAAGAGTTAACATATACAGATAAATATAATTAAACAAAAGACGTATCGCAAAATCTTAGTCATTGTGGCCGCAAATGTCGAAGTTCATAAAACCGGAGATCTCTCATATTACGATGCATCTTCAAGGCATATGATAGTAGTTGCTAGGATGGCCAACTCCTCGATTACAAGGTCGAAAGTTGAGAAATCCCAACATTGTACGGGCATGAAGTTATGATGCATTTACAATAATGCCTGTAAATGACCAGAGCGGCTTTTATGTGAGACGATGTGAAAGAACGCGCAAATACATATAAAAAGATCACTTACAAATAAATTCAGAGCTCATCTGCAATTACTGTAGATTGAACTCTCCGACATTTACTTACACATTGAAGCTACACACACTCAGATTTATAAACTGTCTCGGCTGTTATATCGCGACAGTTATATCCCTTTATCTATCTGCAATTCTTTTTTCACTAGGCAACAAGGACCGCTACATTCTTTTTTTACCAATCAACATGACAAACTTAACAAGAAATTTGATAACTTATTAACGAAACATAGAATTAAAATTAATGACATAAAACCGATCCATTATTTCTACAGTTCCCCCACTCAATCACACACCTCCGTCAGGGAACATTGTTTTTATTTCAAACCATCAATTATTTTAAACCATCAATTCAAAAAACGGACAGAATCGTGACTTGGAGATCGTGATTGACCCACATACGTCCAAACAGAAAGAACAGCATTCTTTTTTACACATTAATGAAAAATGGTTTGTTAACCTGTCCTCCACCCCTGTTCCTACAGACGTACAGAGTCTTTTATAACTGGGTGACAACTTTAGTCTCCCTATCAATAACAATGAAAAACTGACCACAGAATTCATTAAGAACATTGAGAGTAACCTTGAAACTCCCTACATTAACACAAATGACACAAATGATCAGAAACCGCTCAGTAAACATCATTAACAGTTCCCTAATTATTCGATCCTTAAATGTGAATTTAATACACGCTTAAATGAATTAGTTTCCACTACCAGAGAGTTTCTACACAATGATAATCTCATTGTCACCCGTGCGGATAAGGGAAACATTATTGTTGCGCTGGATAAAGATGTACTTCAGAAAGATGAAAGAATTATTAAATGATAATAACACTTATTCTGTCGTTAAAAAAGATCCAACAAAAAAGTTCACTTCTTGTTTACGAGACTTATTAAAGAGGTGGAAAGATGCTGAGTTCATATCAATCTCTATTTACAGACATTTATTATGCAGTAACGGAGTTTTACCAAGAGCATATGGATTTCCAAAAATCCATAAACCTAATTGCCCTTTCCGACTCATTGTTTCTTCCCTCAACAGCCCTTTATATAATTTAGCTATTCTTTAGCTTTTATCTATCACATAATGCTCAAAAGTTTTCCTGTTGCACATAGCCACATCAATAATAGCTTTGAATTGGTTAAAAGACTTTCTGACGTGTGTATTGACAAAGATTCTTCTTTGATTTCCTTAGACGTCATTTCGTTGTTTATCAATGTGCTCATTGAAATGGCCATTGAAAGTGTCTCTGCCAGCTGGAATTACATTTCTGATAATTGTTCCATATCTATTAGGTGTACAAAAAAGTTCTGAGCTTTTTTTGTAAAATTCAATCTTTATTCAAAAACAAACAAAAAAATATTAATCAGCGAAATATTTCTCGTTTGCATCAACGACCTTTTGCCATCTTTCGGGTAGCTTGCGAATTCCTTGACGATAGAAGCTCACCGGCTTCGAAGCGATAAAGTCATCAATACATTTTCGTATCTCTTCAAATCTCACGAAATGTGTATCAGCCAAATGATGCTGCAGCAATCGGAATAAGTAGTAATCGGAAGGCGCCATGTCTGGGCTATACGCCTGCGGGAGAAGTTCTCAGCCTAACGCAAAGATATGATCCTGAGTCGCTTTCGCAACATGTGGTCGAGCATTGTCATGAAGCAAGATCACGACGTCCTTGGCCAGTAAATGGCCTTTTTTCTTCTAATGCATCGCTCAAATTGGTCAATTGTTGTTGGTAGCGGTCTGCCGTGATTGTTTCACCCGGTTGTAACAACTCGTAATACAACACACCTTTCCAATCCCACCAGATACAGAGCAAAACCTTCTTGGCGTGGATATTGGGCTTTGGCGTCGATGTCGAAGATTCCAGGGTCAACCCATGATTTTGTCGACTAGGGTCAACCCATGACTTTCTACGTTTAGGATTATCATAAAGAATCCACTTTTCATCGCCTGTAATGATTTTGTGCAGAAAATCTTTTTTCCGGAACTTTGAAAGCAAAGTGAGTGCAAAGTGAGTGTCCCGCCGACGATTTTTGTTGTCTTCGGACAATTCATGCGGAACCCATCTGCCTTTCTTCTGAACCTTTCCCATCGTATGTAAACGTACGGAAATGGTTTGCTGCGTAACGCCAAGTTGTTCTGCAAGCTCCTTTTCAGTTTGCGCAGAGTTATATCCAGCAGTGCTTGCAATTTGTCCGTTTCAATCTTTTGAGGGCATCCAGCACGCGGTTCATCTTCAAGACTGAAATCTCCTTGGCGCAATTTTTGATACCATCTTTTACATGTAGTATGACTTACAGCGTTCTCTCCATATACAGCACAAATCATTGCAGTGGCTTCAGCAGCATTTTTCTTCAGATGAAACGCGAAGAGGATGAAAAATCGAATATGCTCTTTTGTTATTGCCATCGTGAATACTACTGATTTTTGAGGTTATGTCATCAAACGCTAAACCGTATGGCATTTTAGAAGGCCAAATGTTAACGCTTTAAAACCGCAAAAGGGCGGGAAGATATATCAAATTTAAATTGTTATTTCGGTTGTATGAAATCTAAAGCTCAGAACTTTTTTGTACACCTAATAAATTTGAATTTATTACGGCGGTCAGATTTATATTAAATTCTACTTATTTCACCTTTAACGAAGTGTTTTATCAACAGACATTTGGCACGCCCATGAGATCCCCTCTCTCACCATCATAGCAAACATAGTACTACAAGACTTGGAAACCAGAGCTCTTAATTCCTTGTCATTTACCCCTCCATTTTTTGTTAAATATATTGACGACATTGCTTTGGCAGTCCGCTCCGATTTACTCAATCATACTCTGAACATTTTTAATACCTTCCACAATTTAACATCTTCCTTTTACAATTTACAATGGAGATCGGAGGTAGGACATAGACTCAACTTCTTAGACGTTACCATAATCTTAGTCGACAATCAATTGATCTTCGATTGGTATCATAAATCGACGTTTTCGAGGAGATATTTACATTCCTTATTTCCTCTCAAATCACCCTGTATGTCAAAAAAGAGGCACCGCCATAGGATTAGTTGACAGAGTCATTTTACTATCACACTCGACTTTCTACTGTAAAAATTTAAATCTTACAGTTAAGATTTTATTGGATAATGGTTATCCACTAGATTTCATCTTTAAGATCTTGATTTTATTTTAAGATCTTTCACGAATGCTTTAAGATATTTTTTCTTAAGATTAATTCTAATTTCGACAACACAGAGCAGATGGACGAACCTGAGAGAGTTTCTTTTTTCATCATACCATGCGTTCCTGCAAAAATTTAAGAACATTACTAGAGACTTAAATATCAAACTAGCATATTGCACTCTCAATAAATTGAACACTTTTATTAAAGTTTACAAAGACTTCTGTTCACCATTTACTCACAATAATGTTGTCTATAAAATTAATTGCGATAATTGTGATGCATCGTATATGAGATAGACTAAAAGACAATTACATTCCAGAATCTCTGAACATAAGAATCATATCCGGTGAAATACGAATAATCACTCCGTTATAACTGACCACAGACTAGCATATAATCACGATTTTGATTGGAGAATGTTGAAATTTTAGACAGAGAACCACATTTACACAAACGGTTAATTTCGGAAGTGTTGCATATTAAAAGACAAAAGAACAATATTAATTTGCAGACTGATACGGAAACGGTATGTGAATGTAATAGAAAAACTCTTTAAAATTTAATTTAACGTTAATTTATTTTTATACTGTATTTCTTGTGTTTCATATATGTTTATATTCTTTATATATTTTCTATTTATTATTCCTTTTCTATCATTTGACACGTACATTTTATCTGTAGCGACATGTAGCATAAACCTAATTTTGTTCAACAATACGTTTTTAGCCAATTTATACCTAGCGTTTTTTATACTCGTCTTATATTATTTATTTCCGTTATTGTATCATTTTTATTATATACATTTATATATTTCCATAGGTATATTATTATTACGATTTGACCATCTCATTTTGTTACGTACACTCTTGTCTTTCTTATATGTATATTATTATTTTTCGACTGTTTTTGTTAACTTCTCCGAAAGAGATTGTTTGCGACTCTCGATTACCTGGTTGACAACAGTCATTTGTGCCACGGCATTACGGTGGTTTCATTTATTTCTCAGTGACTGTCTAAGATTCATTGCGCTGAGTGTAATTAAGTTAGCCGAATGAGTCACCGTTAATGAGCTCTTTGTAAGTAATCTTTTTTAAAGGAATTTGCGCGTTCTCTCACATCGTCTCGCATAAAAGCCTGGTCATTTACAGGCATTATTGTAAATGCATCATAACTTCATGCCTGTACAATGTTAGGATTTCTCAACTTTCGACCCTAATCGAGGAGTTGGCTATCCTACTGTCATATGCCTTGAAGATGCAGATCGTAATGTGAGAGATCTCCGGTTTTACGAACTTCGACATTTGCGGCCACAATGACTAAGATTTTGCGATACGTCTTTTGTTTAATTATATTTATCTGTATATGTTAACTCTTGCGCTGATGAAGGCTAAAAGATTAGCCGAAACGTCCGCTCTACGCGTTATGTTACACTTCGCTCTACGCTTTATGTCACATTGATTATATTATATAATACACTTATATGCGCTCTTACTGCGCTGGGCTCTTATTGCCATTATACTTCATTCTTAGATTCTTATATTGGGAATCTTATTTTATATTCAAATTAGCCTTTAGAGTCATATGGGGAAAGATTTACACTTAAATACATTTCATGATGTTCTGATATCAAAGTAGCAAAGTAATTTAACGATCTAATATTAACATAAGGAGCTGTAACAATATCCACGATTGATTTGAGTTTTATATAAAGAAGCCAACAATCATCTTCTTTGGGAATTAAATTATCAATAATTAACCCAAAATATCTGATGAAATATGACATTTCAGTGGCAGAGAATCTTAGTTTTCCACTAACAAGGGGAATACCAGCTAACTGATCGGGGTATTTTGATGCACTTTATATAGACTGTTCTTGAGTGAAAAAAAAATGATACGTCCGGCCGTTCTTGCCAATGGCTCATAGTTTCGAAGAAATTGATTTTTAAAAAATTAGTCTAGTCGGCCGATATAGCGGGTGGGACGCTTTATATGTTTAATCATCGCTATTCAGCAAGAGCAGTAGTAGCACAGGCGGTAAGGCGTTAGCTTTGTACGACGTAGTCGCGTGTTCAAATCCTGTCGCGTATATTTTTTTTTTTTATTAAAAATTTGTATTCGTATTTGTAATTATTTTGTTACTGTAGATGTTCAAAAAAATTATTTATTTAATTATATCTGTACATTTTTTGTAAATAAGGTTTTTAGGTAGTTATTATAATAATTTGAAAAATCTCTATAAAGAAATATTAATATCTTTAAAAATTTAATTTTAATTTAATGTTATTAATTTTAATTACTTTTTGATTGTAATAAAATTTCATAAATTTACAAATAAATAATTAAATACAAATTAATAACATCAAACAAAACATAAAATTAAAATTAAGCTTATAAAGATATTAATATTTCTTTATAGAGATTTTTCAAATTATTACATTAGCCCGCTGCTCTTGCTCAATAGCGATGATTAAACATATAAAGCATCCCGCCCATATATCGGTCGACTAAACTCATTTTTTAAAAATCAATTTCTTTGAAATTATGGGCCATTGGTAAGAACAGCCTGTATAAAGCGCATCAAAATACCCCGATCAGTCACCTAGTGTTCCCCTTGTAAGTTAATTATTACTTTTATTCTTGTTTTTTGTAAGTTTTTTGATCTCTTTTTTGTTATATTTTTATACTTTTTAAATATGTTGGTCTCAATGGATTTCCACAGTCCTCTCATGCTTTCTATTAGTTTCGTCTTTCCACATTTTTCGCAAATATTTATATCAGAGTTAAGTTCTTCTTTATTTAACGTTACTTCCTCAGGATGAGCTTTCTGATTACGTTCGTTCGTAATACTTTCCACATCCTCATTTAACGTATTTATATTTAGATTTTCATTTTTTAGATCCTTTTTAAATTCTTCCCACTTTTTTTCCCCTTCTTTAGTCATGTGAAGTTTGAAATTCTCAACTTCAATCAATAAACTTTTTTACATTAATATTGACTTTAACAGACATTGTTTAAATAATTTTTGTTAAAACATTGTTTTTGCAATATCAGGCCCATTAGTATTATTCGCTCTCGCGCTCTGAAGAGGACCCACTGTTTCATTTTCATTCAGTTTTTTTTTTTTTTTTTAATAAATCCTTTTTAGAATCTTCAGATTTCCAACATTTGAGCTGATATACATCTGAGCTGATGCGTGAAAGAAATCTTGTTTTAAAAACTCGAAACATGTTTATCTGGAAGTAAAAAATTTATGTAATAAATTAATCATAAGTAAATCAATAAATTATTGTTGTACGTTACATTTATGTGTACGCGCGCGCGCGTGTGTGTGTGTGTGTGTGTGTGTGTGTGTGTGTGGGTTGTATGTGTCTGTATATAGATCTAGTTTTTAGCAATTTAATTTACATATTGAGATTTCATCCAAAAAAAATATGAGTTTTTTAATAAAAGAAAAGCTCTAGAAGCTAATACTTCAAAGAATTTACTTTTTGATATAGAAGTACAAGGAAAGAATATTTGTAGATTATAAACTTGATTTGTAAATTATAAACTTGAGTGACAGTCTACACCAATGATACTAAAAAATATATATAAATGTATATAAATGTAAATATATTTAAATGTATATAAATCTTGTTTTTTTTATTATAAAAGTATAAAACTATTTATACTTATTTAATTCAATATCTGCATGTGAAAATCATGTATAATTTTTTAAAAATTAAAAAATTTTTTTAAAATGTCTAATGTCGCTTTAAAAACTATGTAACTCTTAAAATATATTTAATATATCTAATCAAGATTATGTGGTTTTCAAAGTAACTAAAAAAAATGGTTTTGGAAACATACAAATTTATATGTGACAGAGAGAGAGAGAGAGAGAGAGAGAGAGAGAGAGAGAGAGAGAGAAAGAGAAGTCTCAAGATTCTTATGAAAAAAATATTATACTCTACAAACAAAAGTATTATTTAGATTATACAGAAAGGATTTTCTTATAATTACATATGATAATCAGATATAAATTAATGCTTACTAAAATTGAAAGTAGAAAACATTTGTTTTAAAATATCATTATAAATGCTTTAAATAAAAATAATATTAGATTTACAAGAAGAGGGGATTTTTTTAATATTAAGAGGATTGCAATCTTAACTCCAACATCTCAAAGTTATGATATTTCCTCTATATTTTAGAATATCTTCTTGAGACCGTATATCAAAGGAAAATCATTTAGAATCAAGAGGAATAGAATATTTTTCTTGAGTATGTGACAGAGATAGAGAGAAAAAGAGAGAGAGAAAGAGAGAGGGGGGGGAGAGAGAGAAAGAGTCTCAAGATTTTTATGAAAAAAATATTATACTCTACAAACAAAAGTATTATTTAGTTTATACAGAAAGGATTTTCTTATATAATAATTACATGATATAGAATATTTTTTTTGGTGTTTTTGATTTAAAGATTTTTAAAAATATTTAAAATGTTTTATAACAATTACTTTGCACTTATCTAAATTTGCACTTCACTATAAGTAGTAACTGTAGAGAGCCTTCTTAAACCTTCGTGCTTTCGATGATCAACACCGTTATGACCATATGTCGAATGTGTCGATGATTATAAAGGACAAACGGATTATAATTATAAAGGACAAATTATTCCTAATCATCAATTTCATCAGAAATTATAACAGTCTTTATTACATTCTTATTTATCCGCGTCCATATGAATAACGACGATGATGACAATGATGGTAATAGTAATTATTTCATACAGGAGTATTTAATTATTTATTTGTAAATTTATGAAATTTTATTACAATTAGAAAGTAATTATAATTAATAACATTAAATTAAAATTAAACTTATAAAGATATTAATATTTCTTTATAGGGATTTTTCAAATTACAATAACTACCTAAAAACTTTATTTACAAAAAATATACAGATATAAAATATAATTAAATAAATAATTTTTTTGAACATCTACAGTAATAAAATAATTACAAATAATAAATAATTACAAATACGAACAAATTTTTAATAAAAAAAAAATATACGCGACAAGATTTGAATACGCGATCTATGTTGTACAAAGTCAATGCCTTACTGCCTGTGCTACCACTGCTCTTGTTCAATATCGATAATTAAACATATAAAGCTTCCCGCCCGTATATCGGCCGACTAAACTCATTTTTTAAAAACCAATTTCTTCGAAACTATGGACGATTGGCAAGAACGACCGGACACGTATCGTTTTTTTTTTCGCTCAAGAACAGCCTATATAAAGCGCATCAAAATACCCCGATCAGTCATCTGGTGTTCCCCTTGTAAGCAAATGTTATTTATTTATACGTGATACAGCATTACCCGATTCTGTTGGATCATAATTGAAATAAAATATTCGGTTATTCAAAGTTTCAAGAGACAAGTATTTTTAATATAAACTAAATTATATATTATATGAGCTAAATCATACGAACATACTTCTTCCAACAAGTCATGCATAATGTCGAAACAAAATAAAAGAAAATAAAAGAAAAACTAGGAATTTTATCCACACATTGTTTTTTAATACCAATCATTGCCAAAATCTGTATATTAATATCATCAAAGTAATTTTCTATTGTTCATAATTGTTTTCATTATTTTTTTATAATCGAGAACAGTTGTGGTCATTTCACTTTTGTCTTAAACATTCGACACGGATAATTTGCATTAAATTCTTCGAATAAGCCACAAATGGAATGTATACTTAAATTATCTCCAAGCAATAAACACATGCTAAAATAAATGTCTTTTTTTCCATTGTGGATTATAACACAGGTCCACAAAAAAAAAGTTGTCTGCGCCATGGACTAGACCAGTATTATGTATTTTGGCCCGCTGAAACCGAATATGACTTCAGTTTTGGCCCTACATGTCAGGATTTTTTTTATAGTCAAAAATACCTTGGAAAATCCATTCAATCGTAGATCACTCAACTTAACATCAAACTCCATAGCTCATTAAACTCCAGACAACCAAATTAAAAATCCTAAAACCTTTTCGTACTAATCTCGCAATCTTTGAACTCTATACTCATAATGCTAGGACAGAACGAGGGGTATACAATTTTATTGGTAAATTCATAAGTTACAAACCTTGGACCAGCAAACTTAATGCTCATAAATCCTTAAACAGAAGACTCCATAACCCATAGTCCCATAACATTGTCCAATTACCCCATAACCCCATTAACTTAGGAATGAAGCAAACTCCTAATAACCTCATGACCCTGGGAGTTATGCGGACAGAAGAAAGGATATACAATAACATACAAAACATAAACTGATAACTCTGGAATTCTTGAGCACGAAATATTCTATTTCGGAAAGTTTTTAGACAACATAACTTATGATCGTTTGTGTTTTCATACCTTCTTATCTTCAAATGATCTGTGGAGTGGGTTCCGTTTACGCTTCTTTCCTTTCACAACACTTTCTCTCTTCAATATCCAACAGAAGTCAGCCATCATATTTACATCCCATCTACCCTGGTAACGACGTTCCATTTCTTTGATATCTTGATGAAACCGTTCTCCTTGTTCTTCGCTGTAGTCTCCAAGATTTTCTGGGAAATAATCGAGATGAATGGAGGAAATGTAACTTGTAATTTATCAGGCAACTCAATTATTGGTATTTCCTAAGCATATCAGCAAATAACTCTTCATAGGTTTCATCCTTGTGATTACCTAAAAAGTTTTCAATCACCTTCTTAAAACTAAGTCACGCAGCCTTTTCTTTAACATTCATTGTAGCAATGAATGCTCCATCTCTTAATATTGTACGGATTGCACCATCGAAGATTCCTTCTTTCAATTTCGCGTCAGTTATTGCTGGAAATTTTTTTGCCAAGTATGCATAACATGAACCATCCTTATTCAGTGCTTTGACAAATTGTTTCATCAAACCAAGTTTAAGGTGGAGAGGAGAAAGAAAAATCTTGGATGGCTCTACTAAAGGCTTGTTGATGACATTTTTTGAACCGGGTTCCATGGATTTTCTCGCAGGCCAATGCACTTTGACGTAATGATTTTCACTCTGCTATCTCATAAGCATAAAAAGCATGGAAACTTTGTGAAATCTGACTGTTGACCCAAAATAAAAAGAATTTTGAGATCACCACAAAATTGCCAGTTGTACTCCGAGTATTTTATTTTATTTAAAACTATCTCTATATTTTTGTATTCTTCTTTAGCGTTACTGAATGTGCTATGGGTAGTAGCGCATATTTATTAAAATTATGTAACAACACGGCTTTCAGGCTTTGCTTGGAGGAATCTATAAACAATCTCCACTCTTTAGCTTTGTATACATTTTTTTTCAATTCATTTATCAGTCCTGTAACATCATTACAGTAGACCAGATCTTCGTCTTGAGTGAAGTATTTTCTGAATGACTCATCTCTCTTCCGATAAATTGAAACTGTCGTTCCTTTGGACAACAGATTCTTTCCTTTCAACCTTGATGTTAGTAATTCGGCTCCATATTTGGGTAACCTTAATTCTCTGATTAGATCACTCAATTGTTCTTGAATAAACAGTTGATTAACGTTAGTGAGCATGTCGGATGAACACGGTATTCTATCTTTATTTTTTGTATACACTGAAGATGACTCAAACTAGAGTACGTATGTTATGCATTTTAAATTGTAATAAAGAATGTATTATAAATTGCGCACCGTAAACAGCACTGATTCTCATTACCCGTTTACTACATCGTATCTAATACCGAGAATCATCTCAATAATATTTAATATTTTTTGCTTTTTATATGATTTCAAAATTGCACGACCTTGTGCTGTCTTCGTCAAAATATCTTTAACAGTCGTTGTAACTTTCTAAATATCAATGATGTAGTAGTTTTGTCGTTACTGCTATCTTCATCCGCTAAATTGTGTGCATGTAAATTACTATTTTCATTTTATTCCTATAAAGTGTAATCAAATATATACATGTATACTAAATTATATACTAAATGTATAATTATACTATTCATATATATACAAAATGTCTCATAATTCAGTTAACTCTCGTGTTTAGAATAGCAGAATAAACTAAGTTTAAAAATCCTGTACCATTTTATGATTTTCGGAATAATTAAAATGAAAATAATTAATGATCATCGCTGAATGAATGAGTATTCGCGCGATTCAATGATAAATCACGGTAAATGCAAACAAATGGCGAGAAGACACAATTCAACGTTATTCATTGTTCGCGATTATTGGGCATGCAGCGAGTTGTTTAGAATATTAGTATTATGAATGTCGAATAAAGATCTTTAAACAATTCGTCACATGTCAAACAACTTTGAGCGGCGAGTAATGTTGCGCTGTACTTTTCGCGATGCGCTTGCATTCGCTACAATTTGTCATTAAAATATGCAGATGGATGCTTATTCACAGATTTCGACTGATTAATTATTCATTATTTATTCCGCGTAATTTACAAAATAATACAGAATTTTTTTATTCGATGTAACATGTTTTATCTGCAGATCTCTTTTGAGAGATATTATGTTAATTGTAACATACACACTGTCCCCCCTGTCTTTCTCTCTCTCTCTCTCTCTCTCTCTCTCTCTCTCTCTCTCTCTCTCTCTCTCTCTCTCTCTCTCTCGCTCTCTCGCTCTCGCTTTCTCTCTTTCTCTGCAGTAATGTATACATACTACTTAATAATTAATTAAGAAATAATTTATATTTACACTGTGTACAGATATTACGTCTTCAATTTTATTGAAATGCTCTTCCCACTTTTTAGTAAA
Organism: Pogonomyrmex californicus; assembly: GCA_024349325.1. NCBI lineage: Eukaryota > Metazoa > Arthropoda > Insecta > Hymenoptera > Formicidae > Pogonomyrmex > Pogonomyrmex californicus. Next base: position 418,784 of record JAECZD010000027.1, read on the forward strand.
TTTTATTCGTAATCCAATTTGTGGAATTAATTCTTTTATTAATTCTGGCGTTAAAGCACTCATAATCTCTTTATCGATCTAATTTTCTATAAGTATATGCATAGTATGTTACGTCCGAGGTTCTAGAAGGAAGGTAATACCTTCGGTCAGGAGGAGAAGAACTCGGGTGGACGCACGGAACTGTTGTTGCTCTCACAGATCGACGTCGTGGGATCGATCCGCGAGTCGAACGCGCCCTAAGAGGACAGGAACAGGGTCAGCTTCGGTGACGTTATAACCCTTACCTGCCCCAGCGCTATCGGTGGTCCGTTTTAGATCAAAGAACCGAATCTCTTTAACCAAGGATGGATCTCGTGCGATCTTCAGGGAGCCGTGAACAGGATCAAGTTCGGGATCAAGTTTTTTTTAGTAAATAAATAGAGACGGAATTCGAGTTAACTATGATTTAATAAAAAAAATGATTTTAATAAAAAAAAAGAAAATACAATATATTAATTCTATGATCCTACGAAGTAGCGCAAATATTAGTGTACATTTGAATATGAAAGTTCTGCTTACAAAATTTTCATACATAGAACTTCAAATAATAGAAAAATCCGATATCTATATTTCCAATTGTTCTAATTAAGGCAAAAAGTTGATTATTGCGAGCATGTCGGGATCGGGACGCAGGTGTGGCGGAGGATTAGAGTGAGCGCTACGGAAAGCTTTCACAGGAACAAGGTAGGGAAGAGGGTCACGGGAAATGTACATGAGGATAATATCGTGAACTTGGTGTTTTGAGATTTGATTCCAAAACTGGTTGTTTAAACTTTCTTTTAATGTAAAAAATTCCCGGTGGTGGATGGGTGAGGAGCGGGGAAATTGGCGGACGAGATCGTAGAACTTCTCTACGTCAAAGTTCTCTGGAGTGCATTGTTTCTCGAAATCTGTCGCGGAGCGGAGGGCGGTGGCGTATTGTTGTAAAGAGATGTTAGAGAGTCTCGATTCTATTTCAATTAACCGCTCCGCGAGTTCCTCGGCGTGTCCGGTTTCGCTACGAATTCATTTGTTGAGCTTCTCCCGACGGTATTGCAATGCCCGTTTCGTTTGCTTGGATGGTTTTCGTTTGGTTCACTATGTAAATATAAGAGTTAGGTAAGAGAGAGAGAGAGAGAGAGAGAGAGAGAGAGAGAGTGAGGTGAGAGTGATAAAAGAATTGAGGAATCGTGATAAGGCAGCTTCACCGAATCAATCGGCGGCTTGCCAGGTTGGAATGTTGAGGAATCGGGGGAGGCAACTTCACCGAATCAATCGGCGGCTTGCCAAGTCGAAATGTGGAGAAATCGGGGAAGGCAGCTTCACTGAGTTAATTGGCAGCTTGCCAATTTGGAATGTCGAAGTGTTTTAAGGAAACAATTATGTCAAGATAAGAATAGATGTCGCGAATCAAACAGCCAGTCTACCGCGGGAAAGAGTGATAAGAATGGACTTACTTTTGTTGTGGCGGGCGCTGGTGGTGGACGAGAGGTGTAGTGCCTAGGCTGGATCATGGATCGAATCACACGAAAATGAAAGTATCGCGCACAGATTCTAACTGAGAAAAAAAAATTTTGCGAAAACTTCGGATAGTCAAGGCAATAGAAGAGAGCGGTGGAGCGATGAGAAGAGAGAAGAGAGAGATCCGCTCCAAGTCGCAGTTTTTAAAGGGTTCCGGAAGGGTGGAAATATCTGAGGGCGTGATGGATTTCCGCGTTGGTTTGTCGAATGATAGTTTAGAAAAATTGCGAGTATAGAAGAAGGAGAGGAGCGGTGTTCTGTGAATTGTGATTGTTTTTATGTTTCCGGATTTCCTAGCGAATGATGGAATTAGTTAGTGAAAATTTCACCCGCCATTCCACACCCTCAATCATTCATTGGTGTGCCTGCCAACGGCCGCTAATCATTTCTTCTTGATTGACGTTTTCCTTAGTTTCCCCACCAATTTGGGGAATGTCACCCTCGAACGATCCGACGCGTTTCTTATCCGTTAAGAATTTGATTTTGTTAATATTTTTTATTTTTATTGGTATGTTATAAATTTTTCGGTGCCGACAAAGTTGTCTATCGCAAGAATTATTTTTTGATAGTGAGACGTATCTCGAGAGGAATTTTTGTGTATTTATTTAGGATTTTTCTAGATTGTTCGAGGCGCTTCGTTTTCTGATTAGCAGCCGTTATCTTTTTCCGAAAGAGAAGAAGTGAAGTCCCCCGGACGTAACAGTATATATACACAATTGAAGATATTTAACACATATTATCTATATAATCGAAAATATAAATGCATTGCGTGCAATTTTCTAAGAACTCATATATTATATATATTATTAAGGACCAGTTTAACAAATACCGGTTAACTTAATCGGCTTAATCAGTTATTCAATTGACCAATCGCATCTGTCTCGTTAAGCAGAACGTATAAATAAGATTGATCAATTCCAATAGAATAATCGGCTGATTAAGTTAACCGGCGTTTGTGAAACTGGTCTTAAGAAATATAACATACAGTAATACAAAAAAATGTATCTTTAAAATGATCGATGAGATTATTGAAATCCCACGACTTCAATAAATCTATTGTTACTTCATCCATTACGATACGACTCACAATTCACAACACAATTTTATATGTATCGTATACGTTGGTCACTACAAAACACGCACGATGGACAGCAAAATTGTGTGCTTTTGTCTTTAATCTGTATCAGAAACAAACTATGAACTGCACAGTAACACATAAACGAAGAAAGTCACGTCCTACGTACACTCATGCCTCGATCTGTTCTCGTCTTTCCGGAACGCCATCTACACTGAGAAAAATGTTTGATATGAATAACAAAAATTTTGTTACTGATGATAAAACTATTTGTTGGTATGTGATCAATTAAACTATTAGTTACCATTCTGATATTAATTTGTTGAATTTATTAAATAAACTCATCATTTAATGACACAAAACTGTTTGGTATGATATTCAAAGATTTTTTGTAGTTTAAAATAGAGCATTTTGTTATCGGAACAAAACAATATAAGAATAGTATATATCCAAAAAAGTTTGGTTAAAATAAAGAGAATATTTTCTTATTTTAAATGATCTATTTTCTGTAAAATTTAAATTCTTTTGTTCTCATTGATTTTGTTTCATAATTATATATATAAAGAATATTACAATATTTGTGCATATTAATTATTATATGTTATATGGATCCCAGCTGGTATTTTTATTATAATAGCATATGTGTATATTAGATGTCATAAAGATAGAGAATAAAGATGTCTGTTAAAATATAATAAAAAGATTAGCAGATTAGATTTTATGTAATATGCAATTATTAATATACGAGGGTAATCTGAAAAGTTTTGAGCCTAACAAGTATTTTTTAGAAACAAGTATTTTTTCGATCAAATATAGTTTTATTTTTCAATATAATCTCCTTTTAAGTCGATACACTTTTCCCATCGATACTCTAACCTCTTTAACCTCTCCAAATAAATAGTTGGCGTCTTGCTCTGCAAAATAGGCGTTTACGTATGCGATGACTTCCTCGTTCGATAAAAATCTCTGTCCTCCAAGCGAAATTTTAAGCTTAGGAAACAGGAAAAAGTCGCTGGGGGTTAGATCTGGTGAATACGGTAAGTGGTGAACCAATTCGAAGTGTAGTTCGTGAATTTTGGCCATGGCGACGGCCGAAGTGTGAACAAGTGCGTTGTCTTGATGAAACAACACTTTCTTCTTCTTCAAATGCGGCCTTTTTTTTGCAATTTCTGCCTTCAGCTTATCAAGTAATGATGCGTAATACGCTTCCGTTATTGTTTTACCTTTTTCAAGATAGTCGATACACACAATTCCGTGACTATTCCAAAAAACAGTCACCATTACCTTCCCAGCTGATGGAACTGTCTTCACCTTTTTCGGAGCAGGTTCACTCTTTGCAGTCCACTGTTTTGATTGTTCTTTTGTCTCTAGAGTGTAGTGGTGGATCCAAGTTTCATCTACAGTTATGAATCGACGCAAAAAATCTGACTCGTTTCGCTTGAACCGCTCCAACAGGGCCTTAGAAATGTTCATTCGAATTCGTTTTTGATCCAAAGTGATCAAGCGCGACACCCAACGCGCGGATAGCTTGCGCATAGCCAATTCTTCAGTCAATATATGACAAACGCGTTCTTTTGATATGCCCATAGCCTCTGCTATCTCTCTAACCTTGATTCGACGGTCGTCCAGTACCATTTGGTGAACATTTTCGATGTTATCAGCGGTGGTTATCGCAGTTTTTGGCCGTCCTGAACGCTCATCATCAGCTGGTACGACCACGTTTAAATTCAGCTGTCCATCTTTTTACGGTGGCAAATGATGGGGCAGAGTCCCCGTAAACAGCATCCAACTCGATTTTAATTTGCGCAGGCGTATTGCCTTTCAAATGTAAGAATTTAATTACGGCACGATATTCAATTTTTTCCATTTTTACAAAAACACTGACATGATTCAAGACGTACGAGTGTAACGTCGTTCATCTGGTAAACTCTGACGGTTAACGGTCCGATGCTTATAAAATTGTCTTTGTAATCGTTTAGCAGCAATTTATAGATATTCCATCGCTGCTCGTAGAGTCCCTTCCACGTTTCGAGAGACAGTATCAATTCCTGCCCCCGATGATCTCCCAGAGCGATCTCCACGTAGCTCGGTGGACCAACGTTGATTCCAATTTCCAGAAATTTGTAACCCGTGGCCGTCAGAGTGTAACATCTGCTCAGTAAGCGCACCGCGCGACGCTCCACCGAAATACTGTGGAAATTAAATATATGATACTGCACAATATTGGAAATAAAGAGAAAAAAATAAAAAAAATGCAGTGGAAACTTATGCGTTACATTCCTTCTTTTGTTTTTCGCCATTGTACGGTGCGCTGCTTCCTTTGGCGGAATACATTGCGTGTTGTTCGAATGATAGAGGAGCGAAGTACCTTTTTTGTCGTGCAGATCGTTCGATGGAGGACTGATCGCGTAAATTTTGTGACATGGCAAACCGTTAATCCCCCCCCTTCCTCCTCCCTTTTTTCTAGGAATTTTATTGTTGCAATCAAACATGTAGCGACATGTTCGCAAAGGAGCGCGATGACGTTTCAAATGTTGTTCTAGGAAGAGCCCGCGAAAAGATAACTCTTCGTAGAACGTCGACATACGTGTCGCGGCGTGTCAAGAGAAGCGCCGATACTCCGGTTACTATAAACAAATCGGGGAGACTTATGATGGTTTTTTTTCGTGGAAATCAGCGTACGTGTCGCGGCGTGTCAAGAGAAGCGCCGATACTCCGGCTGCTATAAACAAATTGGGGAGACCTATGATGATGCTCCGACAAGGGACAAAGAAATTGTCGATGATATATAATGGGTCATGCGGTGTGCAGGATCACAGTAGATGGAAGTCTAATGTGTGTGAAAAAAATAGGTGACGGTGAAAATGAATAATGTGTTGAATATAGAAAATGTGTTTAATATGGATGAGGAAGATTTTGTGGATATAGTGGACGAAGTATTTGAAAATGAAGAAGAAATAGAGATTGACAATATTGACATTGATATTGAAGACGAAGAGCATGCATTGTCTGACGATAGCAATTACGTAAGTGATCAAAGTGATGACCTTACGGATTATGCAGAAAAAATTGTCACGGAACTCCTTGCGTTGAATAATAATAAAAAGTATTGTTCAATACAATTTTATTATTCAACGGGTGGTGCACTAACTCTGTGTGCCGAATGCATGGTTCGTCTGGCGGACACTGACATTGGAGTATTGTATGCCGTTAGAAAACACGAGATACATACTCTCAATGCGCTAAACAGCCGATTTTGCTCCAATTGCCAACAGTCCGTCTGTATGATAATGCCATGCAACATGTGCCCAATTTGCACAAATTGAAAAAGACAACATTGTGAACGAGGCATATGCAAGTGGAAGAGTGTGATGTGATATAAAAACAATATGGAAAGGTCATTGGAAGAATTAACAAGTTCTCCGTTATGGGATTCCTCTCAAGAGTGAACGTGGCGGTGTATTTTACGAGACACTATACAACTCCCCATTTCGATTCCTCGTCCAAGAGTTAAGGGACGCTACAATTCGACTCTCTGCTTCTCCGCTCCTTCTGAGAGAGCGGAAATAATTCTGGAAGCGTGCACATATTATCATTATAGAGGACACGCATCCAATATATTATTACCTCTCTCGCGGCAAAAAGTAGCAGAGATAATTCCAAGAAGCGAGGATAATCATATATGGTTGTTCTATTCCCATCAATCTCCGGACATGTCGGAAATACAACGCTTTATATACTGGCTTCGAGTTAAAGCAGCTATAGAGAAAAGAAAAAAAGAAAGTAAAAAAATGTAAAATTGTTTTGATGAGACAGCACAACAATTTAAAAGAATCAAGATTTTACAATATGGAACACCTAGAACGAGTGGAACGCGAGCTGCTGGAGCAGTGCAGCCAAGTCGCTACCTTAGTGGAGTGTTTCGCGTGGTTGCAACGATGTGAGGAGTGCATCGAACAACTCAAGGAACTTAGCCGTGTTAAGCGTCCTCGACTCACCGTTGCAAATAGACAATCTGCGGTGGCGAGAATCGCGCGACTCGCGGGTGCAAAAGTACAACTAGAAAGATGTTTCGTGCACGTTGGTAGTGAGTACGCGAGCACCAGTAGAGACAATGGATCTCTCGTTTGGCGAGAAATCGATACGGCATTTGAAAGCCGTATATTGACTGGTGCGGTGATCAATGTGGACTATATCGAGCCGCGACAATTTTTAGAAGACGCTGGTGGTGTAGTGCTCGAGCGAGTGCGAGACATTGTACAAAGACACGATAGTGTGAAAGTGAACACCGCGTTCAATGGCGAGTTTGTGACGGGCGATAAACGCGCGAACAAAAGTATAAACATTAAAAATAATGAACTCTTTCGAGTGTCAAATGTGGACGAGTGGTACGACCAGCACGTCATCGAACCCACGTTGGCGTCACTCGAAGAATTCCAAAAACGCGACAGTGGATGGGCGCTGTCGCGAATTCTCAATTTGACTATAAACGTGAATAAATATAATCCAATGCACGCGGGATGTTACATCGAATTATCGCGGGAAATTATGTTAAAGCGAGCGGTGATCAATGTACGATCCAAGGACAATGCGTGTTTCGCGTGGTCGGTGATCGCGGCTCTGCATCCGGCTGAAAGGAATACAAATCGGGAATTGTCGTACCCGCATTATACGACAGTGTTAAATTTGCAAGACATTACGTTTCCGATGACGTTGAACCAAATTAAGAAGTTCGAACATCTCAACGACATCTCAATCAACGTCTACGGTAACAAGGAAAAGGAGATTCTCCCGATACGGCTGACATCAAGGAAGATGGAGAAACACGCAAATCTATTGTACGTGCAGGATCCACGCGACGACAACGCGGGGTACTTTGCGTACATCAAAGGTCTGTCCCGTCTTGTGAGCTCGCAAATAAACAGAGAAGAAATGCAAGAAATACTTTTGCGACCGGTATGTATTTTAACAAATTTTAGTATTTCTCTTATAAAATTGTTTATTAAATACTAAAAATCATATTTTCCGTTTGCAGATGTCTACATTACTTCAGTTCGTCTGAAAGATTGCAGTCACATACAACGGACTGCGAAAAGATGAACGATTGCGCCATCCGACTGCCGAGCTAGGACGACAAGTGGCTCGAATTCAAGAACCACACGAACAAGGAACGACTTCCATTCATCATTTACGCGGACTTGGAGTGCGTACTACGGCGAACGGAACCGGCAGAGAAGGAAGACGTATCGTACATTTATCGGCAGCACGAGGTATGTAGCATCGAATACTACGTGCGATGCTAATACGTACGACGACGCGTTATCGGTATATCGATTTCGTCGCGACGAAGATTGCGTTGCGTGGTTCGTTCGGCAACTCGAAGATTTGGCGCATCAAGTAAAAATTCTGTTATCCGCGAATGTCCTCATGAAAACGTTGTGGAGAGAGCAGTGGGAGGCATATCGTAGCGCGATGCGTTGTCACATTTGCGAGAAATCATTTGCGTCGGACGACACGCGGGTACGCCAGGGATGCCATTTCATGTACGATTGCAGCCACGCTGCAGCACGTAGAGGGGTTAGACTGACACACACACTAGCGCGAGCGCTCGTCCGTGTACGCTCCGCGCTTCGGCCACGTTCGAGCGGTAGAGAAGGAGTACCGACAACTGCTGTCTTCTTCTTTCTCGAGAAACGCTGTATCGCTGATTTGAAGCTGGCGTCTCATGACATGACACGAATTAATCATGCGATGTCATTGTCGATTATTTTTACATATACATTTATACATATATTTTATTAAGTTAATAACATTATATTATTACAATATATTTTTTTATACATAAATAAAAATTAAAATTTGTAAATACAAAAATCCACTCTTTGCCAATATATACGCTTTTTATTTGCAAAAAGTAATTATTATATTAAAAAAATTTATTGTGGTCTTATAAAGATATTTATATATAATTATTAAAAACTTAGCGTTTGTATATTGTATTCCTTGTACTTTTATTGTATTTATTTTCTATAAATATAAAAACGTATATATTGTTGCTCGACGGAAACCGCGAGAAGGTGGTGGTCTCTTCCGTCAGGAGGAAAATGTAAAAAATTATTTATTTAAATTATTAATAAAAAATAATTTAAATAATTTAATTATTGTAATATTAAAAATTAATTTTTTAATATTGCAAAATTGATTTTTTACATTTCCCTGTGTGTGTGTGTGTGTGTGTGTGTGTGTGTGTGTGTGTGTGTGTGTGTGTGTGTTATGTCTAACTATACGCATACATATTATTGATACAAATTCGCTTTTTGTCTCATAATATCTTTCGCAAACAAGATTTTTTACACGCTTATTCTCTTTAAGCGTGATGTCTGCTATGGACAAGATTTTTTACACGCTTATTCTCTTTAAGCGTGATGTCTGCTATGGACAAGATTTTTTACACGCTTATTCTCTTTAAGCGTGATGTCTGCTATGGACAAGATTTTTTACACGCTTATTCTCTTTAAGCGTGATGTCTGCTATGGACTAATATTTAACATTTTTAACCTGCCCATGAGGGACCAGCAATTTCATTGTCATTCACGGCATGTAGCCTTAAAGTACTGCGTTTTTTTATAGCAATATTAGCATATAATTTATCTGTTGACATAAGAGACAAATACTTTTCTTCAATCATCATGTTTAAACATGTTTCTCCTCTCGCCCTTAATCCTGATTTTAAAACGCACGTGGCATTAATGGAAGCCGACGATAATCTATTTCGATTTTTTGTTTTTAAATTACTTAAAGAGGAAAACATTCTCTCTGGGTCGGCATTTGAATTTGGAAGTGATCGAACAGCATTCAGAACATTTGTTAAATTTGGATACTTAGTAATATTATTTGGATGTTTTGGATGTAAAATTTCCTTCCACATATTATCAAAATTTAATTTGGAAAGATTTTGCTTCTCTTCCATTGTAAAATCTAATGGCAATGCAATCCATTCTTTCTTTAAAGCATTTTCATCAACACTACCGATAGTTTTAGCTATAAAAGAAACATCATTAAATGAAGTTTCTCTATCAGTATTGAATAAGCTTACAAAAGGTCTAAAAACTTGTAATTTTAATAAAAATTTATTATTTATCGGTAATCTTTTACGAATTTCTTCTGCAGCAGTTACATAAAACATCAAGCAATTTGTTCGAACAGTTGTAACTGCGTCTTCGTGTCCTTGCATCAGTAATTCGTAAAGATATTCTTCGCATTCTGTACCTAAATTAATTTTATGAAGAATTTTATGATTCTCTGATAAAGAGAAAACTGTGTTTACAGAAAAAGGTTTTAAATATTCATCTTTTAAAAAGTTTCGGCAAATTTGAAAAAGAAACTGTAAAGATTTTGGCTGCAATAAATGAATTCGTGTTTCTGATGCTTGAAAAAATGCATTGAATGCGTTAAAGAAATTTAAAACGTATTTTAAAAAAAGAAAATAGGCTTTTGTTTCAATATTACCCATTATAGACAACAGATGTTCTCCACGTTGTGTTTTTTCACTTACAACTATTTCGTTCAAAAAATATTTAATTGTTTCCCAAGATTCCAGAAGTCTTTCTACACATAAGTAATGAGAAAGCCAGCGTGTATCACATAATTTTAACAATTTGTGATTTGTTTCTTGGAAACATTCAGAAAATTCATTGTAAACAGCTAATCGTTTGGGGCTATTGTTAATAAAACTAGAAGTTTTTCGTAAAAATTCTTCGCAAAATTCTGGTATTTTATTACATGCAGCATGCGCTATTAATGCGGCGGAATGGCAAGGGCATGTAAATGTTAATAAATGTGGACATACTTCTTCTAATTTTTTTTTAAATGATGAAAATTTTCCTATCATGACAGATGCATTGTCGCATGATAAAGCTATAATATTTAAAAATGGTATTTTCATTTTCCACATTTCACATTTAAATGCTTGAAATAATTTTTCTGCGCTGGAATCTTTGGCATCAATATTAATTAATTTAATTAATTGTGAACGAACATCTAATGTCTCCGGGTCAACGTATCGTACCATAAAAGTCATCCATTTAGTATTACAAATATCAGATGTTTCGCCAATAAATATTGAAAATTTTGTGTTCTGAATTTTGTTAACGACACGTTCCGTTTCAATTGGGCATAAAACGTTTGTAATAATATTTTTACATTTTGTACGACCCATGCTCATGCTTTTTAATATATTAGGATCTTTTCCTATATGTTGAAAAAAATTAAGAATCTCTTTTGCAGTTTGATGAGAAATATTTTTATCAGCAATTAATGCGGCATATCTAATTTCTGCTAACTTTTTACGCTCATCAAACGACAAAAGTAATTCATTATCTTCCGTTTGCAAATTTTGATTTGATTTATTTATCTCAATGAAATTTTTATATTTATCTAAATGTGTTTTGGATTCTGCGTGACGATATATTTGTGCTAAACCACCAGTAATAGTTTTATTGCAAATTGAACAAAAAGATAAATTTGCATTGTTAGGAATTTCTCGTAATCAACATTTGAATTCTTCGATATCTAACCATTTCTGTTGAAAAACTGGTTGAGATATTTTTTTTAATTTTTCATCATTATTAGATAATGATGATCCTTTTTTAAGATTATTTTTATGACATGCAGAATCTGCATGGCGAGAAATTAATGAACTACATGAAAAATTCTTATTGCAAATGCTACAATGATACTGACTATTATTATTTGATACCTCGCGTATCCATGATTGATATCTATTATCAGTAAGCCAAGCTTTTATAAAGCTTCGTTTACGTTTTTTGATTGATTCGTCACACATTTCCATATCAATTTTAAAAGGACAAAAAATCGAAAAAGATAAAAAAAGAAATAGAATATGAATATAATATGAAAATTATATGTATGCGTGTGTCACGGAAAGAGATCAGGATTCTGTTATTTGTTAAAATATTTTACGATTCTAAATCTCTCTCCGTATACGTATATGTGAATATATTTATATATATATATATATATATATATATATATATATATATATATACACGTGTGTGTGTGTGTGTGTGTGTGTGTGTGTGTGTGTGTGTGTGTGTGTGTATAAATGTATATATGGAAAGTTATACCTTTTAATCTTGAATATATTCTTCAATATTAAAAAGTTAAGATGGAGATACACGATACACGATCGAAAGATGGCGAAGTCACCGAAAGACAAATGAAATCGTCGCGCATCGTGAGATAAACAATGGAAAATCGAGATCATTGTTTCTTTCGGCGAGCAGTATAGTATAGTGAGCAGCATATTTGACGACGCAATGGCAGGTTAGTTACAATTTATTATTATTTCAGAAATATAAATCACATTTTCAATGTAATTTAATATGCTTCATTATCGTATGTGTGTGCCTGCATGTGCACATGCCTGCGTGTGCCTGTGTGTATGTGTGCCTGCGTGTACGTGTGCCTGCGTGTGCCTGCGTGTGTCTGCGTGTATGTGTGCCTGCGTGTGCCTGCGTGTGCCTGCGTGTACGTGTGCCTGCGTGTGCCTGCGTGTACGTGTGCCTGCGTGTGCCTGCGTGTACGTGTGCCTGCATGTGCGTGTGCTGTGTGCGTACGCATGTACGTGTGTATTAAACTTTATCATTATCTGATATCAGTAATATAATCAGTAGTATAATAATGTTACTATTATACTATTATAATGTTACTATATATAGTTTATGTATTTTACAGAGCAACCGAAAAAATTTGCAGACATGCTGCAACAGCAGCAAAAACAACACGAGCTGCAAATGCAGCAGTTGAGAGAGCAGCATGAGCTGCAATTACAACAGCTGCGGGAGCAGATAAATTTGCTGGTAAGAAAAAGAACGCTTTTGCTGACAAATATAACAATTTGGACAGATATGTAAATAATTTTATTGGATCTTTAAAATGATTATCTGTGAAATCTTATATTCAAATCGGTTGCTAGATCAGAAATTTATGAACATTATTATTATATTTAAGTGTCCTACGTAATAATATTGATGGTCCAATAAAATTATTTCCAGATCTGTATTTGGTTAATTTGTAATTTTTAGATTTTTCAAAAGTTTTTTTTATACAGAAACAACCGCAGCAGCAGCCGCAGCAGCAGCAGCCGCAGCAGCAACAGCAGCCGCAGCAGCAGCAGCAGCCGCAGCAGCAGCAGCAGCCGCAGCAGCAGCAGCAGCCGCAGCAGCAGCAGTAGCAGCAAGATAGTGGTATTATTTATTGAAATAATTATATGTATATAAATACACACATATATGTCATGTATAATACATATATATGTAAACATATTAATTGACATTTAATTATTTTCAGTGCCTCATAGATGAAATGGTGGACGTTCCCGTGCTAGGTGGGCCTTGCAAAGGGAGGGCCGGATGTTATATAGTTGGAGGGAGGGCCGGAGGGGGAGAGGTGAAAGAAATAGAGGAGGAAAAAATATAATTGTAAAAAAATACTATTTTAAATAAAAAATATAAAAATAAATTTAAATGGATTCATTATTATTAATTATTATTAATTATTAATTTAAGTAGATTAAATTTTTATTAAAATAAGTATTAATTATTCTTTTTAGTAATAATTAGTGATAATTTTATTTATTTTATTTTATATTATTTTAGTAATAATTATTCTTTTTAGTAATAATTTATCAAAGAAGCATTAAACATTTAAAAACTAATAACAATAATGAAAAGATAAGAGTGTTAACATAATTTGAATTTCTTTTTGCAATTGATATATTCATATCAGTTATTAATTTTATTATTATCTATTATTTATTAATATCATAAAAGCTATATAGCCTTTTTATATTCAGCTCCCTTTTATATAATAATATATCTAATATTTATTTTATATATTTATTGGTATGTATATATATATATATATATATATATATATATATATAAATATATATAATATATATATATATATATAATATATATATATATATATATATATATATATATATATATATATGTTTATTTATATATTTCTTTATATATTTATTCAGTTTTTAATAGCTATATCTAAATATCTTTATAAGACCACAATAAATTTTTTTAAATATAATAATTACTTTTTGCAAATAAAAAGCGTATATATTGGCAAAGAGTGGATTTTTGTATTTACAAATTTTAATTTTTATTTATGTATGAAAAAAATATATTGTAATAATATAATGTTATTAACTTAATAAAATATATGTATAAATGTATATGTAAAAAATAAAAATAAAAAATAAAAATAAAAAATAATCGACAATGACATCGCATGATTAATTCGTGTCATGTCATGAGACGCCAGCTTCAAATCAGCGATACAGCGTTTCTCGAGAAAGAAGAAGACAGCAGTTGTCGGTACTCCTTCTCTACCGCTCGAACGTGGCCGAAGCGCGGAGCGTACACGGACGAGCGCTCGCGCTAGTGTGTGTGTCAGTCTATCCCCTCTACGTGCTGCAGCATGGCTGCAATCGTACATGAAATGGCATCCCTGGGGTACGCGATCTTACCGGTCGTTACCGTGGTCCCGCGCACTCAAATTGTAATCTAAATTATAAAGATTCATATTGCATTCCCATAGTATTTCACAACTTATCCGGTTATGACACGCACTTTATCATCACGGAAATAGCTACGGCGTTCGAAGGCAGGATCGACGTGCTGCCGATAACAAAAGAAAAATATATTTCGTTTACAAAACACGTTCAAGATACCACCGAGAGATCAGATTCGTGAAATTGCGTACGCTTGCGGTTCATAGATTCGTACAAGTTTTTAAATACCAGCCTTAATAAATTGGCATCTTTTCTAACGAAAGAAAAATTAAAAATTTTACGTTCCGAATTTTCCACGGTCTCAAACGAAAATTTTGATTTGTTGACGCGCAAAGGTGTCTTTCCGTACGAATACGTGGATCGCGCAGACAAGCTGCAGGATACGCGCCTACCACCGCGCGAATCGTTCTATAGCTCGTTGACCGGTGACACGATGTCGGAGAACGATTATGCGCACGCCGCGAACGTCTGGCAGCGGTTCTCCATCCGAACGCTCGGCGAATACAGCGATCTATATCTCAAGACCGATGTCTTGTTATTGGCCGAAAATGTTTTCGAAAATTTCCGCGAAAGTTGCGTCGCGAGTTATGGACTCGATTCCGCGCATTACTACACATTGCCAGGTTTCACGTGGGACGCCATGTTGAAACATACGCGCGTAAAATTTGAGTTGCTCACCGACATCGATATGGTTATGTTTATCGAACGCGGTATACGCGGCAGTCTCAGTCAATGTTCCGGCAGATACGCGCAGGTCAATAACAAGTACATGCGTTCGTACGACCCGTCGTACAACCCGTCATCATACCTTATGTACTTTGACGTAAACAATCTGTACGGATGGGCGATGTGTCAACCGCTGCCCTATGCCGAATTTCGATGGATGGAAGACATTGAGAATTTTGACGCGAGCGCGATCGCTCCGGATTCGTCTACGGGTTATATTCTCGAGGTCGATCTCGAGTATCCGCATCATTTACACGATCGACACACTGACCTTTCTGTCCGACGCGCGATAAACCACCCGGCACGCGGCAGGATAAACTTCTCGCAACGTTATACGATAAGAAGCGGTACGTCATCCATTATCGCAACCTGCAGCAATGTACGCGCCATGGTCTTCGTATCGCAAAGATACATCGCGTACTACAATTTGCTCAATCCGCCTGGCTCCGCGATTACATCGAACTCAATACACACTTTAGAACGTACGCGAAAAACAATTTTGAGATAAATTTGTACAAATTAATGAACAACGCGGTATTCGGTAAAACAATGGAAAATGTGCGCAATCACGTCGACGTTAAACTTTTGACCAAATGGGACGGACGGTATGGCGCGGGGGCAATGATCGCGAAACCAAATTTCCACAGCCGCAGCGTCTTTGCGGAAAACTTAATCGCCGTCGAACTGCGTAAACTCGAGGTAAAATTCAACAAGCCGATTTACGTGGGTATGTGTATACTCGACATATCGAAAATCTGCTTGTACGAATTTCACGAATACATGTCACCGCTGTATTGCGAGAAATGTAAGATCATGTACACCGACACGGACAGTCTCGTATACCACATCGAGTGCGATGATGTGTACGAGGCGATGAAACGCGATATCGCTAGATTCGATACGAGCGATTATCCGACGGACAACGCGTACGGGATGCCTCTCGCGAATAAAAAAGTACCCGGTCTAATGAAGGATGAGAATAACGGTGCGATAATGACGGAATTCGTCGGACTCAGAGCGAAGATGTACGCGGTGAGGGTGGACGGCAGAAAAGACATCAAAAAGGCGAAAGGTGTAAAGAATAACGTCGTAACGCGAACAATAACGTTCGACGATTATACGCGGTGCTTGAACGAAGAGATCGAAATGACTCATCGCCAGTCGTGTATAAGATCCAAGCTACACCAAGTATACACGGTGTCCGAGTCGAAAATCGCTCTGAGTCCGTACGACGACAAACGATACATCGTACCGGATTCGACGGAGACGTTACCGTGGGGACATTGGCGGATTCCATTGTAATATATACATTGTAATATATATATATATATATATATATATATATATATATGTTTATACAATGTACATATATTTTTATATTTTTTATATAGTTTATATGTATGCATATATGCACGTATGTATGTATGTATGTATGTACCTATGTATCATATCTATGTATGTATGAACGTATGTATTCTTGTAGTTTTATACGATACTGTTATATATATAGTATAGATGTATGTATTTTTTGTAGTTTTTATATGTAGTTTTTACAATAAAATTTAGCTATTCAAATTTATTTTATATATAATTTATAATAGCAACCAAGATCCTGCTTGCTGAGGAATTAGCTTTAATTCTCTCTTCGATTTATTTAATGCATACTCGGCTTAATATATATTGTTAATAATACATGTAGTTTTACATGTGTTTTCGTAAGTTGCATACATGTATAGTTTAAAAAAATGTAATGGAAGAAAAAAATAATAAAAACTCTTTGTATACATGTATATACAGTGTATATTAATTTTTTTAATACATTGTAAAATAAAAAAAAATGAATTAAATCACATTGTTTTTGTTTATCCATGAGTTATGCGATCTATCGAATCCCAACTACTTGACATAAACCTTGTCTCCCTTCCTGCGTAGTACTTTCTCCACGAGATACACGTCCGGATGAGTCGCGCGATGCAATTCGTGCTCGTAGAACGCGCCCGCGACCGATTTTCCGCGATAGTCCTCGAGCAGATAAGTTACGGGATTAGTACGCTGCACTTTAACGATCTTAAACACCTCGGTGGTCTAATTTGACGTGTAACCTTTTTCGAAAACTGTCTTGTACTTGCTCACGCGTACCGATTCGCCTACTTTGAATTTTGCTGGACCTGCGATCTTTATCGCGCTGTATATCACATCCAAGAGTCTTTTGGCGATCGCGAGAGTTACGTCAGCGGGTCGCATGCCGATAGTGCGATGCTTGCTCGCGTTGTAATCTGACACGAGACGCGATAGCGCGTCGACTCACTTGTAAGTGCCATTGAGCGTAAACATCTTCCACATGTCGTTCTTAAGCGTGCGATTGAATCGTTCGACGATCGATGCCTTCAACACGTATACGTGGAATAATGATTAACGTTGTGTTATTTCAAGAGTTTTTACACATCGGCGTTGTAAAATTCTTTTCCCATATCCGTTTGCAAGTTTCTCGGGCATCTTCCGCTCTCTCGCATTATCTTAGCGATAGCGTTAGCCGTCTCGCTTCCGACCTTGCTCTTCAGCGGTACGGCCCAAGCGCACTTGCTCAACGTATCGATGACGGTAAGTATGTAGTGATGACCTCTATTGAACCTCGAATACGGACGCATCTCGATGATGTCAGCCTGCCACAGATCGTCGTATCCCCGAATTATGACACGTCTTCGCGGAAAATTTCTCCTCGCCGGAGCGTGCAATTCCTCAACGAGTCGTTGCCTCTCGGAGCTAACATTTTTTTCACGTCCATCGGATCGCATGTTTCGACGATGTTTAATAGTAAATAAGATATACAATTTAAAATTGTTTTTTCCTCACTGACGTTAATCGACTGGTTCGTTTCGTCGATACGCGATTAATTTATAATAATGCCGGCTTCGCGAAGTTCCTCGATGATCGACAGAATCTCGTTGTCGTGAGTGTTGTTACCAGCTCGGTGTCGAACAATCAGAGTCGATCCACCAGTTCGTTGGGATCGTCCCAATGCATGTAATCGATCTTGTTGTCGTTTAATTTCATGGCGGTTGGTATATTGCTGACGCCTGCACTCTTTTTACCGCTACTTCCATATGTAGATACGAGCGGAGCGATGATGTTAATATACTTGGATCCCCTATTGCCCTTGATGGGATTATGGGCGCTGTGACCACGTCTATGAGCATTTGTTGTTAATAATATACTTTTATACGTTTGTTTGTCATCCTCGGTAAAAACCGCGTCATCGGGAAGTCTCTTGAAGATCAATTCGTACAATCCTGGTGTACCATTGTATCTCACATTGTCTATGATTATGGAGTCATTTTTATCAACGTCAAATTTCTTATCACCAAGCATCGCACCACTGTTTTTATCGAAATAAACACCGTATACGCGATCAAATGTATCGTTTTTTCCATTATCATCGAGGAGAGACTTACGTACTTTTGCCCCAATAGTTCCAGCTGATTATGCAACGCCTCTCGACCTTGTTGCGTTTGCAAAGTCCGTTTGGTGATTGTTTCGAATGACGGTTCACTGACGTCTTTTGTTTCGAAAACATCTTACTTTTGCAGGAACAGTGGTGGTTCTTTCGGTGGGTCTTTCGATGGTTGTATCGGTGTAGACTCGAACATAAGTGAATCTGACGCGGCTTTCAATTCTTTCGTTGTACGTCGTTTTTAGACTGCGGCGTTAATTTCAACCATCCAACATCCGTCCAATATGAATCCTTGTCAGTAGTAGTAATATCGTTATCGTTGTCGTCATCGTTTTCTTCACGTTTCTTTTTTTTCTTAATACCGAGATCCTTTGCTTCTTTTTCAATCGATTGAGATTCCTCGGTTTTTTCAACAATCTGTTTTAGAGGTTCGACGATGGACTTGAAGCGTCTTTCCAACGCTGTATCTTCAGCTATTTTACCAATTTTCAAAGTGCGATATTTTTTGCGAATCGAATCGCTCGTTTTTGCAATCTGCTTCGCTATTTTCTCGCGATCTTTAGTGTTATCCATTGCCTGCTTGACGTATCGACATCGATTAACCACGTTACGGTACCGCGAACGTATTAAATTCCTTTCTGTATCGCCCATTGATAAGCGGACTGTCCTTATCTATCACTAGAAATCCATACTCGCGCTGCCAACAATAGCGGCATAACGCACAGAATTCATCGTATGACATGTCGGTATTCACGTGATCATTGTAAACATGTTTCAAGTTGGTACCATCCTGTTTGAACAGAATCAGTAGGTTCGCATTGTCGCGTATCAGATGTTTAGGTATCCTCGCGTACGTCTGACAGAGATAGAAGCAATCGACGTTCGAGTGGCGGCCCATCGAAAAGTATTTTCTCACAGCATCTTGCTTATCGCACGCAACGTCATCGAAGACGAAGATCGAATTGGGACGTGCCTCGCTCAGTGGAATGACGTCACTGTTGTTGGAGAACGTAAAGTAGCCGATTTCTTCTTCTATCGATGTTAGTAAATTTTTCAAGTATCGATATTTCGATTGTTGCAGCGATTTTGAGTATACGTACACGTTCTCGAAACGTACACCGTGCGGACTCTCGAGCAAGCTTATGAGAACGTTGGTTTTACCGCAATTCGACGGCTCGCAAATGATGGCGCGTATAGTACTCAGCGGCTGCCGTACAAATTTCATGTTCGCACTGCGTTATCTAGGCTTCGATCGAACGCCTATTTATAGGCGCGCGAAATCGCGAACCGCTCAGTAGCAAAAATGTATCTCGCGCTGTCGCATCCCTCCGATATTCGGGATTTGAGCGCTGAGCAGTTGCAATATATATCGAAGGTCGTACTGTTACGCGTGTGCGGCGACTATATCGATCACGTGTGGGACAAGCTTCCGGAGTATACAAAGGCGGATTTGGAGGTTCAAACCTATCGTCGCTGCGTCGAGCATTATAATCAATCGTGGGATCGAGATCATATAGACGGTCCTGCACCGAAGATAAAGGATTGTAGCGCATGTTAGCAGCAGCGTCAAACGAAGGCTACATTGGAGATCTGCTCAATCGAGCGATAAACGCACGTCCTTTCGAACTACATATTCCCGGCTATCAGTTTTGCGGCCCGGGTACTCAGCTGAAAAAGCGATTAGCCAGAGGTGAAACGGGCATAAATCCACTAGACGCGGCGTGCCGTGAACGACATTGCGTATTCTCAGAGCAACGATCTCACCGACAGACACGCGGCGGACAAGGTACTCGCCGATAAAGCCCTAGGACGCGTCATCGCGAGAGATTCGGCTCTGAGCGAGAAAGCTGCAGCTGCAGCCGTTTGGGCAGCGATGAAAGCCAAGACCAAGATCGGCATGGATATGAAGGCGAAGAAAAAAGTCGGCAAAAAAAGAAACGAATACTTCCAACAGCGAAACGAGGTGGTGTGTTACCGATTTTGCCAATTTTGGGCGCGCTCGGATCTTTGATCGGCGGAGCGGCCAGCGTGGTGAAAGCGATAAATGACAGGAAAGCCGCGCAACGTCAACTCGAGGAACTGCAACGTCGCGATGGAAACGCGCGGACAGGGACTGTATCTCACTCCGTACAAATACGGACGGGGATTATATCTCGCTTCATACAAACGCGGACGAGGAGTAAAAGCGAAAAAAGAAAAAAAACGCCAAAGAGACGATAAAAATACCTACGGGTGTAACCACCAACGTACAATTGGATCACCTGGCGAAGCGTATGCGCGTACCATACTTTAGAAGCGTTTTTATGCGTGACGCATTACCGATTAGCGGCGCGCGTCGAAAGGAGAGCGGTATTGTAAATCTGGACGACACGACGGGTCCCGGCATTCATTGGGTAGCGTACGCAAAGAGAAACAATCGTGTTGTGTACTTTGACAGTTCCGGTAATCTTCGACCGCCCAAGGAACTGATACGATATTTCGGAGACGATGCTACGATAGAGTATAATCGAATGTCCTATCAGACGTACGATCAGAGCGTCTGCGGACAGCTGTGCTTGTAGTTTCTTCCCCAAAACGGCCGACGCGCGTGAATTTAAAGAGTCCGATAAAATGTCGCGACGTCTCAGTATTCGTCGAACACTTTTTCCATCATGTCGCTGACGCTTACGCTTTCTCGCGGCAAATTACTTTCCAGCCATAGATTTGAGCGACGATGACTACGAGCTTGGTCTAACAATTTTGGAGACTTATCACACGATACCGAATATAAACGCTTCGAACAATACATTTTATTTTGGCAAAGACGACGCAGAAATTACGATTCCCGAGGGGTCGTATGAACTGCATGCCATAAATGAATTTTTGAAACGTGAGATTTTACGGAAACGTCCGCGACGCGATGGGTCCGAGGGTAACGCTGGTGACACCGCGCGCGGCAATGATGAGATTGGAGAATACCCGATAGTGCTCCGCGCAAATTACAACACGATGAGGTGTGAGATTAAATGTGTCTACAGAATAAACTTTAACAAGCCCCATAACATTGGATCGCTGCTAGGTTTTTCGAGGCGTATACTGCAACGAAGGTGGCACGAATCGGACGTGTCGATCAACATAATGAACGTAAACATTATCCGTGTAGAATGCAACGTGACCGTGGGCGCATACAGCAACGACAAAAGTGTGCACACGATACACGAATTTTCGCCGAGCGTGCCGCCAGGATATAAGATATCGGAAAGGCCGATGCAGATCATTTACCTACCAGTCATTGTACGGAGCATTACGGAGCTAACGATATGCATTGTTGACCAGAACGGACGATTGCTCGATTTCAGAGAAGAAGAGATCACCGTCAGATTGCACGTACGACGGCGACAGCGATAACGCGAGCGTGACATTTGAGATGCTCGTGTTGAACAAAGCAAAGCATACACAGAGAGATAACGCATCTTTTACAAAGAAAACACCAATCGACAATACTCGCTCATCCGGCTGCGTCAAGAAGAGAAAGAAACTTAACGCGTCGAACGTTAAATTTTTACAAGCTTTAGGATTCACGGTGCGCAACTTGTGAAATGACTGATATCCTAAACATCAAAGACGAGCCAATCTTTGACGATCGCATCGTCAAGATTGAGACTCATGCGTACAACCCATTCGGCAGCGATGAGATAAGAATACCCATACAGCAACAAGATCTGTACACATTGCCGTACGAAAGCTTTCTATATATCGAGGGAAAACTAACGAAGAACAGAGTTGTCGAAGGATCTGATGTGGTGTTGGGAAATAATTTTGTCGCGTTCCTATTCGATGAGATTCGATACAAGCTTGATGGTGTGGAGATTGATCGTAACAGAAACGTGGGCATAACCAGCACGCTCAAACATTACGTAACGACATCATCCGACAGAAGCGTGATTCTGAGGAATGCCGGTTGGGATGCGCGTAACGCGGATGGATATTTTAACTTTTGCGTACCTCTCTACGCACTGTTGGGATTCTGCGAGGATTACAGACACGTAGTAATCAACGCTCGTCACGAGTTGATCTTGATACGATCGCGTAACGACAACAATTGCCTGATGGGAAATTCGATGTTGGATCCCGTGGTCGACTTATTCAAGATACAATAGCGAATGCCGCACGTGTTATTGAGCGAGATAAAAAAACTATCGATGCTGCGCACTTTGGAGAACGGACGAGCATGGCTTGAGCATGGCTTTTCGCTCGTGGGATCCGTACGAGTTTCCGCTGTTACAGCGTACAACCAAGCATTCGTGGGCCACCAAGACCGCTACTCAGCTCGAGAAGCCGCGATACGTCATCTTCGCTCTGCAAGCAGGTCGCAAAAATGTCATGGCTCAGGACACGAGCCGATTCGACGACTGCAACTTAACCAACGTGAAACTCTATCTGAGCTCGGAATGTTATTCGTATGACGATATGAATCTTGATTTCGACAAAAACAGATGGTCCGTGTTGTATGAAACGTACGCGCGTGTTTGCAAGAGTTACTACGGATACGAATATCTCGAGCTGAGTCTCACCGTCACGTCTTTTCTACATAACAGTCCATTCGTAATCATCGATTGTTCTCGACAAAACGAATTGGTCAAGAGCACAACCGTGGACGTGAGATTGGAATTTAAGACTAAGGAGAACGTACCAATGAATACCACCGCGTACTGTCTTATTATACACGATCGCGTGGTTCACTACAATCCGTTGACCAATGTTGTACGCAAGATCACCTAAGAGCATCGCTGGCACATGAGAGAGAGAGAGAGACAATAAAATCTACGATACATCGAAATCGACTGCAATCTCGAAAAATTGCTCGTCATGGTTGTGCTAACGTTCGTAGACCTGCAAGGTTTTCTCGTTGGAGGACAGTTTATTGTAAAGGAGTTTGCCGCTCTCAGAAAACGGACCACTCTCTCTCACTACATGTTCGCAAGCCCTATACCATGGCATTTCTTCGCAAGTGCCGACAAGTCTCGCGCACGCTGGGTGATACGTCATCACCATAGACTACGATGGGACGACGGAACGATTTCATACAGCAAAGCTAAGAGTTTGATTACAAAGGCTGTGCATGGAACGGAAGAAGACGACGATGACGACGACGACGACGATGACAGCGATGCTGTCGTATATGTCAAGGGACATGAAAAACGACAATGGCTATGGAATTTGTTTCTGGACGATGAGAGCGTGTACATCGAGATTCTGGATGCTGATTACGAAGACGTAGATTCTCTGAACAATCTGGACGCTGATAATATTATGCGATGCGGATATCACTATACTAATTGCGCATTACAAAATGTATTCAAATTATTTAATTGGTGGTCAGATAACCATGAATAAAATAAATATGATATACGAATTATGTTTTTTTATTTCTTTCCCATGCGTTGATAATTCTAACGATCAATCGCTTCTTATCATATAACGCCAAGAAGTTTATCTTGCCGGGGTGACTCGCGCGCGTCGGACAGGAATGTAGGTCAGTGTGTCGGTCATGCACATGACAAAGAAATTGAATGACGATTTAAAAAAGTGAAAAACTTTTTTTAATATTTATTAGGTGTACAAAAAAGTTCTGAGCTTATTTTTGTAAAATTCAATCTTTATTCAAAAACAAACAAAAAAATATTAATCAGCGAAATATTCCCCGTTTGCATCAACGACCTTTTGCCATCTTTCGGGTAGCTTGCGAATTCCTTGACAATAGAAGCTCACCGGCTTCGAAGCGATAAAGTCATCAATGCATTTTCGTATCTCTTCAAATCTCACGAAATGTGTATCAGCCAAATAATGCTGCAGTGACCGGAATAGATAGTAATTGGAAGGCACCATGTCTGGGCTATACGCCGCGTGCGGGAGAAGTTCCCAGCCTAACACAAAGATATGGTCCTGAGTCGCTTTCGCAACATGTGGTCGAGCATTGTCATGAAGCAAGATCACTTTACGACGTCCTTGGCGAGTAAATGACCTCTTTTCTTCTAATGCATCGCTCAAATTGATCAATTGTTGTTGATAGCGGTCTGCCGTGATTGTTTCATCCGGTTGTAACAACTCGTAATAAAACACACCTTTCCAATCCCATCAGATACAGAGCAAAATCTTCTTGGCGTGGATATTGGGCTTTGGCATCGATGTCGAAGGTTGACCAGGGTCAACCTATGATTTTCTACGTTTAGGGTTATCATAAAGAATCCACTTTTCATCGCCTATAATGATTTTGTGCAGAAAATCTTTTTTCCGGAACTTTGAAAGCAAAATGAGTGCAGTGTCACGCCGACGATTTTTGTTGTCTTCGGACAATTTATGCGGAACCCATCTGCCTTTCTTCTGAACCTTTCCCATCGTATGTAAACGTACGGAAATGGTTTGCTGCGTAACGCCAAATTGTTCTGCAAGCTCCTTTTCAGTTTGCGCAGAGTTTATATCCAGCAGTGCTTGCAATTCGTCCGTTTCAATCTTTTGAGGGCGTCCAGCACGCGGTTCATCTTCAAGACTGAAATCTCCTTGGCAAAATTTTTGATACCATCTTTTACATGTAGTATGACTTACGGTGTTCTCTCCATATGCAGCACAAATTATTGCAGTGGCTTCAGCAGCATTTTTCTTCAGATGAAATGCGAAGTGGACGGAAAATCGAATATGCTCTTTTGTTATTGCCATCGTGAACACTACTAATTTTTGAGGTTATGTACATCAAACGCCAAACCGTATGGCATTTTAGAAGGCCAAATGTCAACGCTTTAAAACCGCAAAAGGGCGGGAAGATATGTAAAATTTAAATTGTTATTTCGGTTGTATGAAATCTAAAGCTTAGATCTTTTGTGTACACCTAATATTTAATGCAAAAAAATAAATCATACAATGCACTTTTATTTATTGTATATACATTCATTTGTAGATCTTTATTACTTATGTAATTATTCAATTAATTATGTAATTATTCAAAGTAATGAGAATTTCCTGTAGAAAAAGTTCACCACACTTCTTCATCATCTTCATATGGACGTAAACCAAAGAGTCTCTGCAAATCAAATACGTCCTCGCGAGTAATTTCTTCCCATAAAAAGTATAAATACTTCTTGTGTTGGCGACGCTGATACCGTATCCACCGCCGATGATTAATATTTATAAAGCCATTAATGTTGATATCATATATGCATAAATACTACAAAAAATAATAAAAAAATCTCAATTTCATACAATACATCACATATCAAATAAAAGGAAAAAAGACAAAAGAGAGAAAAAGAAAAAAAGGAGAAAAAGTTATGTACTCCATTTGGGTGGTGTATCTGAATTTTTATAAGATTCCGTACTTGCACAGTTTTTACAACTGAGATATAATGTTCATCGAGATATAATGTTTGTCAAATTACAAAAAATATTGAGTTTAATATTTTAAACATTAGAAAGATACATGTGAATAAATATACGTACTGCTTCAGTTGGATAAGTAATTTTTAATAAATCTCTAATATACGCCAAATAATCAAATTCCTGTGATGCCTCTTCACTTGTCATTTCTTCTCGTTGAACGTTAGACACTACGCGATACTTTTGCGTTTTTTTTTGTATGCAATCATGTTTTTTGTATGCACGTCAGCTTTCTTTCTCACATTAGATTTCCATCTACTGTGATCCTGTACACACCCCATGATCCATTATATATCATCGACAATTTCTTTGTCCCTTTGTCGGAGCATCATCATAGGTCTCCCCCATTTGTTTATAGCAGCCGGAGAATCGGTGCTTCTCTTGACACGTCGCGACACGTACGTCGATTTCTACGAAGAGCTATTTTTTCGCGGGCTCTTCCTAGAAAAAAATTCGTCATCTCGCTCCTTTGCGAACATGTTGCTATATGTTTGATTGCAACAATGAAATTCCTAGAAAAAAAAGGAGGGGGAGGAAGGAGGGAGGGGATTAACAGTTTGCCATGTCAAAAATTTACGCGATCAGTCCTCCTCCTCCATCGAACGATCTGCACGACAAAAAAGATACTCCGCTCCTCCATCATTCGAACAACACGCAATGTATTCCGCCAAAGGAAGCAGCGCAATGTACAATGGCGAAAAACAAAAGAAGGAATGTAACGCGCAAGTTTCAACTGCATTTTTTATATTTATTTCTCTTTTTTTCCAATTATATTGTGCAATATTATATATTTAATTTCCACAGTATTTCGGTGGAGCGTCGCGCGGTGCGCTTACTGAGCAGACGTTACACTCTGACGGCCACGGGTTACAAATTTCTGGAAATTGGAATCAACGTTGGTCCACCGAGCTACGTGGAGATCGCTCTGGGAGATCATTGGGGACAGGAATTGATACTGTTTCTTGAAACAGAAGGGACTCTGGAGCAGCGATGGAATATTTACAAATTGCTGCGAAACGATTACAAAGATAATTTTATAAGCGTCGGACCGTTAACCGTCAGATGAACGACGTTACACTCGTACGTCTTGAATCTTTGAACGTACGCATAACGATGATCGAATCGACCCTGCGCCGTATGTTTGATCTGGACGAATGTATCGATGTGACGTTCGATCGACTCGTCAGATTCGTCGATACGATCGATACCAAGTATACGCTATTCTCCAACGTCGCTGTTGTAACAGATCCCGAGAAAGTGCCGAATGCCATACGCGATTGCAATACATTCGATAGACTTCAACTCGTCGATTGCGAGCTGTTAGCTTTAGTTTTTAGTGTATAAGAAAAATGTGAATAAAAAAATTTCACACTTAAATGTATTCAATTGTTGTTTAAAAATATAAACATATATAATATGCAAAAAAACATGTATTTCTTTCATTTCTTTCTTCCCCACCATAAAATAATTAGAAAAATAACATTCGCTAAAAGAGAGAGAGAAAGAGAGAGAGAGAGAGAGAGAGAGAGAGAGAGAGAGAGAGAACCGCAACGGAAGAGATAATAGGTATACGAGAGAGATATTTATTTTTTACTCGGCGGCGGTGGCGGCGGCGGCGGGTGCGGCGGCGGTGGCGGTCCCCCCCCCCCGACATCATATTCACGCGCCCTGTCCAATTTTTTTATATCATCTTCGCCCCATTTTGTTTATATCGCCTTGCTATCTTATCCTATTTATTTATCTCACCTCGTTTTGTCTTTCTTCACTACCCCCCCTCCCCCCTCCCCGTGACGTCATGTCCTTCGAGTCGCAATTTTCTATTTGTTTATCTATGTATTTATCTTCTTGTTTATCTATTTGTTTATCTACTTTTTTATTCACTTGTTTATATCCCCTTCACCGAATCTTACTATCTTATCTCCTCCTCCACGGCTCAGTTCAAAGGATTGCCGCCTCTGATTTTCCCCTCCCCTCTTCTCGGCGCCTTCCGTTCCCCCCGCACATCCGCACTCCCCTCGAAGGACCAGGGTTAGAACCGGCCTAGTATTACTACTTCCATTCGATATTTCATACTACAGTATGATTCGAATAATAAAAATCAGAAGCGTCTATTTGGACGGTACTGATAAAAATTGTAATCAGAAGCGTCTGTTTGACATTACTGGCAAAAATGTATGCCGTAAAAATGTATGGACGATATCGATTATTACTAATGCATTAGTTGTAAATAATTGGAGAGATATCCACACACACACACGCACGCACGCACGCACGCACGCACGCACGCACGCACGCACGCACGCACGCACGCACGCACGCACGCACGCACGCACGCACGCACACACACACACACACACACACACACATCTTCTAAAATTACATATTAAATCTAATATGTAATGTGTGATTTTTTAAATTGTCAATAATATCGACTTTTTAAATTATCGATCGTTACCGACATTTCTTTAATTCCGTTTAGATGGCATTAGTAGTAAGTGGGTAGCCATGGCGCATCAAAACAAACCCCCACCACCTTCCTACTGGCGCCAGGGACGTGGCCTTCGACCGTCAAAAACTGGCAGCCACGTGGAAATGGAGCGTTCTGATTGGCTGACTCCGTTGCGTGATTGGCTCTATCCATAGTGCCCCATGTGTACGATTGGTTGTCGAAATACTAGACGAAAAAGTAAGGAAAAGGGGAGAAAGTGTCTGGGATCGGGGGTACAAAAACAAAATGGCGTCTGCGAAAAGAAATATGGCGGGTCTGTAAAAGGAATATACTTGTCGAGAATGGAATGCGATTTTTTGTGACACGTGGGATAAAGCGAAGAGAAGAAAACTAATTTTTTGTGAATTTTTATCGCGTGTATATGGAATATGATGAATCGGGTTTTCTTAGGACGAAAGATTTCTCGGTGCCTAGTGAATTTAAATAAATTTCTCGAGTCGTTTGACATTTTTTGTATGGAGGAAATGTATAAACATTTTGAAAACGCGAGGTTTGGTGGAGTGTAATATTTGCATTGCGTAACGCGCAATAAAATTTGTCGGAATTTCGATGAAACCCGTGATGGCCGCAGCACAATTCATGCTCTTCGCCTTCCGACATGTTTTTGAAAGCAGGAGAGATTTCTTCTAGATTACATACGTTTCTTGCGAGTGTGTTTTCCAAATAATGTATCTTCTCTCGACCTCGGGTATATATGTAACGCGCTTGCCGTGCAATTTCACGTAGTTCCGCCATGAAATGTTTGGAATTGACTGTTCCGTCAAATCACTCGATCCCGTGGAAGTTTCGAGAGAGCCAGTTGTTTTTTTGTCTGTATTTTTCGAGTAATTCGACATCGATATGGAGGCATCATAATGCAGTGACTTATGAATGCTTCGTTAATGGCGACAACCGCTACTTCCTTCGGCATAAACTTCCCTTCAGCGTCGCGGAAACCTTGTATATCGATAACTATATCCATGATGCGTAGAATATACTTTCAATCTGTTTTGCACGAAGTGACGACATTCGCGTCTAAAGCAAAACTACGGCTATTTTTTGTAAGCTTTCGAAGAAATAGAAATGAAAAGTAGATAACGATGGGAGGGGAGAAATTTGGGTATGTCTCATCCGCTAAAATCAACGATAATTTGACGCAAGGAATCGATCTCTAACACTATCGAATTCTGCGTAAACGAAACAATTAATCGTTGAGGTAACAACTTGAGGTAATAGCTTTTTCAAATCGCACCTCTAATCGACTAAACTTCGATGTCTGACAAGATTCAACAATGTCCAGCGCAATTTGCTAATAGATCGGGAGTGAGATCGAAAGCGAAAAGCGTGAAACCTTTGGCATAATCTTCTCTGCTTATAGAATTCCCCTCGTTTAGAAAATGGATGCCTGTTCCTGAGAAGAAGATGTTATAAGCCTCGAAGTAGAACGGATGGTCTTTTGAGAAATTCGGTTGCAGCGGTCTGCTCGGAATTTGCATGCCATCGGCATATAGCAAGAAGAAATTTATGCCGTAATTTTTGAAATTAAATGGATTTAACTTTCTGTCGCCGTTAAACGCTTTGTTATCGACTATTACTCGTTTCGGAAGTTGCCCGAGTATCGCGTTATCAATCGATTCTCCTACATTCCGGCGTGAATCGTGAATGTTTTAACTTCAACTCGCATCAAAGGATACTTGGTGATTGTTTTACTCAGCATTCTCGCATGTTCGAGTTGCACTGCAGGGCTTATTTTTACTCTTCTTATGAGTAAACTAGCATCTAGAATGCTCTATTTTCGACGTTGAGTTGCCTTCCATGAGGCAAAACGCATCTCTCAAGCGAACGAGTCTCATTCTAATCTCCACTCCGTTAATTAAAAATTTATCCTAATTAAAGACGTCGCAATGAAGATGACCTATTAGATCTACCGAACGTTCTCCTTGGATGTATCGGGTGCGTGTCATGAGAGCTTGATTGGGGTTGTCCGATTCTAATAGCGCGTCCATATAACCGGATGCGTCCGTGTCCGATAGACAGGAAGTCAGATGGGAAGTTTTTGCCGGTGAAGAATAATTTAACAATGCTTCGATGTACGCGCGGTACGCGTAGGCGTTGTTTGGAGGTGATACGAGTTTTTGATTGAAGTACACGTCGATCTGATTGAACATCGAATGTAGTAGATGATTCACAGGGGCCTATTTTGTTTCCTCCTCCTCCTTCTCCTTTTCCTGTCGATGTTCCAGGACCAGGTAAACTTTCCACTCGTACGCGAAGGCTTAGCATGGTATGCGTGAGATCTAGATAATCTTCTCCGTGCCCGGGTACGACGAATTCTATAGGCGCGTCATCCGCGAGCGAGGTTACCGGTTTGTAATAAACCCATTGTGAACTCTCGAAACTCTCTGAAAAGATCGAGCTCGCTCTTTAAACACTTGCTCGAGTGGGTATGAAGAAAGGACATATCTCTCAAATTTACGAAGCGCGTCGATTAAGCGAATATATCGGATACGGTGCGCTTTTTCCCACTATTTCGTCGATGTTTCGCTGCCTTT
Organism: Pogonomyrmex californicus; assembly: GCA_024349325.1. Classification (NCBI taxonomy): domain Eukaryota; kingdom Metazoa; phylum Arthropoda; class Insecta; order Hymenoptera; family Formicidae; genus Pogonomyrmex; species Pogonomyrmex californicus. The sequence continues at coordinate 449,639 of JAECZD010000027.1, forward strand.
TTAATTTTACTCGCTTTCCTTTTCGATGATTTTTTTTAAATCGTTTTTTTCACGTCGATTTTCGACGATTTCTTTTTTTTATCGACTTGTCTGCGTTTACGAATCGTGCTTCTCCCGGATTTAGCGGTGCGTGCGTCGTGCCCTCCGAAGGGAAACTGACCCGCTCGTATTTTCGCGGATGTTTTATATCCCGAGTCCTTCATCCTTACTTATATTTTCTTTGGCTTTTCTCTTAAGATTTCCGCCCGATTTTTTGAACCGCGTTTTGACTGCTTCCTTGAACGGAGTGTTGTTTTCAACATACTCTATCACGCCAATTCTGGCGCGTAAAGCTTCTTTCCTGATTGCGCGCATTCCCCTGCTTAGATAAGGAAGTACTCTTCTAAATAATCCTCCGAGGAAACTACCGATCCCATGATCTATCGCTAATAGGCTGAACCGACGAAAATTCGTGGAATTCCGCCTCCCCTGCCTCCACTGTTTTATATTTCGTAATACTCGTCGTATTCCATGGAGGTTTTTTCTCAAAGCTTCGTAGACTTTCCACCGCGAATGGTAATTAACGGACACGTCTAAAGTGTAATGTTACTATCAACGTTCTAGATACGAATGATATTTTTTCTCCACGCTTATCTTTTATATCTATTTCAATTTTATGGAATTTCGTTTGACGCAACGGAGTATATTGCAAAGTGGGGAAATATTTTACTAGATTCGTCCCGTACGTGTAATTACATCCGGGTATTTCGGTTGGAACGATTCGAAGAAGTGGACTCTGCGTATCGCCGGTTATGTAAGGCTCGCAAAGATCGCAATAAACGTACATTTTATCAGGGATACCGTGCCATAGGCTACAAGATTCTACAGTCCAGAAAGATACAACGCGTCCAGTATCGATGCCATAACCATTTTCAAAAACGGCGTTAATTCGTTGGAATTAGGTAACTTGTGACGGTAAATTGTGCCTGTATCATCGATGTTGATCCTCAATATTTGAAAAATATTAGCTGGCAGATTTATATAATGAACGAGAGTACAGTTGTCGTCACAATCGATGCGTATACGGACATTACCACCCGAGCCTTTTTGTAGTTCGAAAGTAAAAGGCGAATCGCTGCATCTACACTCTTTATCAATCGCGTAGATAAGATCCTCTGTATTTTCATAAACCCCTGCCTGTAAATGCAATTCTTTCACCGTAAACTTATCAGCATTCTTCTCATCCTTTACGCTCTTCAAATCAACAAATCTAATTTTATTATCGTTTCGACGTACGTGAAAAAGACTAGAGGGAAATTGAATCTCGCTAAGCGCAACTTCCCATTCCCCGAATAAATGTACGCCGAGGCAATTGCGTGGTGAAAGAAGAGCATGTATTTCCCGGGAAATACTTCTTACTGCTATCGCTCAGAAGAACCATAAAAATTGCTCCTCCTCCATCTTGGAAAAAAGTTAAACTCGAAGCGGGAATCCAACTGTCGAATTTACTGGGATATCTTTGCCAGCTAACTAGCAGCTGTTTATTAGCATCGCGTCCTCTGCTTTTTATCACGCGCTCGACGATAAATTCTTCCTCCCCCAAATTTTTACTGAGCCGTGCTAATTCTTGTTTATAAAAAATCCCATCGATGTGTTCACCCGATAAGTCACACAATTCGTACACGCGGGGTCTTCGCCAATGAAAAACGCGATAAACTCGAAATATTTTCTCGCTCCACCGCGCTTCGTATTGTTTCTCAAAAGTGGTTTTTGCTCTACTGACACGAACGAGATCGTTAACATCGAATTTAGCCTTTTATTCTACTACTTTCGACGCCCCCTTCTCTCTCTCCCCTCTACGCCGCTCCATATTTTCGCGTACGATGCGAGCATTTTCTCTCGTAATGGTCGCCGGTTGCATTTTGATGGACGAGTGACGAGTGTGATTGTAAGCGCGCCCGATATCTTGCAGCACTTCGATGTAACGCCGCGTATTTTTATGTGTAAAATAGCGCCACATTCGCTTCTTCAACGTTCTATTGAAACGTTCAATGACGGCGGCTTTGACGTCCGGATTGCGAGTTACTCGATAACGTATGCCTCTTTCTTTTAAAAAATCTTGCATCGGTCGCGCGATAAATTCTTTACCCTTGTCGGTTTGTAAATACACGGGTACTCGACCATCGCTTCTCGAGAGAATATTTTGGAAGGCCCTTGTTACGCAATTGCTCGTTTTATCTCGCAACGGTTCTATCCAGACAAATTTACTAAGTACGTCGATAATCACGAGAAGATAAGAAAATCCGTCGTTGTAACTTTTGAGATTACGGAGTTTGATCAAATCGGCCTCTCACAGATCGTCGATATTCGTCACGTTGTAACGTAATCACGGAAATTTTCGTCTCGACGGACGGTGCAGCGTGTACGCGTCTTGCGATTCGAGCCAGCGAGCTACTTCTTTACGTGAGAAATTCGGTTAGCGGCACGCGACAAGTTATCCGTTGCCGAATACCCCGCATAGTGCACTGAATCGTAATACAAATTTTCAAGCCTGATTATTTCAATTCACTCCAATCGAGTAAGCGTCTCTTTCTTGCCTGTCGAGAATCTTTCGTGAAGGTTATAGAGATATCTTTACGAAAACGCGGCGAAAGAAACAATGCGCACTTCGCTCGTTCTTCTTTTTCGGTCTTGCGTTTTTGTCCCTTTCTCGTGCGTCGTACTCTTTTCCTCGTCGTCGCCGTTGACAGTTTTCTCAGTATTTTCGGAGTGGAACTCGCTCGTGGTGATAATATCTTGACAAATGTGGTTGCTAACAATTCCTTATTTCCCGAGTACAGCCGGGGTATTTGTCGTAGTAATCGCGAAAATTGACCTCTTCTTATTGCTTTCACGATTTTTCTCTCGCGCATCGCGTCGTTTATCAGTTCCGCGATATTTGAATCTTTTATAACGTTACCATCGATAGTCGCGATTCCTTCCTCGTCCCAAGTAATTCTCGCGGGTACTGCTTTATCGATCAAATGTTTCAAAAGTAAACGCGCCTTGGCGCGAAAACTTTTCGGCATCTTTTTTAATATTTTTTCGACGCTTTGCCGTTCGCGCTTACGCAGAGACTCGGCACGTAGTATATTATTTACTTGCTCATCAAGATGAGAAAATTTGATCAATGATTGTGATTCGCGCGCTGGTTCCAGCATGTCCCCCTCCTGCGCATCTGAATTGTTCTCATCGGCGGCGTTACGCGTCGAATCTTCCTTTTGCGCTTTATCAAAATGGAGATATTGCCAAAGTACTTCTTTATACAATTTCCATTTCTGATCTATATCGCGCGGGTGGGAGAATTAAGAATTCTGCTCATATCGGAATCGAGCCGTGACAAAGTCGTTCCGAGTGTTTGTACGGAATTTAAATTTTCTCCATGTATCGTCTTCGAATTCTGCCGCATGGAGTTTTCACCGATGCCTATTTCCGATTGCTGATGTTGTTGGAGACGATGCTGTATTCTTTCGAGATTTTCCGTGGAAATCAAGACCATCTTCTTTGCCCTTTCCATAATTAGATTTACTCTCTCTCTCTCTCTCTCTCTCTCTCTCTCTCTCTCTCTCTCTCTCTCTCTCTCTCTCTCTCTCTCTCTCTCTCTGTCTCTCTGACTATTCTCTGATAATTTTCGAAAATAGGAACGAAAGTATAGACCTTATGAGATACGATAAAAATCCGTCTCGCTGTAATAGCCTTTTCTTACTTTTCCAATTACCGTCTTTTTCGCTATGCGACGCAAAGATGCTTTATATTATATTTACCGAGACGATTTTTTTCAGAACGTTCGAGTGGGACATTACCTTGAGAGTATTGAAAACGCACTCGCAGATACAACGAATGAATTTTTTATCCGCCTGACGTAAGAAAGAAGCGCGTTGATTTTTGTTCAAATAACACAGCGCTTTGAGAAGACAGATATTTTTCTTACCGATCGAACGTTCTGCGATTTTTCTCGCATTAACCAAAGACGTTCTCTTCTTCATCACGAGGAAGTTGCGCGACTGTCGCGAGAGAATGCGAGTACGATACTTTTATACGAAACTTCCGGAAAAGGATCTGCGCGATACGTAAACGTTCAGCGTATCATCGGGAAATATGCACGTGCGAAAACAATACTCGTCGGGAGTCGATTGTTTCAGATCGAGCAATAAATATCCGTGGAGTCGTGATACGTTTCTTCGAGGAACTTTGGATCGTTGGGATAGACTTGTCGAGCGAGATAACGAATTTGCGCGCGATCTCGTGGATTTTTGAAAATCACAAAGTAATTCGCGTTGAGAGATATATCGCGTTGTCCACGTCTCTGATGAAAGAGATTTTGCGTGATGAGAATTACACTGAGATTCTTATGATGACTTTCCTAGGTAAACTGATCCACGATCGCTTCGCTTGAGGACGATTTCCTCACAAGATCGTCAATTATTATCAATTTCGCGCGGGATGGATCGTTAGAATAATCTTCCGGACGTGGTAATCCCTCGTGAAATTCGATTGCGAAATCTCGAGTTTCGTATTGAAGTTGTTGATAAGCATCCTGCCATTCGGCGTAATAAAACAAAATTCTCTTAAAATAGACATTTGCCGTAACGGATAAATGACGAAGAAATCTCTTTACAAAGATTGTTTTTCCACATCCTGTCGGTCCGCACACGATTGATGTCCACGGATGTTTCCAGCGTACATCCATTTCGCGAAATGAACGTCTTGCGCGTCGTACTTAGATTAATAAACAAAGGGATGAGACACTTGAAGTTCTTGATTTTTTCTCAGAGAGATTTTTGAGATTTTTGTGATTAGCTTACTCGCGGAAGGACCTGACTGCAGCGGAGGTATGCTCGCGCCAGCATCTGCATAACGAGTACTCGTCCGCGATAAGCTTCGATCGTACACTCGTGCGAGCGTCCACCGCGTGAGCACCGTCGCTTACGAGCTTGTACGCAGTGCTCCTCGAAAGCTAATTCAAGCCGGAGAAACTTACTCGCGGAAAAAATAATTGAATACTTATTATTGCGGACGTAAAAATTTATAACTTTTTCTTTTACAAAGTATTTTATTCCTCAACGAGAATTCAAAATTTTTTCTGTATAAAAATTAATTTGAGAGAAAGTTATTAATTATTTTAAAAGAAAGTTATAGGAAATATAGGAAAGTTATAGGAATGGTGGGGGAAAAATTGTTTAAAAAAATTTAATTTTACAAATTTTTTATTATATTTTTTCTTATAATTAAAAAAATAAACATTTTTATTACATTTTTTCTCTTAATAGTTAAAAGTAAATACAAATTCGCATTTATAATTTTACAAAGCGTTTTCTATTCGAAACCTCAAATAATAAACATCTTTTTTAAATTTAATAACTAAAATAAAATAAACTTAATTTTTACAAGCATATTTATTTGATATACATATTTACATTTGCACAAGGACAGGGAAAATTCGAACCTTAATCTAACTTAATTTTAAGTAAAATATTACGTCATGTAAAACCGTATGGATAAGAAAGACGATTATCGATAAATCTGCGTTTTAATAAAACCGGAGCACATGTTTTTATCTCGGTTCGGGTTATTACCTTGTGAAACGCGGTGCGACGAATTGCTTTAAATCGCAGATTTATCTCTTCTCTTTCCTCTCTTTCCCTATTTAATAATAAATTATAAATACTGTTAAAATTAAGCAGCCGCGAGTTTTCAAAATTTAATTTGATCCCCTTTATTTTACATGTTTCATATTTGCGCCCATCCGGCGTACGTACCATGTACGCATAAAATTTCGGTCCGCCAGATACAAACGCCTCGACGAAGCTACCACATTCGTAACTCTCGAGTTCGTCAGTCATGTCGCCCAAAAAATTACCTGTACGCGGTTCGTATTCGTTGGGATCACCGCTGCTCGCATATATACAGGAATCTGTATCGTAATATAACACGCGACGGTCTAATCTTTCTAAATACTCATATAATTTTAAACGTGCCGTCGTGTACGCCGCTATCACTACGTTGGTTATGGGTGAGGGTACCACCGCCTATCGCTCTTTAATCGCCATGAAACATATATTGCATCCTCGTTGACGGGCAATATGCCGACTATCTCGTGTTCCGGGCTCGACAACAATTCGGCGAAACGTTGAGAGGTTCTTATTATTTCCATATTCGGCAAGTTACCTTGCTGGCCGAATTTTCCCCAAAACGAGTTGAGACAGAGTTTGGCGACGGAGCATAAGCCGGAATTACGTACGATGTTGTTTTTATTAAGAATGATGCCTTCGATTGCTTCATACTCCCTCAGGTAATGTTCTTTAGCAACATCATCGTCGCACTCGCTCGGCCACCCACTCGCCCCTTGTTTTAGCTGTAAAAAGCTGTCGATATACTCGGTAAACAATCCCCCCTGTCGTGTTTCGGGATTATAGCGCATGGATTTGTATTGCCAAATCTCGTTTACCCGTGTCACGAGATATCCTTTGTCAATTGCGTAATTCACAGGACACTCATGTGCCCTCGAACTCGCGCTCCGCAGGATCATCATGAGTGCACGCATCACGAAAAAATGTTTCACAACATGTACGACAAAGAGCGAATAGTAATTTACCGCGTACGCGATACGGCAGTACAGGGTGGAAAAGATCACGCGGAGGAAGTACCCGACAACGTACGAGACCCTCGACTGGACCGAAATTAAAATTTGGCCCAATTCCAATTAAACTAGCGCATTCCTCACCTACATAAATATCAGGATCATCGATTGGGAAAACTCCAGTCTTGAGTACGTACGAGTACAGAGAACATACGTATACGTACCGTATCTTCTCGGTACCCATAACCTCGTATCAAGTCACGATATTGCCGGTACGTCCGCCGAAAAATGCATCGCGAGGATCGAGAGATAGGATTTGATATACATCCTAACGGAAAAATGGGAGTGTGTTTTTGACGAAGAAATGCGCGAAAATCGAGAGAAACGAGAATTTCTTGAAAATCACCCCATGACGTATCCTCGCTGATGTAATCGCCAAGACATTGCAATCGTTCGTTCATAACGCGCGTCAAACATATCGGTAAAATTTTCGAGCGTTTTATCACGATTTAATGGATAGCAAGACGGGCATCCGTGAAAAATGCAGCCGTGAAATTGTAAGACGTAATGCTGCGTCTCACTTCCATTCTCGCATTCGTACCCATTGATAAGCATGCCTTCCGCTAAACGATACTCGCGTCCACGTCCCGCGTGAGTTATTCGATGACCGATCTCGCGTTCCTTCAAAATTAGCCATTGCACGGCTTTGCGCGACTGATTATCTTTAAACCTATATCCATCCGATGGAATGATTCCTATTTTTTTTCGCGCAAAAAGTTTTTTCGAAAAACTTTCATGCACGTTGAAGCGATAGTTGTACATTCCTCGAATGGACACACGTTTCCCCGCTGTAAGAATATTTTTCTGAAGGCCATACATGCTCGTCGAAGGATATTAACGTCGGTGCGACAATATTCGAGTATTTCACGTTGAAAATCAAATACTGTATTTTTTTCCGACATTTCCGCGTGCCACGCGAGAAAACGTACGCGTTCCTCTGTTCGCATTGTTTCGGGCGCATACGATACAATAACGAACATCAGGTAGTGGACCGACATATGTTTGATTATCGACAGTATTAAATAAGTGCGGAAAGATCTTTGTCACAAGTATCCGGTAACCCAAAGGCCTTCGGTAATTCTGACAAATACATCGGTATATAATTAACACTGTCGATAAATTTCGTGCGATTTACTGTTAGGATCATAATTTTTGTACCGTTTAAAATTATACGAGGTTCTAATCCAGAATAATTTTCTACGATGTACCGGAGAACAAACTGCGCATCGAACGATTTCGCGTTATGCGCTATACAAATAATCCGTGTAAAATGTTTCGTTGGTCGTATTGCGAATTCGACAAATTGTTTTACCGGATCCTGCCGAAAAACAAATTCGCGTACTCCGTACCAGTCGCAGCGCACCGACAAATTATCCATCCCTGCACACGAATCGCAAATCTGATGTGCGACGCAGAGTGTCGGGACGTGAATTTTCATATCGGTTCCCTCGAGCGATTGATCTTGACGCGTCTCAAAATCGTAAAACACAAATGCCGTTCGTCCCTTATTGCGTTCCCGCTCACCCGTGTTACTTTATTCGCTCTCTCTCGTAACTGCAGAAGAATCTCCGTCGGACTCGACAGCGGAGGATCTGTCTTCACGTGAGAGAGGTTGCATGTAACAAAGATGATTTATCGGCGAACTGCAAATTTTGCAAAAAGAAATGGCACATTCGTGTCTTTTTGTCGTTTTTATAATCCGTCCGCAATCTTCGCAAAAGCCGTATGGTATTGCAGACGCTCGCCGGTGTTTTCCCGTTGTACGACTTTGTCGCCCGATGATGTTCGAAGCATGCGTTTCCTAAGAACGACCGTTTGCAAGTCTCACACCTAACATTCGACGATTTTACGTTACTCGCACGGCGGCGCTTTGTTACAACGAGAACATTTGTTTGAACAGCGGTGATCCCTTTCCTTACGATAACCGATATTACACGGTGTGGCGCCCTTGCCTCCTGTCGCTGCTCCGCCGCCTCGCGCGCTCGCCGCCGAGCGCCACCGTCTACCAAGGAAGCAGACGCTGGTGCCACGACTAGAGTGGTAACTTCCGCTTTCTTCCCCGTCGGCCATTACCACGGGCATTGTGTCGAGCGGCCATTACGTGTCAATCATCGGACACACAGCAGCAGCCACACGTCTGGCAGAGAGAAGGAAGAGAGAGACTCCGGCATCATCATCGTCAACGTGTCACTGTGTCATGACCGGTACGCGACCGCACCTGTGCAGTGTAAAGTGTCGTGTACGCGTCGAAGTCTGTGCAGTGTCGCAGGTTCTGTCGCGCCGGCCTCGCGCGCCGCACCAGTTGCGCCGAGTGCTCGCCGCCTCTCTCACACTCTGTGTGCCTCCACCTCTCTCGCTTGCGCGCGAGACGCGAGTGCACTCGTGCTCTCTCTCTCGCTCGCGCGTGACCGGCTGTCATCTCGCTCTCTTTCTCGCGTGTGAAGTGTCTCTCTCTCTCTTGCTCGCTGTTCCGTTGCTTTTTTTCTCGCTCGCGAGCGGTCGACCGAGTGTTTCTCTCTCGCTCGCGAGTGACGTCTCTACTCGCCTTTTCGCGTGCGTCTCATCCGCGTTTCGTGTTCTATCCGCCTGGTTTCGTCATTTTATTCGCGCTTGCGTTTGTGCCGTCATCAATTTCCGCGTGCGCTCCGTTTTACCCGCGCCCGCGTTGCATTTCGCTCGCGTCTGTGTCGTCTCGTTTTCCGTCCGTATCGCGTCTCGTTCTAATCCGCGTTTTTCCGAACGTTTCGCGAGCGTCTTGCGTGCACACGCAGCGTGCGTTTCAGGCGCTCCGCTTTTCTCTTGCGAGTGATATATTTTAAGTGTGTTCTTTCCTTTCTTTGTTCTTTGTGATTTCTTGTTTCTAGCGTTTCAGTTCTCGAACGTTTTTTCGTGTCCGCGATGCCCTTGCTGGCATTGTACGTTTTCGATCTCTTTGTTCTGATATTAGTTTTTAGTCGTTGTAAATATCGCGCTATTTGTTCTGTTAACCCTGCGACTTTGGTACGTTCTAGAATTAGCGGTTGAGTGTTCAAGAATAAACGTGACCGAGTCAGAACTTCGCGAGACGTTGCTGGCGACGGTCGAACAACAAAATTGTGGCGTAAATTCAATTATCTTGCCTACTCTTGCCTTTCTGATTTTTCAGAGATCGAGCCTGCCTTCTTCGGTAAGGCAACTTCAGCCTAATTATCACTGGCAGAGCAATTATCCGCTACAACAATATACAATAATCCCCTTTACTTCCCGAGGCTTTTAAATTTAAAATAGGACTATAATGTTGTTGTTGCTCATAATATATAATATTTATTTGATACAAAGGCTCACGTTCTAGAGAGGCGAGTACCGCGGTTCCGTCGAATAAAGGTTTCTCACCGCGCCCGAAAGTAGCAAAATTATAAACAATAAAGGCCATATCGGATGCGGCGAGAAAGCGTTGGAAACATTCTATTTCCCAAATTCCGCAATCTTCCGGCGGAATGGTGACGCCAGCCCTCCTCGTCAAATCCAATGTGAGTTCGCGTTGTAACGAGGAATTCTGATGTCTTACCACATTCCACCGCTCGTGAAGTTTCCCCGCACGCAACATACTGCGTTTGTGATAAATTTGCGCGGTCACGAGAGAGCGAGAAAAACATAAATTATCCGAATTGGAGATTGTTAAAATGGAACGTTTCGCAACGTCTTCCCGTGTAAGTTTATTCGAAACGCGCGATCTCTGGGTACCGCGACATTGAAAACGCGTACGTTAAAATCCCGTGCGATATCGAGACCTCCGGCACTTTGCGCTACTGAACTCACAAGGCGCCAAATATCCTCGCGAGTTAAGTCGCGTGCCGGCCGAAACGATAATCCCGCCGGGCCGTGCGTTAAATCTGCCGAATCGAATGTAAATTCTACGTAATCATACGGTTTGGAAGTATGCAACGCGTAGGGCATGAATTTCAGCGAATGCGTTTTCAAGCCAGTTATAAACTTCGACTCCTTCGGGCGGCGGACGCAAATGGAATATCGCCTCTCTTCCTAATATCGCGAAATTTCTAAAGCGGCGCGAATTTTCCCCGATTAATAGCAAATGATTAAAATTTCTGACCTCGCCAATACGTGCTTGTTCCCTTTTCTCCTCCTCTTCCTCCTCTCCCACTTGTTCCTCTCCCGTCATCTCCTCCTCCTCCTCCTCCTTCTCCTGCTCTCTTTCTTCGTCTGCTATTTCCTGCTGCTTCTCTTCAACCTCTCCCTCCTCCAAATTTTCCTGAGGTGGAAGCCCTCCTCCATGCTGCGGCTCTTCATTGTTCGCTTCTGTGCAAAAGTTACAAAAAATTAGAATCATATTTTATACAAAATACTTCGAGATTGCTTAGAATATTATGTTCGTATTTAATTTAGTAAACAAGCATATTTTTCTGAGGTACCTCGCCTTTTATCGCTAGCGTCTCCTTCTCGCAGAGAGCTTTAGAGAATAGGGCTGGGAGGAATTCCTATTAAAAAATTCAATAATTTAAAATTAAATACGAACATAAATCGAGAAATTAAGAAAAAAGATTATATACCAGGCGGTGTTTCTCTAATTTCCTCTTCGCCTTCTTCGGGTTCTTCCTCGCGTTCCTCCATTTCCTCCTCCTCCTCCTCCTCCTCTTCCTCCACCATCTCTTCTTCCTCCTCCTCCTCCTCCTCTTTCCTGACATTTCTCTCTTTCTCTCTCCCTTCAGTATTCTTGCATAGTTATCGTCACGTCGAAAGAAAATTTTTTCAGCCCACGTGTTTATGGATAGGATAAAACCCTCGTATAACTCCAAGTTCGTCGTTGTCATCGTTGTCAGAAACCTCTAGTGCGAATCTGACCGTTCTTGTTTTCCTCTCCCAAATATCATACGATTCGGTAAATAACTCTAACAAATATTACACTCCACCAAACCTCGTGTTTTTAAAACGTTTATACATTTCCTCCATACAAAAAATGTCAAACGAATTACTTGAGAAATTTATTTAAATTCGCTAGGCGCCCAGAAATCTTTCGTCCTAAGAAAACCCGATTCATCATATTCCATATACACGCGATAAAAGGTCGCAAAAAATTAGTTTTCTTCTCTTCGCTCCATCTCACGTGTCACAAAAAATCGTATTCCATTCTCGACTATATTCCTTTTACAGCCCCGCCATATTTCTTTTCGCAGATGCCATTTTGTTTTTGGACTCCGATCGGTCCCAGACACTTTCTCTCCCTTCCCCTACTTTTTTGTCTAGCATTTCGACAACCAATCGTACACATGGGGCACTATGGGTAGAGCCAATCACGCGCCGGGCAGCTACGGAGTCAGCCAATCAGAACGCTCCCACTAATTACCTAATTATCACCTCCCACGCCCACCGACCAATCAGAACACTCCATTTTCACGTGGCTGCCAGTTTTTGACGGTCGGAGACCACGCCCTTGGCGCCAATGCGAAAGTGGTGAGGGTTTGTTTTGACGTGCCATGGCTACCCACTTACTACTGGTATTAATGGACGGCCGTCGGAGTTTGTCCTTCGTTTTAGGATCCCCTTAAAAAATTTCCAAATCGGACTTTGCGTAGCAATATCTCTGCTTGTAGGGCACGTAGCAGAAAAATAAAAAATACTTTTATTATGCAAGTCGGATTCAAGCTATCAATCAAGCCTACTTAGAACTTGATCAGTTTAGCCGTTATTGAGATTCGATAATTTCGGATGTTCGCATCTCGCTAACTCGCGTAAAGTCACACGGTAGTGTTGTCGGTTGATCTTGACTTGACATCCGAGACACTACCGTGTCTCCTGATATTAATTTTTCTATTAATAAAATTAAAAATTATTTTTTTAAATAAAAAAATTAAAAAAGTAGTAGAAATCTTATTTTTCAAGTTTTTTGATAATAGTAATGTTTTAATCTAAATATTTATGAAGCAGCAAAATTCATTTGATTTTTGCTTTCCATCTGTCGGCAGATCATATCAATAGGTTTTGTTCAGTTTATATCGACAGTTCATCGCCAAAGCAGATTCTACTTTATTTCTGCTGACAATCTAGCGTCAGTTATGTCAATAGAATCTGCTTAGTTTCTATCAACAATCTGTTCATGTCAATCAGTTCATGTCGACAAGCTGTCAGCAGAACCTACAGATACAGATAATAGCAGATTGCTAATATTTTATTTACTAAAAATTCAGGAACAAGTAGAAAATTAATAAAAAAAAGATACAGCTTAAAAATATGGTACTCATTATTGCATTTAAAAAAGCTAAGTAGAAAACTTGTTATTAATTGTTACCGCTTTCTCCTATTATATTTCTCGTTTTGTTCATTTTGTGGAGATAGTTGTAAGCTCGAAAAGCGTATATTTTAATTGCTTATGTATCTTTTATATGTATATAATACATAGCTGTCATCATAAGTAAAAAAATTACAAAATATTTTGTTTTATATTTTCTTCAAAATATTTTGTGATGGGATTAAATGTTGAAGATGTATGATTATATTTTTTATATCATACGACAGTTTATGATATAATGTAATTAGATGAATGTATGCACATAATTGCGACATAAATTGATAGAGTTGATGTAAATTTTATATTTAATTGAAAAATATACATATATTATAAAGGAGTTTCTCAAATAAATTTTGCTGATTCAATAAATGTTCCATAAACTTCATATAAAAGGCGAAATAACATATTCGTTCAATGTACTTGTACGTCAAGCCAGCACTCCCACATCTTTTTGTTAAACAATGAGCAATAAATTCGAAAGTGATATATTTGCGAGCAATTAATTCTAGAAATATTTTTGGGCACAAATAAGAGCAGCAACTAATTCGTTCAATGTACTTTGCTCTTGTACTTAAAGTCAACAACATCATATATTTTTGTTAAACAACAACTGAATTGCAGAATTAATAATATAAGCAGAATTAATAAAACGAAAATGAATTTATTTTAATAAATGTTGTATGTTATACGTGAAATTATATAATAGTTTCTTAATTATGTCACTTTTCTCCTCAATAATTATTCTATCCAGTTTGATTTTTCACTTATGGTTTACATTGGAAATGTTTATCATATGTTATTTTTATTTCTCATAAAATTACTAATATTTCTATTCTATACGTCCATAAATTAACGTATAATCAGCACTATTAGAAAATGAATATTAATATTATTTTCATAAAGATTAACATAAGATTATTTTCATAAGATTATTTTAACAAAAATATGTTCAAACTTTACATTAATTCTTCTATTCCTCGCAGCAAAGAATTATAAATTTTAATACAAATAAAGAAAAAACAAACGCCAAAACAATTACCAGCATAGTTACTCTTTTTCGCGCGCAGGTTTAATTTTTTATTGTAAATTCATATATGTATCAATGTTACGTGCCGATTATTTGTCGGATTTTATTATTTGATTTATTTTATCGTATCAGGAGTTTTAAGTAACTTATTTTATTTCTTAACTTATTTTCATATAATATTACTTACTTTAATACATTATGTATCGAGTTAGCCAAATAACATTCCGGAAAAAAGCCGAGTTACATATCTTCTTATAAAGGATAGAATTTTTGAAACCGTTTTCACGAATGCGACGTAAAGTTTGTGCGATGCTGCTGTATTGCTTTATCTCACTCGCTGTTTATAAATATTTGACAATTGCGACTTTTTCACGAAACTCCGACAATCTGCCATGTTCAGTGTGATTTCTTGTGAAAGGTTTATCAGTCTTGTTACTATAAGATCTTGTTCTTATAAAATCTTGCTCTTATAGAAGCTTAATAATTAACCATTATTTATTACACAATTATTGTGTGGCTTATCATGGTGTTGTATGATTGTATGATCTTTCGTGTGCTGTACATTATTCTTCGTTTAGCGATTCGTGCCACGATTCACGTAAGTTATTGTATAGTAATGAGCTAATTTAAACATTATAAAATTTCTATATATATATTGTTAGATATATTGTTTCATCATTTTCTAATTTTTTTTCTTTATGAATCTTTTATCTAATGAATCTTGGAAACCGTGTAACAAAGCAAATAAAAAAAAGTAAACGAAGCTTTTTAGATAATTGGCTTACTGATAATTGCTTTAAGTCTTGAATACGTAAAGTACCGCCCGATAATAGTGTTTTTTATTGCATTGTATGCAATAAAAATTTTTTGTGCAGTATGAATCTTTTAAGGCATGCAGAATCTGCGTGTCACAAAAATAATTAGAGAGAAAGTACATCATCATGTGATAACGTCGATGTAAGTTCCAGTTTAAATAAATATATAAAAAAAAAGACTTTTAAACAACAAGTAAGATGGTTTGATATTGAAGAATTTAAGTCATGATTGTGTGAAGCGCCACATGATATAAACATAGTTTTTTGCTGCATTTGTGAAAAATATATTGCTGCTCGTTTATCGAATATTTATCGATATGCAAATTCAGCAATGCATACACATTGTTATAGCCAGATCTACAACCAATAATAAAAGTAGTCCGCATGGCAACAAAATTAGTCCGCATGAATCTCGAAAAGTCTTTCGAAAGACGACACAAATGTGTGACCGCCGAAATTGCGACCAGTCTTTCGAAAGACCGCAGAAATGCATCACGCGAGAACATTGCGAAAAGCCTATCAGCAAATTCCTAAATTTGATGATCAAACCGAGCGTAATATTGATCAATCAATATCACGCAACCGATCGACGCAACCGATCGGAATGCTGATCGGGCATCGATCAGACTATATAACCGGTTCCACAAGGCGGAGTCGAGAGAGTCAAGAATAACGTGTCGTTCAGAATCATTATTATAAACATCGCGCAAGCGCGGCGAAGTTCACGCGAGCCGTACTATCAGCATCTCAGGTGACATACTCGGTCGTCGGCCGCCAGAGTAACGCGATACGCGCCGAGCGACCCGCCGACGTTTAACCGTGTGTAAAGTAATAAAATAAGAAATACTAATCTCAAGAATCTCTGTGCATTTATTAAATAAATCAATTAAAATAAAGAAAGTGTGTTAGTGAATTCAAGAAGATCCTTACATTCTTTTGATCCTGCTTGGAGTCCCAACTCCTTAGGCTTAATGAACCCGACTATGTGGTGTTAATGAAGATGATGAAACATTTTTGACATTTGATGAGCGGTAAAAGTCAGCAGAGATTCAATATGCTGCATTGATTGCTGACAAAAATATTTCTCTTGACACTGCACAAATAATTCTTAATTTTTTTCAGAATGTAGAAAAAGATCCTATTAAACTCTATGAATATGGGTCGCACAAAATGTATGAAAATAATTTCGAATGTTTTGTGCCCTGTGAAGACTGATCGTGTAATAGAAAATATTAAAAACACGAAATTTTTAGTTTTTATTGATGAAATATCAGATATCTCGAACGAAAAATGGACATTTTTCGTTCGACATGTCAATTCTGAAACTTTAGATGTTCACTCGTAATTAGTTAAATTAATTGATGTCGATGCAAAAGATTGTAGTTCGGAAAAGTTGTTTAATATTTTTAAAATGGAAATGTGGAAGCTGCAAATTCCATTTTCAAATATTATTGACTTATTATGCGACAATGTGTCTGTAATGACAGGGAAACACTTATCATTTAAAAAAAAGCTTGAAGAAATGTCTAAAAATTTATTGACGCTTCCATATTCATGTCATTCTGTTGCATTGGCTGCACATTCTGTTGCATATTCTAAAATATCTCAATTTTGTGAGGAATTTAAAAAAAAAATTCCTTTTATCAATAATAGTTCAAGGCAATCTTCCAATTTTCGTGAGTTTTCCGAATGTTTTCAGGAATCGAGTCATAAAATTTTAAGATTATTCGATACGCGCTGGCTTTCGCGTCACTCATGTGTTGAAAGAATTTTTTTTTCTTGGAATACTATTAAATATTTTTTAATTGACATGTCTGTAAGCGAAAAAAGTGAGCCGACATGTACTTATTATTCGGAGGAATGTTTCATAACGATCAATTAGAATTGGATCATGAATTTTACAAAATTCGTTACATAACCATGATTTTTTTGTTTGTTCTTTTATTAAAGGTAATACATTTGTATTTTGATCTTTTAATTCCAGAGATTGTGATAAAGTAATATTACGATAGAAGTATTATAATATTACAATAGAATTACATAGAATCGATAAAATAATTTTCAGATGAAGTTGTATGCCTCGATTTGCCACAAAATGCATCTAATTTCTCACTAATTGTTTTATATTTAATAGACTCAAGCATAGTTCTGATTTCTTTTTCAGTAAAGCTAATATTTTATACATATTGCGAATATAACTGTCTTGAATATGCATACACAACGTATGATTTTTTCGGCTTCTAACCGTTTTTCAACGTGATTTTTAATATCAAGTTTGTTATAAATTTCCTCAATAGTTTTAGGATTATGAAACTTAATATTATTTCGTGATCAAAACTTTACATATTTTTTAATAATATTTTTGGCAATATCGCGATTATTATTTTTAACAAAAGTGGATTTCAATTTCTTTTTTTCATAATATTGTTTATTATATAACCATTTCCGATCATAATTTACTTCTTTTTGTCTATTTCGTTCTATTTCGTTCATGCTGAAAATTTTTTAAATAACGTATTCGTTTTTTTTGCGAGATTATTTTCTAAATCTCTTTTGTATCGAAGCACTTGTTTAACACGATTATTTTCTAAATCCCTTTTGTATCGAAGCACTTATTTAGGACGATTATTTTTTAAATCTCTTGTATCGATGCATTTGTTTAATACGATTATTTTCTAAGTTCTGCTTGTATCGACGACGTTTTATAGCACGATTATTTTCTAAATTCTGTTGGTATCGATGACGCTTTACAGCGATTGTCCAGATCCTGTTCATATTGATGACGTTTTCTGGTAAAATTATTTTTTAAATTTTCTTTATTTTGATTTTCCTTATTTTGAGAACATTTAATTATATTTCTTTCCGTCTGAATATTATTGACTAGTACTTCCATAACATTGTTTGAAGCACTTTGCATTAACTGTAAAACTTCTGGATATAAATGTTGATCTTCATTTTGAGAATGCTCATTTTTATTTTGTTCGGTTTGAATATTATTAATTTTTTGTGTTAATTGTATTTCTTTAGAAATGCTTTGCGATAATTGTATTTCGTTTATTGTACTTTGCGTTAACTGTATTTTATTTAATTCTTGTTTAATAGTATAAATATCGCAACATTTTTTAATCAAGTCGCTTTTTGTTGTTCCATTTCATGTTGATGTATTGTTCGTATACGAATCGCTTCAGCTTCTCTCGCTTGTATTACTGCTAATGGAAGTACTTTTTGAACAACACCATATTGCGAGTCTTGAGGAAAATGCTCAATTACATTCAAAAGTTTCAAAAATTTGTTAAATGCGATCGCATTAACTTATGTTCATACTTCACTTTGTCAGGTTTAATATTAAATAATGATGAAGTCGCAAAAGCTATTGTGAAAACACCGCAATCACTACCATTCGGTTAATATTGCACAGTAGGAAATTTGACAGGATTTTTTATGAAATCATCTTTCCAAAAATTGTTTATGATGTTCGTGCGACCTTTTGTTATTTAAGGAATCATATATATACCAGGTGTATGCATAAGTTTTTTCCGGTTTAAATAAGAGATGTCGCCAGCGAAAAGTACGCAGCGTATTAATTTGACACATACATCATTTTGTTTGTCTGACATTTAAAACTACAAATACACACAAGTTGAGTCCGCCAAAAACTAGCGTCTTTGTTTTATCGTTCAGTGATCATGTCGAGTTTTGTGCCTAAAAAAGAACATTTGCTGCACGCATTGCTTTTTTTATTTAATCAAAAGAAAAAGGCTGTTGAAAGTCATCGTTTGCTGGTAGAAACATATGGTGAACACGCTCCATCGATTAGAACATGTGAGACATGGTTTCGACAATTTAAAAGTGGTGATTTCAATGTGAAAGACAGTGAGCGCTCTGATAGACCACAAAAATGCGAAGACGAGCAATTGCAGGAGTTATTGGATGATGACCCAACTCAAACTCAACGGCAATTAGCAGAAGCATTACATGTATCACAAGAAACAATCAGCAGACGTTTACGAGCAATGGGAAAGATCAATAAACTCGGTAAATGGGTCCCACACGATTTGAATGAACGTCAAATGGAAAATCGCAAAGTCACTTGTGAAATGCTGCTTCAACGCCACGAAAGGAAATCATTTTTGTATCGAATTGTGACGGGTGACGAAAAATGGATTTATTTTGAAAACCCGAAGCGGAAAAAATCGTGGCTTTCACCTGGCGAAGCCGGTCCATCAACACCAAGGCCAAATCGCTTCGGCAAGAAGACCATGCTCTGTGTCTGGTGGGACCAGAGCGGTATTGTGTATTATGAACTCTTGAAGCCCGGCGAAACCGTTAATACACAACACTATCGCCAACAAATGATTAATTTAAACCACGCATTAATCGAAAGACGACCGGAATGGGCCAGAAGACATGGCAAAGTGATTTTGTTACACGACAATGCGCCGTCTCACACAGCAAAACCAGTGAAAGACACCTTGAAATCGCTTGGATGGGACATCCTTCCGCACCCGCCGTACTCCTCAGACCTGGCGCCATCTGACTATCACCTCTTCGCATCAATGGGGCACGCGCTCGCAGAGCAGCACTTCAGCAATTTCGAGGAAGTTGGAAAATGGCTCGACGAATGGTTTGCCGCAAAAGACAAGCAGTTTTTCTAGCATGGTATTCATAAATTACCTGAAAGATGGGCGAAATGTGTAGAAGCCGATGGCCAATATTTTGAATAAAAAAAAATTAATTTCCCTTGAAAATTACGTGTCTTTTTTTACTAAAAAACCGGAAAAAACTTATGCATACACCTGGTATATATATATATATATATATATATATATATATATATATATTTATTTTCTATTGTAATAGCTACATACTCAATGTTCATCTGATGAACTTGATGAACTGTGTAATATTTGTATATGCTTTTTATCCATCGGTATGGATGGTATCAAGTAACTGTAATTTCCATGTTTCAGATGCATATTGTGAACAATTTCGTAAAAGATTTTGAAAATGTTCCATATGCATATCTGTCAACCATCTACCCTAGACAATTATGTTTTTCTCTGTAGGCTTTAAAGTTATAAATTTCTTTGTCTGTTTTTACAGACATTTTTATCTAAATTAATTTTTTTATACTATGTGTAAACAATTAAAGCGCTTATAACAGTTGATATTTTTCAGTACTTATGGCAGCCGTTATACAGCGCCAAACAGCCGATATATATGTATTGTGGCAGCTGTTTTGTATATTATAGCGCTAAAAATGTATATATATATATATATATACTACTGTGATCAAATATAAACGAGATTTTTGAATTTAAATTGCGCGGGTTCATCGATTCTAACAAATATTTTTTTGATTAAGTTGGTAGTACTGTCTTTGACATCTGTGTAAAATTTCATGTCATTCTCTTCATTTGTTTAATAGTGAACATTCGTTTTTGTGAATATCCAAAAGTATTTTTTTCGATTTTTACGATGTGTGATTCTGTTGGGCAAAGAAATTGTATTTTATTTTGTTTGCGGAATGAAATTTCTGCTACTGAAACGTTCAGAATGTTGCAGAAGGCTTTTGATGACCAGGTCTATCAAGACCAAGAGTATTTGACTGGTATAAAATGTTGAAAGATGGTCGAGAAAGCGTAGAAAACGAACCACATCAAAGACGACCAAAAACATCAACTGATGAACAACACGTGAAGCAAATCAAGGATTTGGAGCTCCAATATCATCGATTGACAATTAGAGAACTTGCCGATACTGTAAACATTTCATTTGGATCAGTCCAGATCATTTTGAAAGACCATTTGTGCTTGAGAAGAGTCAAGTCTCGTTTGGTTCCGAAAACACTCAATTTTTTGGAAAAACAGCGTTGAAGTGTGTGAAACAATGATTTCTGACTACCAGGACAAGATGAAACGCATGATAACTGGAGATGAGACTTGGATCTATGCGTACGACCCGGAAACAACTGACCAATCGAGCAAATATCGTGCAAAAGGTGAGGCAAGACCAAAAAGATTGCGCCAAAGTCGCTCAAAAATCAAGGTTTTGTTAACAGTTTTCTTCGATTATCGTGGTGTGGTGCATTATGAATTCGCCAGGCCAAACTGTCAACAAGGAATATTATTTGAGTGTTATGCGTCGTTTGCGTGAAGCTATTCGCCTCAAGAGGCCAGATTTATGGGCAGACAACTTATGATTTTTGCACCACGATAATGCGCCATCTCACACTGCACTGGTTCTTCGTGATCATTTCGCCAAAAACTCAACCCATATCGTTCCACAACCACCGTATTCGCCTGATTTAGCACCGTGTGACTTCTGGCTATTTAGTAAACTCAAAAGACCGCTCTGGGGACACCGTTTTGAATCGATTGAGGAGATACAAGCCGAAACGAAGAAGGTATTGAAGGCCATTCCGGAAGAAGAGTTTTCAGAGTGTTTCGAGGATTGGAAAAAGCGTTGGCATAAGTGTATTGCATCGGGAGGGGATTATTTTGAAGGCGACGAATTTGATTTTAAAGAATAAATAAAGATTTTTCACTCTATAATAAAAATCTCGTTTATATTTAATCACAGTAGTATATATATATATATATCAAGAGACACGGTAGTGTCTCCGGTATACTAATAGTTGACCTGAAAAAAAAATATATAAATTAAACTTTTCTCTGAGTGCTTAGAATACTAATTCTACAACTATGTCCTTTTCGGCCCGATTACAAAGGCGACGCCTATTGAACTCTTACCAATCGAGGCTCAACGGCCGAGTTGCCAATCGTTCTCAGGAGCGTTTCATAAAAAAAATGTATCCGAATTATATCTTCCGCTAAATTATCATTAAAGCAGTTTTTTTATTACATAATTTTTATTTCCACAAAACATAAAATTTTCTTTTTAATGTATTATATGTGTTATATATAAAATAATATTTATAATAATAGTTTTAACAATAGAGAATTCTAACATAATAAGTACTACTATTAATTCATAAAACATAACACATATATTAAAAAGAAAATTTAATGTGTAAAAATAAAAATTATTTAATATATAAAAACTGCTTTATAATAATTTGACAAAAGATATGATTTGACAAAAAATATGAAGCGCATATCTTATACAAGACGCTCTTGATGCAAAGCAATCGGCGGCTCGGCCATCTCCAGCCGTAGTAGTGGAACAGTAAACGTTACCTTCAAAATCAAGCCGAAAAGTGCAACTGTTTTTTCGTAATAATTGGTGTATGAACATATAAAGATATTTAATATTTGTTTTCTATAATATTTTAATATTACTGTATGTCAACATTATATATTGACATCTAAGACATGTTGTGATATTTCGTTATAGAATTGATATTGATATTTTATGATGTTTCTATATTAATTATGCGTATGTAATGTACAAATGTATAAATATTCCTTATAGAAGCAGAAATAATTTCTGCTTCTATAAGGAATTCAATAAAATTATAATTGCATATCATATCAATATTTTTACATGTTAACAATTCTCGTTGTTAAAACGACCCTTATGACACCTTTACCACTTGTTATATCATCATGTCTGAATGCGCGAATGTCATGCGCGAAATGTCAGCTCTCTGATTATCAGTTTTAATCGCTAATAATTTAAAGCTGTTATAGCTTCGACATTTTCGTATTAGAATTTTCGTTTCATTTTTACGAATTGTTGTACCCCGGATGGGCTACAACGATAATATTAGGGATAGTCGGGTTCGTTAAGCCTAAGGAGTTGGGACTCCGAGCAGGATCAAAAGAATGTAAGGAAATCTTCTTGAATTCACTAACACACTTTCTTTATTTTAATTGGTTTATTTAATAAATGCACAGTTTCGTGGATTTGGTATTGCTTATTTTATTTCTTTCACACGGTTAAACGTCGGCGGGCGGCTCGGCGCGTATCGCGTTACTCTGGCGGCCGACGACCGAGTATGTCACCTGAGATGCTGATAGTACGGCTCGCGTGAACTTCGCCGCGCTTTTGTGATATCTTGCGCGATAATTATAATAATGATTCCGAACGACACGTTATTCTTGACTCTCCTCGACTCCGCCTTGTGTGATTGATTATATAGACTGGTCGATGCCCGATCAGCATTCTGATTGGTTGCGTCGATGATCGCGTGATATTGATTGCTCAAATCACGCCTGGTTCGATCAGCAAATTGAGGAATTTGCTGATAGACTTTTCGCAATATTCTCGCGCGATGCATTTCTGCGGTCTTTCGAAAGACTGATCGCAATTTTGGCGATCACGCATTTGTGTCGTCTTTCGAAAGACTTTTCTCGAATTTCATGCGGACTAGTTTTGTTGCCATGCGAACTACTTTTTATTATTAGTTGTAGATCTGGCTACAACAGAATAAGTCATAAATATTTCAGTCGATAATTATGGAACACCGTGTATACTGAGCCTTATTATTTGCAAATAAAATAAATAATACAAATATATGTTTATATGTCCATATACTATTCGTTAAGCAATACAATTCGTATTACAAACTAAATCATACCTCTCTTCCTTTTTCCTCTCTCTCTCTCTCTTTCTCTCTCTCTCTCTCTCTCTCTCTCTCTCTCTCTCGATGTGAAGACGTGTGTCACATCGCTCCGTCAAAGTAGTGAGTTTTCATGCGCAAATAGTGAGAAAAGACATAAAATAAGTGTTTCAAGTTATGTCGCCGTAGATCGAGGTTGGATATGAAAGTTATCTAGCCGGGATTTGGCGATCGGTGGATGTGAGCAGTGAATTTATTATTCAGGACATTGAAGTCTCACAAGACAGTAGGCATTATACGTGGACACAATAGTGCTGACGTGTGAAAGTGGATCACAGGTGACTGATCGATTATGCTGATACTAACGGTTTCGGCCGGTAATTATCAGCATGGAAGACGAATATGCAGAGTATCGATGCTCGGCATGTAGGAAGGCAATTAAGAGCAGAGTTGTTAAATGTAAAAATTGCCCAAAGCTTTTTTACCATCCAGGATGTGTAAATAAGCATAAAATTATCGACAGAAATCAAGAGTACGTGCCGTGTAAAGGCCCATTTGAGGAATTTTTAACTGATAGTGAGAAAGCTCCGGCACCGGCAGGGAGAGATAGGACATCATCTACAGGATCTACAGGATCTACAGGAGTGTTCACAACATCGAGCAGTGGAAATAAAGGGTCAAGTATTGATATAAAAATAGACTGGATTATAAGAACTGTGAAAGAAATAAAAGATGAAACGGTGCGTAAAAATGAAATTAAAATAATGATTAAAGAAGTAGTTCAAGAAGAATTAGAAAGTGTTAAACAAGAGATGGAAAACTTGAAGAAAATAATACAGGGAATAGAGTATGGATCGAAGGGAGGAACGCAAAGAAGCTACAGTGAAGCGGTTAAAGAGAAGAAGAAAGAGAGTCTTATAATTGTTAAACCGAAATTGCAACAGGAGAGTGAAGACACGAAGAAAATGATAAAAGAGAAGATAGATATAAAGAATATGGCAATGGGAGTAACAAAATTAAAAAAAGGAAGCAAAGGAGTAGTAATCATGGGATGTGAAACTGGAGAGGAGATAAAAAAGTTGAAAGAGACAGTTCAAGCTAAACTGGGAGAGAATTACAAAGTGACGGAGTCTAAATCGAAACCAAAGATAAAAATTATTAATATAAATTTAGAAGAGATGAACTTAGATGATAATGAGCTTATAAATACGATAAAGAAGCAGAATAAAATAGATACAGTAAATATGCGAATTGTGAAGAGAATGGTCAAAGTAAAGAATAAAGATCAAAGAAGAGGAAATGAAGAAGGATCAATAATAATGGAAGTAGATGAAGAGACACACGAGATGATATTGCAGAAAGCAAAACTAAATGTAGGATGGAAGAAGTGTCCTGCATTTAATCACATCAGTGTCAAAAGATGTTTTAAGTGCTGGGGATATTTTCATATTGCGGAAAATTGTAAGAGAGAAGAAACATGCTGCAAATGCGCGGGGAATCATAGCTCGCGTGTCTGTACAGCGACAGAGAAGAAATGTGTGAACTGTATGTTCAAAAATCGAACATACAATTTGAAGATAAATGACAACCATGAAGCTATCAGCCGTGAATGTCCGACTTTTAAGAGGGCGTTACAGGAAGAGAAGAGGAGAGCAGGCTGGGAGGAGAAGTAGCAACTACAGAAGAAAGAAGAAATCATACTATATACAAATGCGCAGAGTTTGATAGCGCATAAGGATGAGATTCAACATCAGATTATGAAGAAAATGAATCCTGCGTTCTTAGCATTATCGGAGACCAGATTGACCGAGGATATTGAAGACAGTGAAGTGAACGTTTCTGGTTATAATATAACTAGATGTAATGCTGAAAATAGAAATACAGGAGGCGTTGTTCTATATGTAAGGAATGATATTATTTGCGAGACGGTGTTAGTACAAAAATTAGAATCGAATTGTTGGTGTGTCGCGGTAGAAGTGAAAGATAAATTATATAAAGGAGTGATAATGGTAATATATCACTCACCAAGCGCATCGCACGGGGATTTCATGAGATTTTTTGAGGATATAGTAGAGGAGTTAGTAATAAAGGGTGAATGCATTGTAATAGGAGATTTTAATATAGATCTTATGACGGACTCGTTTTATGCGAAGAAATTACAAACGGCAATGTTAAGCTTGGGTATGAAACAGTATGTTAACGAACCGACGAGAATCACGAAAGATAGTCAAACAATTATAGATCTAATCTTCGCTAATAGTAATAAAAGAGTGCAAGTAATTCACGAACCCAAAATTACGGACCACGCGTGGCTGGAAGTTGAGTTGAGTGTGAATAAAATTGAAAGTAAATATAGAGAATTTAGCGCTAGGAATTACAAAGGGTTTGATGAAGGTGAATTTGTTATGTTAGTAAAAAATAAATTACAGGAAAGCCAAGGATGGCAGTGTGTATGTATGGGTGTGAGTGAGAGAGCAGAAAAATTTGTCAATAGTATAGTAAATGCGTTAGATGTAATGGCACCGAAGAGCAAATTTAGAATTCCGAAAGTATGGGAAGGGAAAAAATGGTTCTCAGATGTAATAAGAGAGGCTGCGGATAAAAGAGATGAGGCATTTAGGCAAGCAGTATACGTCGATTCAGAACAAAGCTGGTTGCAATTTAAAGTTAATAGGAATGCAGTAGTAAAACTAATCAGGACGAAAAAGAAAGAATATTATGAAAATATGATAGATTTTAATAAGGAAAATCCTGCGACTATGTGGAAAACTTTAAAAGAAATTATTAGAGGCGAGCCAGTATGTGCAAAAGAAATAAAAGATATAGATTTTGAAATACTAGATAACATAGATTATGATACAATAGGGTGCAATATAGCGGATAAATTTAACTTATATTATATACAGAGTATTAATAGTATAATAAAATCTATAATAGAGGACCGGTCTACAGGCGCAGGAAAAAGAATTATCTATGCTATAAAAAATATGGAAACTATGGAAAATTTTGAGGAAATCACGGTAGAGCATCTAGAGAAAATTATTAAAGGACTGCCAAATAAGAAAGGCACGGAAGAGGGAATAACTAGTGATATATTAAAAGCAACGTTTTGCGTAATAAAAGAGGAATTTGTTAATATAATAAATAACTCCCTGAGAGATGGTTGCTGTCCAGAAAGTTGGAAAACGTCTACAATAATACCGATTCCAAAAGTAGATAAAGCTAAGAAGGCGAGTGAATTTAGGCCTATTAATGTGTTACCTATATTTGAGAAAGTGTTAGAATTGGTAGTAAAAGAGCAAATTGAAAGGTATTTGGAAAATAATAGTATTATAACTGAACATCAATCGGGCTTTAGAAAACACTATTCATGTGAAACAGCGATTCAAACTATTGTTGACGAATGGAAACTGATAGTCAGTGAAAAGAGAATGGTGGGGGTAATTTTCATGGATCTGAAGCGAGCGTTTGAAACGATAGATAGGGAAAGACTATTAGGGAAATTATATCAATATGGAATCAGAGGAAAGGTCCATGAATGGTTAAGCTCATATCTAAGGAATAGAACACAGCAGGTGCGATTTAATAATAAATGGTCAAAATTAATGGCAACGGAATATGGAGTTCCACAGGGATCTGTATTGGGACCCTTGTTATTTATACTTTATATAAACGATATAGTCAAAGTCTGTCCAGAAGAATGTAAGATAAAAATGTTTGCGGATGATACTTTAATATACGTGGAGGGAGAAAGTAGCGCAGAATTAGAAAGAAAAATGAATACGGTGTTTGTTATAGTAGAAAGGTGGATGAATATAAATAAATTAAAAATGAATGCAGGGAAAACGAAATACATGATAGTTAGAAGTATAAGAAAAGAGTTAAGAGGTAATATTACGTTGAAGTGCTTGGATGGAACTGAGATAGAGCGTGTGGAAATGATGAAGTATCTAGGTATAATTATTGACGATAGACTTCGATTCAATGGCCACTGTGATTATATGCTAAAGAAAATAGGGAAAAAAACGAGTTTTCTCAATAGAATAGGTAGTTCCATATCGGCTTATACCAGATGCACGATATATAAGTCAATCATAGCTCCGCATTTTGAGTATTGTGCGACGTTGCTGATTGACATGGGTGAAACGCAGTTAAGCAAATTGCAAAAAGCGCAAAACCGAGCTATGAGAGTCATACTGCAGTGTAATAAATATACCAAGGTGGAACATATGCTGCAATCGCTGCAGTTTATGTCCATAAGACAGAGACTATATTATAATGTGTGTACGTTTATCTTTAAGATTGTGAATAACATGCTACCGGAACAATTAAAAGATCAATTAGAGCTAGTGGGGAGTAAAAATGAAAGACAAACGCGACAAACCGGAGATATTATAATAAGATTTCGTAGAACAAGGAGTGCACAAAAAAGTATGTTCTACGAAGGAATAAAAATGTACAACGCGTTACCAGCCGAAATAAAAAGATGTGAAAAACTAGAAATGTTTAAGCGAATGTTAAAAGAGCATATATTAAGTATAATTAGTGTATAATAATATAATTATGTATATGTATATGAAATAGCTGAGAAAGCTAATAAAGTTCAATCAATCAATCTCTCTCTCTCTCTCTCTCTCTCTCTCTCTCTCTCTCTCTCTCTCTCTCTCTCTCTCTCTCTCTCTCTCTCTCTCTCTCTCTCTCTCTCTCTCTCTCTCTCTCTCTCTCTCTCTCTCTCTCTCTCTCTCTCTCTCTCTCTCTCTCTCTCTCTCTCTCTCTCTCTCTCTCTCTCTCTCTCTCTCTCTCTCTCTCTCTCTCTCTCTGTGAAAGTAAAAATTTCTTTATATAATCTTTATATATATATATAAGAACATATAAGAACATATATACATATATAAGAACATATATAAGAACATATGTTCCAGACCTAACGCACCACTTGTTAATGGCAAATTCCTGAAATCATTTACATACAAAAATTTTAATTTACATACGAAAATTCTAATAATATTAAAATGTTGAGCCTACAATAGTTTTCAAATAGGAAACGTTTAAAAATGTTCAATCAGGTTGTCCATTATTCGCGCGTTGCATTATTGTAGGCTCAACATTTTAGTATTAGAATTTTCATCTCTAAATAATTTTAGGAATCTATTGTAATTCTTCCTCTTGCAGGTTTAAATAATAGTTATATAAAAATTATCAATGTTGAAAAGAAACACAAATGATACTCTAAAAGAATCTATAATATGTCTGTTAAAGTAAATGAAACTCTGAATTAATGATGAAATTAAAATATCAATTTAACTTCAGA
Source organism: Pogonomyrmex californicus (assembly GCA_024349325.1). Taxonomy (NCBI): domain Eukaryota; kingdom Metazoa; phylum Arthropoda; class Insecta; order Hymenoptera; family Formicidae; genus Pogonomyrmex; species Pogonomyrmex californicus. The sequence goes on from JAECZD010000027.1 coordinate 478,257, forward strand.
TTCTTCGTAACTGTCTTCGTAATTGTTCAACTAATTAAGTAATTTTTTTATTTTATGATTTTTATGATATGTAAACAGATAAGAATCTGAGAATATCTTTTTATTACTTCAGGCTTATGTTATCTACAGTCATACTTATGTACATATTAATAAAACAAAATTAATTGAATGGCAAAGAATAAAATTAAGAAGAATAAGAAACCAAATTGAAATGTTAATTAACATTATTATTAATTAATAATTAATTAACATTATTATTAATATTAACATTATTATATGAAAAAAAAGATATTTATTTATTTCAATGTTTCTTCCTCTTGCAGGTTCAAATATAGAAGTTATCAAAAGAGACATAAATGATTCCATAAATAGACCTAATATGTGTGTATAAATGTAACTCCAAATTAACTATGAGATTAATAAAATTATGGCTTTAGATGAGTATAAAAATATTCAGGAAAATGTTATCATTTTATTACATGAACATTTCAATTTGATTACAGATTTTTCATAACTATCTTTGTAGTTGTTCAATTTTTTTATTTTATATTTTTTATGAAAAATATGTAAATTTTATTATTTCAGGCTTATGTTATTTAGATTCATACTCATATACATATTCGCAAAATATAAAATGACCAACTTTATCTAAGTGTTGTGGAAAAAATGCTAATTAATTAATTGAACGGCAAAGAATAAAGTTAAGAAGAATAAGAAGCCAAGTTGAAATGTTAATATGTTTATATTTGAATATTGGAATAATGTCAATATTAACATATTACCAAATTTTACATAAACGTTTCAACTAGGCTTATGATTTTTTGTAACTGTCTTTGTAGTCATTCAATTACATGAGAAACAATCCGAACAAAGTTCATCAAACATGAAATTGTTTTTCTTTTTTCTAATTGGTTAAATTCTAATCTAATCTCAAGCTCAATCTTTAGTCTGATACCGGCTTAAAAGGACCTAATATGTGCGAATTAATGAAATTTACGAAGTTGAAATGTTTATGCAAAATAATAATGTTAATATTAAAATTTTAACTTCCTATTCTTCTGAATATTGTCATTCAATTAATAATTAATTAATTTTAGGATTTTTTCCAAACCACAATTAGACAAAGCTAGTTATTTTATATATAGATATGTATATGAATATGAATCTAGATAACATCAAATCAAAATGTTCATATAATAAAATAGTAAAATTTATATTTTTATACTCATCTAAAGCCATATTTTACTGTCGCCCCTAATTTAAAAGATTTCATTCACCCAAACATATTAGGTCTTTTTAGAGTATGTCGTTTATGTCTCTTTTAAACATTATTTTCTTGTATACACATATGAGATCTTTTTAGAGCAGCGCTCGGAATTAGTTGAGCATTTCGGTTCGATTTCGAAGGCAACGCCTGCAATTCTTCCACCATCGCTCGAGTCTCAGCGGTCGAGCCGCCGAACGGCTGTGCCTCAGGAGCGTCGCCCTGTGAGAAACATGCTCGTACGCCTTTCTCCTCAAACTATCACTTAGATATCTTCTATGCTAAATTATTTTTATTTTTATAAATAAACAAAACGTTGAATTTTCTATTATTAATATTACATTGTGCTTTATTTATGGGTGTTCTTTATTCAAACATAATATGTCAAATATCTTAAAAAATATAAAAGATATGGAAAAACATTTAGGAACTAGAGCTCTCAATTCCTTGTCTTTTAACCTCCCATTTTTTGTTAGATACGTTGACGACATTGCTTTGGCTGCTCCCTCCGACTTACTCAACTACACTCTGAACATCTTTAATACCTTACACCCGCGTTTGCAATTTACAATGGAGATCGGCGCGGGACACAAGCTCAATTTCTTGGATGTTACTATAATTTTGGCGGACAATCAGTTGATATTTGATTGATATCACAAACCGACGTTCTCAGGGAGATACTTACATTTCCTCTCGAATCATCCGGTATGCCAAAAAAGAGGTACCGCCATGGGACTATTTGACAGAGCCATTTTACTTTCACACCCGACATTCCACTGTAAAAACGTTAATCTGGTAGTCGAAATTGTACTGGATAATGGTTATCCACTGGATTTCGTTTTTAATGTCTTGCATGAACGCCTCAAGACACTTTTTCTCAAGAGTAACTCCATGTCTGACAGCATTGGAAAGATGGTCGATTTGGAGAGAATTTCTTTTTTTACTATACCTTACGTTCCTGCAATTTCCGAACAATTTAAGAAAATTATTAAAGACTCGAATGTCAAATTGGCATATCGTAGTCTCAATAAACTGAACACGTTTATTAAAATTGGCAAAGACTCTCTTCCACCATCTGCTCACAGCAATGTTGTCTACAAAATTAACTGTGAAAATTACGATGCTTCGTATGTGGGACAGACCAAAAGACAACTACACACCAGGATCTCAGAACAAAAAAATCATATCCGACGGAATACGGGTAACATTCTGTGATAACTGACCACAGACTAGCAGTTAACCATGAGTTTGATTGGGAAAATGTAGAAATTTTAGACAGAAAATCACACTTATATAAATGACTAATTTCTGAAGTACTGTATATTAAAAGACTGAAGAATGGTATTAATTTGCAGACTGATACGGAATGCCTCCCGGAAATGTATCTAACTGCAATGGAAAAACTCTCTAAAATTTGATTTTTCATTAAATTATTTTATTCTGTATTTTTACGTCTTTGATATATACGTATGGTTTTTTCTTTTATATTTATTTTTCTACCATTTGACACATGCTTCAGGGACTTGTACCAAGATTTGATGGTTCTAAGAACCTGTTCACAGCCAAATTTATACCTAGCGTTTTTTCTCGCATTATATTATTTATTATTTGTTATTTTTTATACATTATCGTCAGTATATTTTATTAAAATTTTTACCATCGCTTTGTTGTTATGTGCTTCTTTGTCCTTCTTAAATTTATATTATTATTGTTCGAACGTTTATGTTATCCTTCCAAAAGTGAAAGTTTTCGACTCTTGATTGTCTAATCGACGAGAGTTATTCGTACCGCTGCAAAATGTCAGTATCATGTAATTGTTAGTTCGTTGAGATCTGCTGCGATGTTTGTAATTTAGTAAACCGAATTATGCTCCTGTTATTGAGATCTTTGTGTATCTGTAAGTAAGCTTTTTACATGTTTTCTTACGACTCTCTTATATCGCCTCGCATAAGATGCCCTGGTCATTTACAGATTAATTTTATAAACGAATCATAGCTTCTTGTCCTGACAACGTTGGGATCTCTCAGCTTCCGACATTAATCGAGGAGCTAGCCATCCTAACTATTTGTATCATATACCAGGATGATGCGCTGCAGTGTTGAGAGACTTCCGTCTTTTTACGAACTTTGATATGTGCGGTTAAAATAGAATGATTTAATGAGCGATAATTTGCGATATGTTCTTGTCTATTTGTATTTAGCTACTTTTGTTAATTTGCGCTGATGAAGGCTAAAAGATTAGCCGAAACGTCCGCTCTTGCGTTTTGTTATTCCTCGCGATAATCTTTATGTCATTTGATTATCCAATAAATTTATATGCGCTCTTACTGCGCTCCTACTGGGCTCTTATTGCCATTACATCCCTTTTGTCTAAAAGGATTAAGTTTCTTGACTCAAATTAACGAACTGATGCGACGTTCGCATTGTTCTCGAGGGCAGCGTTATAGCATCACAACGTGTCGTTAGCCTGATAACGAGAGCCTTAGGGTGCGAGCAACTCGCTGCGAGCGCTTAACGCGTGATTAGCGAGAGAATTTGTATGTTCTTCCTTACCCCGCTTCTGTTCCCTTCCAAGATTGTAATTATAATATCGATAACCTTCTTAAATAAAGAATCCTGGAGTTTAGACAGAATAATCATTTGCATTTCGTCTGCAATGTATGTATGATATAATGTATAGTAAAAGTGCGCGCGCGCTTAAAATTTAATAAATATATACTGACTAATAAATAAATAAATAAATATATATATATATATATGTATATTTATTTATTAGTCAGTATATACGTATTTACATATGAATTTAGCAAAAGTATCAACTAAATATAAAAATATCTATTATTATTCTTAGTAAATGCATTCTATGCATTTGGTAGATAATGCATACATTTGTTGCAATGAAAATGTATGCTTCTATAAAAGTTTAAATTTTATTGGTTGTGAATACATTTTTTTATTAAATTAATATATGCATTGATTAGTAAATGTGTATATTTACTGTAATATATATTCTATAGCAACAAAAACGTCTAAAATACATCACACTGTAATGTATTTTAGATATTTTTACTATGTGAGACATAAATTATATTGACATATATTATTATATTATAGAAATTTAATAGAATTTAAATAAAAAATAATTTCTAACAAAGAGAATATAATTATTATATAATAGCAATAATATAATTTCCGCTTAAAAAATCATCGAATTTGGCATATTACTTATATATTGCTAATACTTTGCTATCTTGGATACATTATTATAATGTTTTATAATTTGAATAATAATGTAGCAATCTTTGCACATATGTTTCTGATTTGTGAATATCATCATGTCGCAAGTAAAATAAATATTGAAGTCAGAATCGAAAATTATAGGATACATAATAATATTGTTTATCATAAAATAAAATACGTATAAAATATTCGATGGAATTATAACGATTTTTAACGATTTAATAAAAAAATTGTCTGATTTCGTAGCATTATCTCGAAATAAAAATAAATGTAAATACACTATGGTATGAACTGAGCATTCTATTAATTTAATTACTGCACAATTGCATATAACAAAAAAAAATATACTGAATTTAACGAATTATTTAGATACTATTATAAAAAAATCAATTTTTTTACTTTTTGTGATTACGTACTCACGTAATTAATAAGTATTCATTAAATTCAGTATTGTTTTATTGTTATATGCAATTGCGCATATGACAATAAAGAAATAATTAAAATAATAGAATGCTCAGCTCATACACCATATAATTTACATTTATTTTTATTTCCAGATAATGCTACGAAATCAGACAATTTTTTTATTGAATTGTTACGTAAAGGATGAATACTTATTTACAAATACTTATTTTGTTAACTTATATTATATTTTAAACAATACAATACGTGAAGTCGTCGAAGAAAGATTAAGTCTCAAGCCTGAAGAACGCGCGCCGGCCCTGACCGCTACACATATATGCGCGCTCATTCGTCACTTTTAATTTGATTTACTGTAAAAACTACTCGTCGCACGCAATTTTGCTAAGGGAAAAAGTTGTTTCTTTTAGCATAAAAAATCACGTAGCGTATTCCAAATGCGGGAGTTTTGGGATACCCTGTATATATCATATATATTTGATAAACTTTTCTTATTAAAAAATTTTTTATATATAATTATATATATAGCATAATATATATATATATATATAATTTTATATATATATTTTTTTTAATATATAATTATATATATATATATATATATATATATATATAATTATATATATATATATATAATAATATATATATATATATATATATATAATTATATAACTATATATATATAATAATATATATATATATATATATATATATATATATATGACTATATACCTAGTTTGGCCAAAAATTCTGTCCCTAAATTTGAATTCGAAAATTTCGAACACGAATTGACATTTGATGGTTTGTTGTTTCTGTATGACATAAATAGGCTTCGATCTTCTAGAAAAATATCACTTGATGTTAATTATCCAAGCTGAAGATATGGAGTGGGGTGTGAAAGAAAATCGAGTCGCGGTTATAGCTCTACACAAGTGCAAAAAAAAAGCCGGTCGAGATTTTCAATCTGTTGCGGTCGCTAGGAATTACTAAAAAATTCGTATACCGTACCATCAAAAGGTTCAGTGAAATGTCCTCTATCGATGACAAACTTAGAAGTGGCCGCCCGCGGGTTTTCAGGACGCCAGCGGCGATCAAAGCTGTTGCTGAGCGAATTTGAAGGAATCCCCTCCGTAAGCAGAAAATCTTGTCTAGAGAGATGAAGATTCCACCTAGGACCATGTCACGCATCATCAAACAAGACTTGAAGCTTGCCGCTTACCGACGAAATACAGGACATCGCTTAACAGCAGCTTTACGCAACATAAGAGCGACCAGAGCGAAACAACTGTTTCTGAAGCACGCTAAGGGCGGGTACCGAAGAATCCTGTTTACCGATGAGAAAATTTTCACCGTAGAAGAGAAATACAACCGTCAAAATGACAGGGTCTACGCTCACAGCCCTCAAGAAGCTTCGCAGAAGGTTACTAAGGTGGAAAGAGGCCATCACCCGACTTTTGTCATGGTTTGGTGGGGCGTGTCATACGAGGGAGTCACCGAGCTCCATTTTTGCCAACAAGGCGTAAAAACTAAGGCGGCAAATTACCAGAGTGACATTTTGGAGCCTGTTGTAAAGCCACTCACTCAAACATTATTTTCCGATGAGCATTGGATATTCCAACAAGACTCCGCTCCAGCACACAAAGCACGAACCACTCAACAGTGGCTAAAAGACAATTTACCGGAGTTTATCGCATGCGAAGATTAGCCCTCTGGAAGTCCCGACCTCAACCCCTTGAACTACCAACTCTGGACAGTTTTAGAGCAGAAGGCATGCTCGAAACCTCACCGTAATATCGAGTCGTTAAAGCGTGATTTGGTGGCAGCAGCGGCTTCGATACCTCTGGAAACGGTGCGTGCGGCGATAGACGAGTGGCCAAATCGATTGAATATGTGTGTGAAAGCAAAAGGTGGTCACATTGAATAAATTGCATGTTTATCCAATAAATTAAGAAATAAAAAATAACATACAATGTATTTTATTCATTTTTGTTCGTTTTACTTCAAAATACGTACAATTTTAAGAGGGACATAATTTATGGCAAGACTATGTATATATATATATATATATATATATATATATATATATATATATATATATTATATATATATAATTATATATATATAATTATATATATATATATATATATATATATATATATATATATATATATATAGTCAGCGTTCTGCTTGCCTTATTGAATTGATCGCGTAGGCATGTTGTAATTGTGCACAGTTTAGCATTTGGACGAATTTGGAAATTTATCAATTCTGTTTTTTCGTAATGACACCAGATGTTCGTATGCAGCTTTTTGTGATTTATATTTTATGGTCTTTCGAAAAGTCGATCGCGGTTTTGGCAATCTTGCATTTTTGCAATCTTTCGAAAGACTTTTAAAATTATTGCAATTAGATTAATTATTGTTGCAACATACTTTACTTCTTTAGTAGATACAACAGATTATGAAGTGATGGAATACAATTATATATGATTATATATAAATGTATATATAAATATGTATAAGTTATATACGATTTATGACGTTGCCGTTCACCGTATTTTTTTGTATAATGAGTCGAAGGCCGATCGATCGCACCAAGAGAAAGACCGCGAGAACCAAATCGAGATTTCTCAGAGAAGCGATAATTTATTGCGTACCTGTAAATATTAATTTCTTTCTTTTTTTTTGATGCTATTGTAACTTGTGCGAAAAATATAACTTCGGGGGTTCTCATAACTTACAAAGACGACGAGGAATATCATTAGACGAAGAGAATAATTTGGCAAGGACCGTCTTTGAGTATACCAATGGATTTGAGTGACCGATAATGTTTTTCGATCTACAATCAGCGGATGCCCAATGAAGGAATTTAGCCATTATAAGATATCGACAAAAGCGACGCGCGATACCACGAACAAATAAACTTTCGCAGGGTTTCAGGATTGTTGGGCGAAATCGTCGTTCGAGAAAAAAATCAAAAATTCCCGAAGATCTAATTATTCGATCTGACAGCAGTTAGGGCATTGAATGAGATCGTCTCAGTTACAATGTAATATTTGTACACATACCTAAGCTAGGAATTTCCGATGCCTTGAAAACAATATTGTTTTTTTTATTTTGTTTTAATGAATTCTTAATGTATTATTATCATTTTGTTTCTAATGGATTCTTAATATATTATTATTTATTTTCGTTTCTAATGAATTCCTAATGGAATATTAATTTAAAGTTCAGCTATCAAAATGTAATATTCGAACATGTAAAGCATTCCTGATGACTCTCCTATTATTCTAACCTTTGAACGTTTACTTATGTTAAGAAACTCCGATATCAAGCTCCGATACAAGACGACACCAAAAAACTCAGGCAGCAGTAACGCAGTAGTGCTGTCTCAATCTCAGTCATCGACAATTAGTCATCAATAATTAGGTCATTTAACGTAGATCTCAATTCGTGTGCTCTAAATCATAAGAACTATTATAAAAAATTATTGTAAGACATAAGTGAAATAAAGTTGTTTTTTTAAACATAAAAAAGTGAAATAAAATTGTTTTTTTTAACATAAAATTCGCGTGTCTTACAATAGCCGAGTTATAGTCGAAAATCTTTGATGTCGTAAAGGGCTGCTGATGATGGTTTTGGCTAATTTTTCGGACGTCAGACGGGAATGCTGGCGTCCTAAGCGGGTCCGACACTGTCAATCGTAAATCGCGGGATTGGCTCCGTGTTTACTCAACAAATCAGGCATCGATTAGCGATTATGATAATAAGCGGATCAGTCTAGCGCGGATATTTGATAGTGTATGTGTCTGAATAAGAATTATCGCGAGCAATTAACGCGCAAGTGATTTTCTCGGACCAATTGGAATCAGAGTGAGACTACTCTTGTATTACTGAAATGTATCTTTGTAAAAATCATATGCGATAATGTCCAAGAGTCACGATCAATGTGCATGAAGTTAGCCTTGCATTTTTCGATTTCTGTATTTCTATTAATTGTGCTGTATTGTTTGTGCCATATTATGCTGAAAACCGCAACTCAGTAATACAAAGTGCATTCGACATAATTAAAAAAACAAAATTTTTATTAGCCTCGCACTTTCCAAATTTTGATGTTTTTTTTTTTTTCATTGCCGAGCTCTATATTATTTGTACCGCAAACGCAAAATCGATAATCTTTCAATAATACATTCAATAATATATAAAAAATAAATAAAAACAAAATTATACTACTTAAACAATATTATACTAATAATTAATAACTCCGCACTTTCGTTCAAATGAAACTAAATTCTTTTAGCAGATTCTAATTTGTGTTACATTCATTTGTGACATCATTGTGTGATGTTACATGTGTTGTTGGAAGAAATCTAATATCTCTTCTTGTTTAGCAGAAAAAAAGTATTAAAGTTTAAATGAGAAATAATATATAAATAATTTTACGTATATCTGAAAATAACAATATATATGTGTGTATATATACACATTGTTTGATCGGATTGCATGATTATTTAAGTTTATTATTTCTTCCAATATATATATAGAATATATGAAATAATAAGATTACATGTTTATTTATTAGGTATATATATATATATATATATATATATATATATATATATATATATATATATACACTATAAAATTACCTTTTTTTTAAAAAAAGGTAAAAAAAGGGTGTCAAGTATAGTGGATATTGCCAACTCAAATGATTGTGTAAAATTTATATAAAAGATTTGATATCAATAATTGGCGCCAAGTTATAGTCTTACAAACATGAAGCTACAAGTCCATTTTAGTCAAATTATATATTTCAATCGTATAAAAGATTTGATAAACCACTGTTTTAAAAAAATAAAACTCAAGTAATAGTTTCTTTAATTTAAAAATAATAAAAACCAAATTATATGTATATCTTTCTATCCATTAAAAACTTCTTTTTCTAACCCAAGTGGTAGTAATTATTTAGCTTTAAAATATTTTTATATCACAAAATTGCATTACTCAATTTACGTTTTTATTACAAAGAATTATAAAGTAACAGTATAAAATAAATGATAAAATTTTATTTAAATAAAAAAAATTTTTATGTAAAAACACTTGGCGCTGCTCATACCTCTAAAAAGAATATGAATAAGATGTGTGTGTGTGTGTGTAATTATAATTTAATCATATTAAATAAATTTTGCCTTTATTTGTAACATTCAAATAATCTCATCATTAGTTTTGCATTTTCGTTTGATCTAAGCAGCGCCAAGTGTTTTTACATAAAAATTTTTTTTATTTAAATAAAATTTTATCATTTATTTTATACTGTTACTTTATAATTCTTTGTAATAAAAACGTAAATTGAATAAAGCAATTTTGTGATATAAAAATATTTTAAAGCTAAATAATTACTACCACTTGGGTTAGATAAAGAAGTTTTTAATGGATAAAAAGATATACATATAATTTGGTTTTTATTATTTTTAAATTAAAGAAACTACTACTTGAGTTTTATTTTTTAAAACAGTGGTTTATCAAATCTTTTATACGATTGACATATATAATTTGACTAAAATGGATTTGTAGCTTCATGTTTGTAAGACTATAACTTGGCGCCAATTATTGATATCAAATCTTTTATATAAATTTTACACAATCATTTGAGTTGGCAATATCCACTATACTTGACACCCTTTTTTTACCTTTTTTAAAAAAAAAGGTAATTTTATAGTGTATATATATATATATATATATATATATATATATATATATATATATATATATATATATATATATATACCTAATAAATATGTAATCTTATATATATATTCTATATATATATATATATATGGAAGAAATAATAAACTTAAATAATCATCCATGCAATCCGATCAAACAATGTGTATATATACACACATATATATTGTTATTAAATAGTTTAAGATCAATATAAGTTGGAAATTATCAAATATCAATCTTTAAATTCTTTGTAAATTTTGCAATTATATATATATGTATGTAATTGTCTAATAATAAATAGTTGATTAGAAATATGATTCAAAATTATAATATATGTATAGTTTTCTAGATATGTTATTTTTTAAATTGACAAATTTTCATTTTTATTTGATTTGGAACTGATTTTTCTAGAGTGACATAATAAGAGTATGTAGATAAGATTGAATAAAAGAATAATATCTTTGTTCTCTGATAAAATGAAAAATAGAACTTACCTGCAAAGTATAGACACAAATATGAGTTACATTCCGAAATTATTACAAATTGTCAAACTCGCCGCGAACGTCAACATCGTTGGCCACCACTCGGACGCGCAGAAAAAGAATAATAGTAGTATGCAATTTATTAATACTGCTAATGTTTCCTTTTTAATTTTAATATACGCGTATTTATTATTATATTGATATCCGAGAGGTCTAACCAAAAACACCGTGTTTACATCAATCAATTTTATCGATCCAGCGGATAAATCAGGCCGATAAATCAGGGTTACTGCAGGACCCAGCGAACATTGATTCGCTAGATTCTACAATAACCCTGACTTATCAGTCTGATAATCCGCTGGGTCGATAAGATTAATAATGACATCTCGTGACAGACGTTGCAGCCGTACAAAGGCGACGATAATGACGTTTCTTAAAGTAAAAATTTCCAAATCGGACTTTGTGTAGCAATATCTCTGCTTGTAGGACACGTAGCGGAAAAATAAAAATACTTTTATTATGCAAGTCAGACTCAAGCTATCGATCAAGCCTACTTAGAACTTGATCAGTATAGCCGTTATTGAGATTCGATAATTTCAGATGCTCGAACCTCGACGACTCGCGTAAAGTCACACGGCAGTGTTCTCGGTTGACTTGACACCCGAGACACTACCGTGTCTCCTGATACTTTTTAAAAATAAAATCAAATAAGGACCCTCGATAAGAATAAAAAAACAATATTGACATGCTTTTAAATATATAATTTCAGGATAGTGTTAAAATCAGCGATACGTCTGATAAGCGAAACATAAAGAAATATGGCTCGAAACTTGATTCTACTGGCAGTCCATCTCGATCCTGGAGCACCACGAAAGAACTTATTCGTTAGTATATCGCTTTACTATGTCATACCTCTAAGGTTTAGAAATATCAATTGTTTTTTTATCTTTCTATTTCTTTAAATTAACATTTATTTTATAATATAAATTTATTTTATAATATAAAGAATAAAATTTTACAATATTTTCTGACTTCAATATTCCATTAAAATAAAGAACATAATTAACAAAAAGAAAATTTCAAAACCGTATCTTTAACAAAAAAAAAATATTTTAAAAGATAAAAAGATGAAAATAAAAATCACACATAGAAACTTTTAATGTTATAGAAACTTTTAATGTTATAGAAACTTTTAATGTTAAAAAAACATAGAAAGATGCATCATGCTTAATCCGATTTGTTTTTAGCCGTGGAGAACGCTGCTGGGAAGAAGCAGAGCGATGACAAATCGCCGAAGATCGTGAACCATTTAACAAGCAAGTATATGAAAGACGGCGAGGCTGTGACGCTCAGTTGCCGAATAATCGGTGCGAAAAAGTTCGACGTAGTGTGGCTGCACAACAATAAGGAGATTAAGCCTAGCAAAGATTTCCAATACACTAATGAAGCAAACATCTACGAGTTAGTCATTGCCGAGATATTCTCCGAGGATTCCGGCACTTACACGTGCGAAGCTTTCAACGATGTAGGAGAGAGCTACTCGTTGTGCACGTTAAGCATACTCGATGAGAAATCGGCTAGTTATTATCAACCATATCACAGAAAAATTGGCGAAGACGACCTTTGTTCCTCATTTCGATTTTACTTTTAATTTTACTTTTCTATTTCCTTTCTTATCTTAATCTTTACTTTTCCTATCTTTACTTGTCTTTACTTTTCATTTCATTCATTCCATATTTTTTCCAGCTCCAAACGAAGAGCCGAAAAGCCCAGCATTCGCGATATTCCCGCAGTCTGCAACAGTGAGTGAAAGCGAATCGGTTACTTTCATGTGCAAGACTGATACTGCGCCTTTGAAAGGTAAAATGGTTTTACATAGCAAGGACATCGAATGTAGACTGAGCACTACTAATTTAAAATTATTTATTATATTCAAATAATATTCAAGTAATTTTTTTAAATCCAACAAAATTTTTCATAAAATATACTTTATAATTAATTACATATACGAAATATTCTTGTTTATGTTTGACAGCTTATCTAGACAGAAATATAAATTTTTATCCTTATAATGATTCTTATCTGAATCTTCTTTTTTATCAGTAAATTGAATTATGTAAAATTGTATGTATTAAAAATTTTCCAGTGACTTGGTTGAAAGATGGCAAGGCAATCCCCGAGACGAGCAGCAGATATGACTTCAGTTCAGACGGCAATATGTCCTTCGAGTTTGGCATCAAAACATGCACGGCGAGTGACGTCGGTCAATATGTGGCACGTACGATTGGCCAGAAGGGTGAAACGAACTCGGCATTCGCAGTCAACGTCGTCAATCCCAGCGAGCTATGAAATCAATCTTGATATCGGGTTACAACGTCGATTATTATCACGGTCGGATGATCGACTCGAAGTATTTATGATATATTCTTCAGAAAATACCTTTCCCGATTAATTTGTGAATGAATATATGTTAAAGAGCGCACGCTTTTCTCAATGGATCTATGTATTTATTCTACGCTGGTTCTCCAAAAAAGAATATATCTTTTCCGCATGCATCCAACTCGCGGGCAACCTCCAATCGATCGTTATCGCGCTTTCATTTGAAGATTGTTTCAGAAAACTTAACAATAAAATAAAATATAATTAAAAATAAAAATGTATCTATCATTGTCTTTTATTATACTTTTATTTATTATTCTTTATTATTATAATTATTTTGACATAGCTTATTATATTTATGTTTTGTTTCCTCTTCCTCTTCCTCTTCCTCCTCTCCCTCTTTGACTCCCAAAATGATACTCGGCGGAGGCTAGTTTATAAAAATTGTAAAAAATTATGTTCGCGTCTTCGCCTCCCCGCCCGTGATCCTCTTCGTCTTTCTGTAACATAAAATACAATTTTTCTTAAAAAATAGTTTATCTTTTAAACACCTGAGTCATTATCGTGTCTTTTAATTATTTAATTCTGATTATTATTATTTGACATTACCTTGAGAATTTGCGAAGACGGGTGCTGTGACGGCGGGTGCTGCGACGCCGCGCGGCGGCTGCGACGGCTGCGGCGGCGGGCGCTGCGACGGCGGGCGCTGCGGCGGCAGAAAATATTGCGTCTTCTGAGAAATCAAATTCCTGAAATGAAAGTTAAAATGTTTTAAAAGATTAAAGGTTAAAGTTAAAAGGTTATATTATTAATATTTAGAATGTTATCTATTATCTATTATACGAATATATAAGACATGTTTTTAATTCATTGATTGATTAATCGCATAATGTTGGCGTATAATGCGATTTATTAATCGATGAAATAAAAAACTCATCTGTAATTAATAAAATATGAATATAATAATGGATTACTTACATCTTCTTCGATTTCCATCTTAGAAAATAAATGAAAATCAAACAGCGCTGCCACTCTCATATTATCCAAGACGCGGCAATGCTTGCCGCGCGGCGGAAGTTGTCACAGCGATAGCCAATCGTTCTTTTGCTCTTATGAAAAGTGATATTGATTGGCTATTACGGAGACTTCTGCGGCGCTGCAAGCGTTGCCGCGTTTTGTGTGCAGAAGCTATTAGTTCCGACCTACAATGTATGATTTAAGTTTTGAGAAACTGATCAATCATAATCAATTATTTTTTTTCGATTGTAATTGGTCAATTTCTTATGGCTTAAAACTTAAATCATCTATTGTAGACAGGGACTTATGATTCCTATTATCACCATTTTTTATTGCATATATATATATATATATATATAAGTATTACGCCACAGGGAGTCGCTGATGCATGCGATCATATCGACTGTAATATCGAATGTATTAAAAAATTCATTGACATAATGCTTAAGTAAATATTAATGCGATTTGTTTATTGTGATATTTTAGTATCTTAATAAATTATATATAATCAGACAGTGAGACGGAAAGAAAGAGAGAGAGAGAGAGAGAGAGAGAGAGAGAGAGAGAAAGAGAGCCGAAGATTGCAAGGTAAAAATTTTTTTATTTAAGAACATATAATAAATAAATTCAATTAATTTACATATTTTCATAAAAATCATGAAAAAATACTAAAATTAGTTAATTAATTGAATAACTACAAAGACAGTTACGAAGAATCTGAAGTTAAATTGAAATGTTCTGAATTTGATGTTAAATTGAAATTGAAATGTCATGTAATAAAATGGTAACATTGTTATATTTTTATACTCATCTAAAATCATAATTTTAACTTCATCATTAATTGTTTTATTTGTATAGACATATTAGGTCCTTTTAGAATATCATTTCTCTTTTCAACATTGATACTTTTATATAACTTTTATGTAACTTTTATTTAAACCTGCAAGAAGAAGAAACATTATAATAGATAAATATCTTTTCTTCATAAAAAGAAATGAAAGAATTATTAAATTTATCAATCAATTATTACACGACTATAAAAACAATAAAAACAATTACAAAGAATCTAAAGCCAAGTTGAAACCTTTATGTAAAATGATAATGTTAATATTAACATTTCAACTTCCTATTCTTCTGAACTTTATTCTTTGTCGTTCAATTAATTAATTAATTTTAGCATTTTTTAAATAAAAATTACATGTAAGTTATCAATATCAAAAGAGATGTTATTAAATAATACTCTAAAAGGATCTAATATGTGTGTATAAAAAAACGATGTAAAAGAGACATAAACAATACTCTCAATACAAAAAAGGATATGTATGGGTGAATGAAATCGTTTAAATTAAAAGTGAAATTAAAATATGAGTGAATGAAATCGTTTAAATTAAGAGTAAAATTAACATAGAGTATAAAAATATGTCTTAAAATGAGTATAAAAATATAAATGTTACCATTTTATTATATGAATATTTCAATTTTATATTTCTAGATCATATTCATACATATTTATATAATACATATCTATATAATATAAAATAATTAGCTTTATCTAACTATGATTGGGAAAAAATGCTAAAATTAATTAATTATTAATTGAATGGCAAAGAAATAAGTTCAGAAGAATAGGAAACCAAGTTGAAATGTTATTATTAATTATTAATATTAACATTATCATTTTATATAAATGTTTTAACTTGGCTTTCCATTCTTTGTAATTGTTTCTGTAGTTGTGTAATTAATTGATAAATTTTGTAATTTATAATGTTTCTTCTTCTTGCAGATTTAAATAAAAGTTATTAAAAATAATAAGTTAATAAAAATTAGCAATGTTCAAAAGAGATAATACCTTAAAAGGATCTAATATATATATATATATATATATATATATATATATATATATATATATATATTATATATAATTATATATATATAATTATATATAATTATATATATATAATTATTATATATAATTATATTATTAATTATATATATTATATATATATATAAATTTAATTATATATTTTATATATATATATATATATATATATATAATTATATATATATCATTCACTCATACATATCGAGTCCTTTTAGAGTATTGTTTATGATTCTTTTAAACATTGTTTTCTTGTATATATATAGTGAATGAAATCTTCTAAATTTAGGATAACATTAAAATGTAGCTTTAGAGTATAAAAATATATGTAAATGTTTCCATTTTATTATGTAAATTAAAATTTTTGTATGTAAATAATTTCAGGAATTTGCCATTAGCAAGTGGTGCGTTAGGTCTGGAATATATGTGTATAGAGATTTTTTATTTTCACAGAGAGAGAGAGAGAGAGAGAGAGAGAGAGAGAGAGAGAGAGAGAGAGAGAGAGAGAGACGAAGAAAGGAAGAGAGGTATAATTTAGTTTGTAATACATTGCTTAATGAGTATATGGACATATAAACATATATTTGTATTATTTATTTTATTTGCAAATAATAAGTCTCAGTATACACGATATTCCATAACTACCGACTGAAATATTTATGACTTATTCGTAAAAATGAGACGAAAATTCTAATATGAAAATGTCGAAGCTATAACAGCTTTAAATTATTAGCGATTAAAACCGATAATCAGAGAGCTGACATTTCGTGCGTTCAGACATGATGATATAACAAGTGATAAAGGTGTCATAAGAATCGTTTTAACAATGAGAATTAAAAATATTGATATGATATGCAATTATAGTTTTATTGAGAAATTATTTCTGCTTCTATAAGGAATATACATTTGTATATTACATTTGTATATACATTTGTATATTAAATACGCATAATTAATATAGAAATATCACAAAATATCAATATCAATTCTATAATGAAATATTACAACATGTCTTAGATGTCAATATATAATGTTGACATACAGTAATATTAAAATATTATAGAAAACAAATATTAAATATCTTTATATGTTCATACACCAATTATTAAGAAAAAGCAGTTGCTTTTCGGCTTGATTTTGAAGGTAATCATATCTTTTGTCAAATTATTATAAAACAGTTTTTATATATTAAATATTTTTATTTTTACATATTATTTTTACATATATATGTTATGTTATATGAATTAATAGTAGTACTTATTATGTTAGAATTCTCTATTGTTAAAACTATTATAAATATTATTTTATATATAACACATATAATACATTGAAAAGAAAATTTTGTTTTGTGGAAATAAAAATTATGTAATAAGAAAACTGCTTTAATGATAATTAGCGGAAGATATAATTCGGACACATTTTTTTTGTGAAACGCTTCTGAGAACGATTGGGGCTCGGTGAGTCTCGATTGGTAGTAGGAATTCAGTAGGTGTCACCTTTGTAATCGGGCCGAAAAGGACATAGTTGTAGAATTAGTATTCTAAACTCAGAGAAAAGTTTAATTTATATATTTTTTTTTTAGGTCAGTTTCAGATCACTATTAGTATACCGGAGACCGTGTCTCCTGATATATATATATATATATATATATATATATATATATATATATAGTTTTTTAGCGCTATATATAGCTATTTGGCGCTGTATAACGGCTGCCATAAACGCTAAAAAATATCGATTGTTTGGCGCTGTATAACGGCTGCCATAAGTGCTTAAAAATATCAGCTGTTTGGCGCTGTATAACGGCTGCCATAAATACTGAAAAATATCAGCTGTTATTAGCGCTTTAATTGTTTACACATAGTATATAAAAATTAATTTAGATAAAAATGTCTGTACAGACAAAGAAATTTATAACTTTAAAGCCTACAGAGAAAGATATAATTGTCCAGGGTAGATGGTTGACAGACATGCATATGGAACATTTTCAAAATCTTTTACGAAATTGTTCACAATATGCACCTGTTGAAACATGGAAATTACAGTTACTTGATACTATACCATCCATACCAATGGATAAAAAACATATACAAATATTACACAGTTCATCAAGTTCATCAGATGGACATTGGGTATGTAGCTATTACGATAGGAAAAATATATATATATATGATTCCTTAAATAACAAAAGATTGCACGAACATCATAAACAATTTTTGGAAAGATTGTTTCCAAAACATGATTTCGTAAAAAATCCTGTCAAATTTCCTACTGTGCAATATCAACCGAATAGTAGTGATTGCGGTGTTTTCACAATAGCTTTTGCGACTTCATTATTATTTAATGTTAAACCTGACAAAGTGAAGTATGAACATAAGTTAATGCGTTCGCATTTAATACAAATTCTTGAAACGAATGTAATTGAGCATTTTCCTCAAGACCCGCAATATAGTGTTATTCAAAAAATACTTCCATTAGCAGTAATACAAGCGAGAGAAGCTGAAGCGATTCGTATACGAACAATACGTCAACATGAAACGGAACAACAAAAAGCGACTCGATTAAAAAAATGTCGCGATATTTATATTACTAAACAAGAATTAAATAAAATACAGTTAACGCTTCAAAATACAACAAATGAAATACAATTATCGCAAAGCGTTTCTAAAGAAATACAATTAACACAAAAAATTAATATTCAAACCGAACAAAATAAAAATGAGCATTCTCAAAATAAAGATCAACATTTATATCCAGAAGTTTTACAATTAATGCAAAGCGCTTCAAACAATGTTATGGAAGTATTAGTCAATAATATTCAGACGGAAAGAAATATAATTAAATGTTCTCAAAATAATAAGGAAAATCAAAATAAAGAAAATTTAGAAAATAATTTTACCAGAAAACGTCATCAATACGAACAGGATCTGGACAATCGTGCTGTAAAGCGTCATCGATACCAACAGGATTTAGAAAATAATCGTGCTATAAAACGTCGTCGATATGAGCAGAACTTAGAAAATAATCGTATTAAACAAATGCATCGATACAAAAGAGATTTAAAAAATAATCGTGCTAAACAAGTGCTTCAATACAAAAGGGATTTAGAAAATAATCGCGCAAAAAAGCGAATGCGTTATTTAAAAAATGTTCAGCTTGAACGAAATAGACAAAAAGAAATAAATTATGATCGAAAATGGTTATATAATAAACGATATTATGAAAAAAAGAAATTGAAATCCACTTTTGTTAAAAATAATAATCGCGATATTGCCAAAAATATTATTAAAAAGTATGAAAAATTTTGGTCACGAAATAATATTAAGTTTTATAATCCTAAAGCTATTGAGAAGATTTATAACAAACTTAATATTAAAAATCACGTTGAAAAACGGTTAGAAGCTGAAAGAATCGTACGTTGTTGTATGCATATTCGAGATAGTTATGTTCGCAATATGTATAAAATATTAACTTTACTAAAAAAGAAATCAGAAGTATGCTTGAGTCTTGCTATTAAATGTAAAACAATTAGTGATAAATTAAGTGCATTTTGTGGTAAATCGAGGCATACAACTTCGTCTGAAAATTATTTTATCGATTCTATGTATCGTAATATTACTTTATCACAATCTCTGGAATTAAAAGATCAAAATACAAATGTATTACCTTTAATAAAAGAACAAACAAAAAAACATGGTTATGTAACGAATTATGTAAAATTCATGATCCAATTCTAATTGATCGTTATGAAACATTTCTTCGAATGATAAGTACATGTACTTTCAAGAGAATACCGGAATTATTACAGAAAATTCATAAATGTACAATAAAAGAGAATTCAAATACGAAATTGGGTCACACACATATTTGTTACATTGATACAACTCTTTGCAAAGCGATGTTTCTTCCTGTTCAATTGTTATCACCTCATTTCTCATTAGTCAGATATTTTAAACGGTTAGTTTATCAAATGACAAATTTCTATGAAAAAATGTTAAATTTAGAGAAAGCTTTAACATCTGCTGATTTAGATACATTAAATCAAATTATAACTTTGGCACAAGAAACAGCAAATCGTATGTACAGACATCAGTATACCGATACTACTTTGAGTGATGAGGATATTATTTATAAATATAAAAACGCGTTTAAAGCTTTAACTAAGCGCTCCATGGACACTCCTCGATATGTTTGTGTATCATGTGAAAGACTTTGTTACAAAAGAAATGTATCTAAAATTAATAAGTTTAAAGCACAAATAAATATTCCAGTTTGGAGAGATTTAATGGCATATATAAAGGAACAAGGTATTATTAATTCACAGTATATATGCGATTATTGTGAACGCAAATTCCGTAACGGGTTAATGCCTGCATATTGCGTTTTAAATAATCTCATTGTTCATGATGTACCCGAAGTAATAGCATCTCTTAACACATTCGAAAAAATTCTTATACAAAGAGCTAAGGCATTTCAAACTGTTGTTAAAATGGGAACTGTTATTAACAAAAAATTGCCTCAAAGGCAAATGATACAAAAAGTAAAAGGTAGAACTTTTCATTTACCACTTCCTTTACAAGAAACGTGGAACAAATTATGCAAGGATACCGATCCAATAAATATAAATCATGAATTATACATTTTAGTTAGAAGTATTCCGACAAAATCTAAGATTATTTGGGAAGAAATGGTAAATGTTAAAAAAATATTTGATGCTTTAATATGGTTAAAGCATAACAATCCTCTTTATCGTCATATTATACTGCCAAAAACTCACGATACATTATGTTTAGAAAAATTGAATAATTCAGAATTCCAAATACAAGAAGCGGAAAACAATGATGAATTTGTTTTGGATGACGATTACAAATTATTATTGAATCCAAAAAGTACAATGGAAGAAACGAACAATAACGTAGAAACTATCTTAAATAATCAGTACAAAGCAATGTTAACTCAGATTGTTGATGACAGTGATGGTCATTATGACCAATATACCATTTATCCTTTATATGAAAAAAAAACACGCGAATCTGCTACCAATCTATATCAAATGTTAAAAATTCAAGATTTGCCTTTAGATAACCGTGAAAAAGATTTAGATATGTTGTGTTTCCCAGATTTATATCCCTTTGGTATTAATGGACAATATCAAACTAGATCAATTAAACTTCATGATCATGAATTTATCAAATGTCGTTTAAAATCAAAACATCCACAATATAGATTAAACCAACAATATTTATTTTATTTATTAAATAATGCGAATATACGTCAATTAAATCGTGGTATTTATCATAAATTGAATATAACTAATTTGCGAGACCGTTACACGGCTTTAGAATATTTAGAAGCATTGCAAAAAGATTTATTAGAATCTGATTTAAGTACTATTTTTTCTACTTTAAGAAATACGGAACAATATTGGCGTAAACCAAGAAGTGATTTAAATTGTATGACGCAATATTACGGTCCTGCAACGTGGTTTCTAACATTGAGTCCTAGCGAGTATATGTGGAATGAATTAGGCGAATATATTCGTGAAGTAAATGGATGGTCTAATGAGTCTTCTTTATCTACCAGTGTTCTTATTGCTAGAGATCCTGTATCAACATCGAGATTTCTCGACAATAAGTTTCGGGCAATGCTTGATTTTATTTGTTCCAAAGACCATCCGATCGGAGAAATAATACATTACTTTTGGCGACGAGAATATCAAGGTAGAGGTATTCAACATTTTCATTTGTTACTTTGGGTTAAAAATACACCAATTATTGGTGAATCTTCTCCAGAAGAAGTGTCTACATTTATTTTACAACATATAACTTGTAAATTGCCGGATAAAAATATTTCACCATTATTATACAGACGAGTTAATACATATCAACAACACAAACATAACGATTATTGTCTTCGTTCTAAGAAGGTAGGACGCAAAGTTGTTCGTGTATGTCGTTTCGGTTTTCCGCGTCCTGTTACGGAAACATTTGTTATGAGAGATGTCATAAGTTCAATAGCAGGTAGGAAACAATTAAAATATAAAAGTAGGCTTTATGACCTTCCTCGAACCGATATCGAAATTGGTATAAATGATTATAATTCCATCCTTCTTACTGCGTGGGAAGGAAACATGGATATACAATTTATAGGTGAAAAATCATCTTTACTTACTTATTATGTTACTAAGTATTTGAATAAGGCAGGAAAATGTGAATTATCTGATTCTATCCTTGATAGTAAAAATAATAAGAACAAATCGCTGGCGAGCTATCTTTGGAATATTGCTTTGCGCTTCATGAATAATAGGGAATGTGGAGCTCTTGAAGCTGCTGACACATTGCTGGGTATTCCATTATATGGGACTGATCCAAATACGACTGTTAGATGGTTAGATGTTAATCAGATACGATACAGGAAAGTTAAAAGCTATAAGGAAATTAAAATTCTTGATAAAGATTCTACAGACATATTTTATCCATCTTTAATAGATAATCATTATCCAGAGAGACCAGAAGACTTAGAATCGATGTCATTATATGAATTTGCACAGTGGTTTGACATTACGAAAATAAAACCACAAAGTAAAAAAATTGAGTTCTTTAAGATGACTAATGGTCGTTATCTTAAACGACGACAGCGTGAATATCTTATTAATCACTATAAATATGATGTTAAAACGCGGCCAGAAAATTATTTCTTTTCATTACTTCTTATGTTTAAACCATGGCGGAAAATAGAAGAACTTAAAAATGGATATGATACTTATGCGGAATCATTTCACAATGTAAAATTACATCTTGTGAATGCATTGCAGTATCATGAAAAGTTAGAGGAATTGCAAAAAGCATTTGAAACTGCAAAACAATTACTTCAAGAACATTTAGATAATTTAGCAAATCAAAATGTGTCTCAAGATGATCCTGATAATCCAATAGGTGTGCAAAATGTTGAAGCTGGTGAAGCGATGCAAGATTTTAAAGATCTTGGAAACAAACAGGAAATAGATATATCTGAAATGATTTCTAAACTGAATGTAGATCAAAGAAGAGTATTTGATAGAGTCATTAATACCATTACGTCAGATAAATTGTTATTACGATTATATGTTAGTGGAGAAGGAGGTACTGGCAAGAGTTTCCTGATTAAAACAATTAAGTGCTGGATAAAACAAAATCTTAACAAAGATACTGCCATAACAGCACCCACTGGTATAGCAGCATTTAATATAGATGGTTTGACAGTTCACAGATTACTGCAGTTACCTGTTGAACATGGTCATACTCCTAAATATAAACAATTATCTGACCACGTTTTGAAAATTATACGAGCCGATCTCAAAGATGTTATTCTTATAATAATTGATGAAATATCAATGATATCAAATTTGATTTTAATGTATATACATTTACGACTATCCGAAATATTCGATACTACTGACTGTAATGATGGTTGGTTTGGTCAAAAGCATATCCTTTTATTTGGAGATTTACTTCAATTACCTCCCATACATGAAGATCCTGCTTTTATACATTTATCAGATGAAAAAATTCGTAAATATCTTGGTTCTTTAAGTGCTATTAATCTATGGACAACTTTATTTGACTATGACGAATTGACGATCAATATGCGCCAAGGAGACGGATCTTACCGTGAATTACTCTCGAGAATTCGTGTTGGTTTATTAACCAAATATGATTGTGAAATTCTCGAAAAAAGAAAAATATCTTTTAAGGGTGAATCTTTCGAAGAACGAGTAAATGAATTGTGTGATTTTATTAATAATTTGCCATCTGATACCGTTTGTTTATTGCCTACTTGTCATATGTGTGACGTTCTTAACACTGCAATGTTAAATCGTATTGCTTCAAAAGAAATATTATTAATAGCTGAAGATACAATTGATTGTATTTCATATATGAAAAAAAGGATAATAAAGATATTAACAGATAATGATGATGATAATACTAGAACAGCTGGACTTTCAAAACAAATTATAATTAAAATTGGGGCGAAAGTTATGATAAGACGCAATATTGATGCTAGTTTGGGTCTTGTAAATGGTACAATAGCTACAGTTATTTCAATTGTACAAGATACAATTACTGACTATATAGAAAAGATAAAACTTCTTTTACCATCTGGTTTAGAGTATTTTGTTGAAAGAGTGAGTGTTAAGTTTCAAGTGATGGATAGAGCATATGTTATTAGAAAACAATTTCCATTATCCTTGAGTTATGGTATCACTATTCATAAAAGTCAGGGATTAAGTTTGCAAAACGCTATTATGGATATAGGTAATTCCATATTTAATTGTGGTCAAGTTTATGTTGCTTTATCTCGAGTAACGTCTCTGGATGGATTGCATTTAATTAATTTTGATCCTTCATCCATATTTGCTAGTGAAGAAGCTATTATAGAATATAATCGGTTAAAACGAATACATAATCCAGAATCAGAAATGATTACTGTTTCGAAGGAGCGTTATCGTAAAGTTAAAGATGTTCCATGGATATTATTGAAAACAATTACTTCTGTTCAAGAGTCAGATCAAAAGGCTCTCTCAAAAGATACCAAATGGATTATGTATGGTTTTCAAAATATAGACAAGGTTTCATGTTATGCAAATGCAGTATTACAATGTTTATTGCATTTACAAGTTATCAGAAAACAATTGTTAAATTATGATAAACTGGATGTATTAAATTTACTTGCACATCGATATGAACATGGGATGAACAATTTGGATACCTATGAAATACGGAAATCTTTAGGAGAGAATTTTTCGGTTGCTATAAAACGAGACGCACTTGAATTTCTTACAGCTCTCTGTACAAAATATGATTATATACAAAATCTAGTAAATCATCAAGTTATTGCAACTTGTCGATGCAATTCATGTGGTGATACAAAAGTTACTATTAAAAATAACACTCTTCTTTCCATTTCTGTTAGCAATATGAAAAAGAAAAGTTTTGATCTTAATGATCTATTAAAAACTACATTTTCATCACATTGGCGTCAATCGTTTGACAAATCATGTGAACGTTGTGAAAGAAATGATATGTTATTTAAAAATGAATTGGTTTTAACGAAAGACATACTTATTATACACTTAATATTATTTTCTTTACAGGATAATAAATTAGTAAAAATACCACACAAATTTAGCTTGCGTGGTGTACCGACAACTAAAATACTAATAGCTGGACAAGCATATAAAGTAATAAATGCTATTTTTCATCACGGAACTTGTATCGAAAAGGGTCATTATACGAATATGTGTAGAGAAGGAACATCTAGCACTTGGTTTGAAATTGATGATGCGCAAGTTATAAAAAAGCAATGGCCTAAAAGTGCTAAAGATATTTATATATTATTTCTACAAAAAATGGTTACTAAACATGTATATAGCAACATATATTAATTATTTCTACAAAAAATGGTTACTAAACATGTATATAGCAACATATATTAAGCAAAATATCATAGTTATATTTAACAAAAATAAATATTGTTTATAAAGAAAATGTCAATTATATTTATTATATAAAAAGTATCAAGCATAGGCGCATTTCTCAAACAAATGCTTAACAAAATGCGTGATGTCGTTAAAAAATTACCTTTTTAAAAAAAGGTAATAAAAAAGGGTGTCAAATATAGGGACGCGCTTGTAATAAAAAAGATACTGTTGTACCAAGTTAAAAAAATAGAATCTGACAATATCTTTTATTTTAAAGAAATAGAACAAGAATAGAAAGTGATACATATCTCTGTATCTTCATTGAAGGCTTGTCTTTTTACTCTAACCATGTGATAGTAGTTTTAATTCTTTAAAAAAAATTACGAAATTGCAATATAAAATTAAAAAATAAAATCTAAGTACTATCCCTATTTTAACTCAAGTGATACTAGCTTTAATTAAAAAACAAAAAATTTGTTTCCACATTGCTAATTCAAATGATATTATTTGTATAAAAGATTTGATATCAATAAGTGGTGTCAAGTTATACCTTTTTAAAAAAAGGTAAAAAAGGGTGTCAAGTATAGGGATGTGCTTGAAAAAAAAGAAGAAACTGTTGTACCAAGTTAAAAAATGGAGTCTAATCGAATAAAAATGACCTTTTTAAAAAAAGGTAAAAAAGGATGTCAAGTATAGGGATGTGCTTGAAAAAAAAGAAGAAACTGTTGTACCAAGTTAAAAAATGGAGTCTAATCGAATATATTATCTTTTACTTTAAGGAAATACAGCCTAAGTGGTACATATCTCTATATCTTCTTAGATTGAAGAATCTCTTTACTCTAACCCATGTGGTAGCACTTTTAATTTAAAAAAAAATTATGTTACAAAATTATTTCTTTACTCTAACCAATGTGGTAGTAGTTTTAATTCTTTAAAAAAAATTATGTTACGAAATTACCATACCTCACTCAATTCTAGTTGTTGATTAAACTAAAAAATAAAATCTAAGTGCTATCTTTGTATTTTCATTGGTCTTCCTATTCTAACCCAAGTGGTACTAGCTTTAATTAAAAAAAAAAATTATTTCCGCATTGCCAACTCAACTCAAATGATATCATTTGTATAAAAGTTTTGATATCAATAACTGGTGCCAAGTTATAATCTTACTATAAAAATTGTGTTAAAGAAAATCGAATCTGAGTTATACGTATCTTCATTAAAGAATCTTCCTCTAATTCATGTGGTAGTAGTTTTAACTCTTTATTTGAATTTTCAATGAAGAGTCTTTCTGTTATGACCCAAGTGATACTAGCTTTTAATTTTTTAAAGAAGATTTTGTTTCCACCTTGCCAATTCAAATGATTGTAATAATGTATAAAATTTGTATAAAAGATTTGATATTAATAATTAGCGCCAAGTTATAATCCTATAAACATTGAGCTAAAAGTCCACCTTATATATTTCAAATTATATATTTCATTTGTACCAAAAATTTAATATACCATTATTTTTAAAAAAGAAAACTCAAGTGGTAATATCATTATTTAAAAATAATAAAAACCAAATATGTATATCTTGTCTATCTATACTCATTCAAGACTCTTTCTTTTCTAATCCAAGTGATAGTAATTATTTAGCTTTAAAATATTATTATATCACAAAATTGTTTTACTCAATCTTTTTATCACAAAGAATTAAAGTAACAGTATAAAATAAATGATAAAATTTTAGTTAAATAAAAAAAATTTTTATGTAAAAACACTTGGCGCTGCTCGACCTCTAAACATATAATTAAAAAGAACACGAATATATATATATATATATATATATATATATATATATATATTATAATATTATATTTATATAAATAAATAATGTTACTTATGTGACAATTCACTGATAAAAATATTTATCGGCGTATGTAAATTTGAAGAAATTATGCGTTTGTGCGACTAAAGTTCTACATTTAAGTAGAATTTTAGTTTTAATTTCGTGTTTATTATAAATTGTAAATGCAATCAGGTTATTATACAGTTAATTAGAATAAGTATAGGAGTATATATTTATATAAATATAATATTATAATTATCATATATATATAAAAAATATATCTTTATAACATAAATAACTTCATCATTAGTTATACATTTTTAATTATATTTTTTTTATTCGGTCGAGCAGCGCCAAGTGTTTTTACATAAAAATTTTTTTATTTAACTAAAATTTTATCATTTATTTTATACTGTTACTTTAATTCTTTGTGATAAAAAGATTGAGTAAAACAATTTTGTGATATAATAATATTTTAAAGCTAAATAATTACTATCACTTGGATTAGAAAAGAAAGAGTCTTGAATGAGTATAGATAGACAAGATATACATATTTGGTTTTTATTATTTTTAAATAATGATATTACCACTTGAGTTTTCTTTTTTAAAAATAATGGTATATTAAATTTTTGGTACAAATGAAATATATAATTTGAAATATATAAGGTGGACTTTTAGCTCAATGTTTATAGGATTATAACTTGGCGCTAATTATTAATATCAAATCTTTTATACAAATTTTATACATTATTACAATCATTTGAATTGGCAAGGTGGAAACAAAATCTTCTTTAAAAAATTAAAAGCTAGTATCACTTGGGTCATAACAGAAAGACTCTTCATTGAAAATTCAAATAAAGAGTTAAAACTACTACCACATGAATTAGAGGAAGATTCTTTAATGAAGATACGTATAACTCAGATTCGATTTTCTTTAACACAATTTTTATAGTAAGATTATAACTTGGCACCAGTTATTGATATCAAAACTTTTATACAAATGATATCATTTGAGTTGAGTTGGCAATGCGGAAATAATTTTTTTTTTTAATTAAAGCTAGTACCACTTGGGTTAGAATAGGAAGACCAATGAAAATACAAAGATAGCACTTAGATTTTATTTTTTAGTTTAATCAACAACTAGAATTGAGTGAGGTATGGTAATTTCGTAACATAATTTTTTTTTAAAGAATTAAAACTACTACCACATTGGTTAGAGTAAAGAAATAATTTTGTAACATAATTTTTTTTTAAATTAAAAGTGCTACCACATGGGTTAGAGTAAAGAGATTCTTCAATCTAAGAAGATATAGAGATATGTACCACTTAGGCTGTATTTCCTTAAAGTAAAAGATAATATATTCGATTAGACTCCATTTTTTAACTTGGTACAACAGTTTCTTCTTTTTTTTCAAGCACATCCCTATACTTGACACCCTTTTTTACCTTTTTTTAAAAAGGTATAACTTGACACCACTTATTGATATCAAATCTTTTATACAAATAATATCATTTGAATTAGCAATGTGGAAACAAATTTTTTGTTTTTTAATTAAAGCTAGTATCACTTGAGTTAAAATAGGGATAGTACTTAGATTTTATTTTTTAATTTTATATTGCAATTTCGTAATTTTTTTTAAAGAATTAAAACTACTATCACATGGTTAGAGTAAAAAGACAAGCCTTCAATGAAGATACAGAGATATGTATCACTTTCTATTCTTGTTCTATTTCTTTAAAATAAAAGATATTGTCAGATTCTATTTTTTAACTTGGTACAACAGTATCTTTTTTATTACAAGCGCGTCCCTATATTTGACACCCTTTTTTATTACCTTTTTTTAAAAAGGTAATTTTTTAACGACATCACGCATTTTGTTAAGCATTTGTTTGAGAAATGCGCCTATGCTTGATACTTTTTATATAATAAATATAATTGACATTTTCTTTATAAACAATATTTATTTTTGTTAAATATAACTATGATATTTTGCTTAATATATGTTGCTATATACATGTTTAGTAACCATTTTTTGTAGAAATAATTAATATATGTTGCTATATACATGTTTAGTAACCATTTTTTGTAGAAATAATATATAAATATCTTTAGCACTTTTAGGCCATTGCTTTTTTATAACTTGCGCATCATCAATTTCAAACCAAGTGCTAGATGTTCCTTCTCTACACATATTCGTATAATGACCCTTTTCGATACAAGTTCCGTGATGAAAAATAGCATTTATTACTTTATATGCTTGTCCAGCTATTAGTATTTTAGTTGTCGGTACACCACGCAAGCTAAATTTGTGTGGTATTTTTACTAATTTATTATCCTGTAAAGAAAATAATATTAAGTGTATAATAAGTATGTCTTTCGTTAAAACCAATTCATTTTTAAATAATATATCATTTCTTTCACAACGTTCACATGATTTGTCAAACGATTGACGCCAATGTGATGAAAATGTAGTTTTTAATAGATCATTAAGATCAAAACTTTTCTTTTTCATATTGCTAACAGAAATGGAAAGAAGAGTGTTATTTTTAATAGTAACTTTTGTATCACCACATGAATTGCATCGACAAGTTGCAATAACTTGATGATTTACTAGATTTTGTATATAATCATATTTTGTACAGAGAGCTGTAAGAAATTCAAGTGCGTCTCGTTTTATAGCAACCGAAAAATTCTCTCCTAAAGATTTCCGTATTTCATAGGTATCCAAATTGTTCATCCCATGTTCATATCGATGTGCAAGTAAATTTAATACATCCAGTTTATCATAATTTAACAATTGTTTTCTGATAACTTGTAAATGCAATAAACATTGTAATACTGCATTTGCATAACATGAAACCTTGTCTATATTTTGAAAACCATACATAATCCATTTGGTATCTTTTGAGAGAGCCTTTTGATCTGACTCTTGAACAGAAGTAATTGTTTTCAATAATATCCATGGAACATCTTTAACTTTACGATAACGCTCCTTCGAAACAGTAATCATTTCTGATTCTGGATTATGTATTCGTTTTAACCGATTATATTCTATATTTTATTATCTGCATGGCGCCAAATTTAAGTTGTACCACTTTTTGTGACCTCCTACCTCATTATGTTATCTTTACGTCTCTCGATCACAAAGAATTATAAAGTAACAGTATAAAATAAATGATAAAATTTTATTTAAATAAAAAAAATTTTATGTAAAAACACTTGGCGCTGCTCATACCTCTAAAAAGAATATGAATAAGATGTGTGTGTGTGTGTAATTATAATTTAATCATATTAAATAATAAATTTTGCCTTTATTTGTAACATTCAAATAATCTCATCATTAATTTTGCATTTTCGTTTGATCTAAGCAGCGCCAAGTATTTTTACATAAAAAATTTTTTTTTATTTAAATAAAATTTTATCATTTATTTTATACTGTTACTTTATAATTCTTTGTGATAAAAACGTAAGTTGAGTAAAGCAATTTTGTGATATAATAATATTTTAAAGCTAAATAATTACTACCACTTGGGTTAGAAAAAGAAGTTTTTAATGGATAGAAAGATATACATATAATTTGGTTTTTATTATTTTTAAATTAAAGAAACTATTACTTGAGTTTTATTTTTTTAAAACAGTGATTTATCAAATCTTTTATACGATTGAAATATATAATTTGACTAAAATGGACTTGTAGCTCCATGTTTGTAAGACTATAACTTGGCGCCAATTATTGATATCAAATCTTTTATATAAATTTTACACAATCATTTGAGTTGGCAATATCCACTATACTTGACACCCTTTTTTTACCTTTTTTTAAAAAAAAGGTAATTTTATAATGATATTCTATACGACATAAATAAATTATAAAATTTTTTTAAAGATATATACCGTGACTCTTGATTTATATGTGCACCAATAATTATTTTACAGATATTATATTTATCAATTTCCTTTCTACGAAGATATATGTTTTACATCAAAGTTATATATAAAGGATATATAAACAATAATGGCATATTTGAATTTTAATTATAGCAATATATTTGTACACACACACACGCACGCACGCACGCACGCACGCACGCACGCACGCACGCACGCACGCACGCACGCACGCACGTACGCTCGCTCGCTCGCGCGCGCGCATTATATATACAGGGTGTCCAAAAATTCCCACATTTGGAGTACACTACATGATTCTTTATGCTAAACGAACCAACTTTTTCCTTTAGCAAAATTGCGTTTGACGAGCAGTTTATACAGTGGATCAGATTAACGAATGAGCGCGTATGTAGTACGTAGCGGTCAGAGCCGGCGCGCGTTCCTCAGGCCGGCGCGGCCTGATGCCTAATCTTTGACAACTTCACTTTACTGTATTGTAATTTTACTGTATTTAAAATATGATAAAAGTTAACAAATTAAATATTATTTTCATCCTTTACGTAACGATTCAATAAAAAAATTGTCTGATTTCGTAGCATTATCTGAAAATAAAAAACATCGTTGGTATTAAAATATATACATACATACTTACTGTTATATTAACTTAAAATTTTATTATATTATTTTAATTTAATATAATTTTAATTTAATAAATTGTTATTCTATTCGTCTATCACATTGTTTATTTATTGTTAGTTTTAATGCAACCTGGGCGCGCCAAGTTTTTTACGTCAGTTTGATCTTAAGAGATTATGCAAATTATTTTTTTATTTAATAATATTAAACGTTGGTTTATTTTACTATAGTGATGTTTTTTATATTATAAGAAATTGGTGTCAGTTTTGATTTTACATTTTTTGTATCATTAAAAGTAAAATAGACTTTTTATATAATTTCAATTCAATATCGTAAAATTTTTTTTATTTAATAAGATTAAAATTTTAATACAATATTTTTACATAAACCAAAAGTAACAAAAGGCGCTTGAACTTGGCTTCATTTTTTTAATTTTTTTTTTAAAGGTACTTTTGTTTTGATTTATATATACGCATAAATATTAAATATATAATATCAAAATAATATAAACATTAAATGTTTTAGCGATAAATCTCAAGAAAAATAAATTCTACATCTTTTTTTAATACTTTGATAAAAAATAGTTTTTTTACATTAAAAATAGTTTTTTTACATTAAAAATTTTGTTTTTTTAATTGTTTTTTTACTTTGAATTCAAAAGTATTTGTTATTTTCATCTCTATACGGATTGATTACTTCTACATTATGATTACTTCTATATTATCAACTATTTTAAAGTTTTTTATAAAGTTTTTTGAAACATTGAGAAATGCTTTAAATATTGATTTATATAAAACGATTATGTAAACGATTATGTAAACAATTTATCTAAATAAAGTGGTTAGACAAAGATGGTGATTAGATAAAAATGATTAGATAAAGATCGAAAATAAAAACTCCTTCTCTGTTATAAATTTTCATAAATATGTTTTTGTACAGTTCACTTTTTTCTACCTACTAAATCTTCTTGATCATTATGCGCCATTTCCTTATAAAAATTAATTTAAAGAAAACAAAAGAATCGAAAAAGCATTTATTAAGTTTAATACAAAAATCTTTTTACTAATTTCCATTTCGTTTTTGGCGTTATTGGAAAAAACATATTTTTTTTAAAAAGAGATACATATTTAAGCTGAAAAAGAATTTATTACATTAATAAAACAACTTTATTGCATTTTAAAATCATAAATATTTATTGATTTACAATAAAAAAATAAATTATTGCTACGTGTTAAAATTATATTAAACGCGTCCGAAAAATAATATTACTATAATGATATATGCTGAATATTTATTCAGATCAGGCATTTATTTTATACAAAACAGATTTTTATCCAACTTCTGCTTATCCAATGATATGTATACAGGATGATTCGAAACAACCTTTTATCTTTAAAATGTCGTATTCCTGACTTCATTCTCAGACGATTTTTTCTTTTCCAAAATTTTGTTCGAAGTTTAGTTTTTGAACTATTACAATAAATAATTCGTATCACGGATCAAAGACGAAAGGTAGACAGGATGCAATTCATCACCGTGAGCGCTTACGCGAGGTGCTTATTGTGATCAAACGATTAACCGATTAATCGGTTGCAAGTAATAGTATACGCATACACATTAATATGATCTCTCTCTTTCTCTCTCTCTCTCTCTCTCTTTCTCTCTCTCTCATCTACTATTATCTTGTGATGATTATCTATAGATATTTACTATTATCTTGTGATGACTTAAGGATGATTCGATGATTAAGTGAGAGAATGTGTGCGTGAGAGAAAGAGAGAGAGAGAGAGAGAGAGAGAAAGAGAGAGAATGTACGCTAATAAAATAATTTTGTCCTGAAAATTTTGTATTCCTACCTTAATTTTGTGACGACTTTTTTCTTCAAAAACATGTTAATGCGTATGGGTATACTTGTAGTTAATCGGTTAATCATTTGATCACAATAAGCATCTCGCGTAAGCGCCCACTGGTGATGAGTTGCGCCGCCCCTGCCTACTTTTCGTATCTAATCCGTGATACGATAACTATTTATTTTAATAGTTCAAAAACTAAGCTTCGGACAAAATTTTGAAAAAAGAAAAATCGTCTGAGAATGAAGTCAGGAATACGACATTTTGAGGATAAAAAGTTGTTTCGAATTACCCTGTATATGCCTAGATTTTACGTATGCAGTTGGACGCATCTTATTACACATTAAAATATTACAAAAGTGTTATTCTTGCTCTGCGCGATAAAAACTTTTATGATTATATATACAAGATGCGTAAAAAATTTGAATATAATATCAAATATCAAATATCTATAAATAATGCAATTTTAAAAAAAGTTTCGAACACAAGTCATAAGGGAGCCATATGAACATGATATTAATTCTTTCTCAAATAGCGAGAATTTTTATGAATTTTTATGATTTTTTTAAATGGGTATATTTTTTCTGACTTTTTAATATAATTCTTCTTATTTTAAATATAAAAGTGTTAAAGTACCAATGTGAAAAGTCAATAGTTTACAAGATATTTTATGACAAGAGATATAAAATATCTCATGAACTATTCATTTTTTGATAGTCGTATCTTAATATTTTTGTTAATAGAATAATGAGATAAATTAATTAGTATAAAGAAAGTATTATTTTAAAAAGTATTGTTTTAAAAAAAATTATGCAATTTGCAATACCTTTTTAAAAAACCTTTTTATATTCTTCTTTCTTTCTCTGTATTACTCAATTATACAAAATATCCTCAAATATTTTTGTTTCTGTTGTCATCTTCTATTACGAAAAAGTATAAACATGCTGCATGAAGAATTGAGCATATGGATGAGTATGAATATTATGCATATAAAAACGTAACTTCTCAAAAATAATATTTTAAAAAATAATTTTATTACATATAGTCGAATTTGCATTAACATAATCTTTCATTTAAAAATAAATTTTTAAAAATAAATTTTTTTAATTTTGAGGAAAGTGATATGTTAAAAAAATAAAAAATTTAAAAATTTTTATTATTATTATTATAGTGTATTCTTGAAACCATTCAATTTTTGCTTAAACAACTTTTTATGATTTGAATGATATTTATTTTGAAAGAAAATAACCGATTTTTGTTTAAAGGAATGTTACATTCCCTAAAAGTGTGTATGAGTATGAATAACGAATTACTTTGGCCTAGAATATAATATATGAAAAGCTTATCAAAATAAGATAGCATCTTAGAAAACTTTAACTCTTTTCATGACAAATTACAATTTATCATTGAGATTAGTGCAAACCAATGCATTAGTTTTCTCAATGTCCTATTGATTGTTGTTGAGGGAAAAATAATCTTTAATCTTTACAAAAAATCCACTAATTCTAGAAAATATTTGGGTTTTTTCTTGCAACCTCTATTGAACATAAAAGGAGCATCATGATAGGTTTGTTTGACAAAATGTTATTATTTTACCCCCGGTTTCATGCAAAAAAACTTATAAAAGATCATCAACATTTTATTAAATAATAGTTATCCTTTTGAATTTATTTTTTCGACTATCAAAAATCTCACTAAACATCTGTCTCGAAGGACTTCTGATGAATGTAGAGACTTTAGTACATCTGCCTGCAAACCATTCTTTACAGTATCCTACGTGAAGAATGTGTCATACAAATTTAGAAACATAACATAAAAAACACAACCTTAAGTTAGCGTTTCAGTAACAAATTTTCTTAACAAATACATAACAACAAACAAAGATCCGTTATTGAGTTGTGATGTTGTGTATAAGATCAGTTGCAAAAACTGTGAGGCGACATTTGTGAGGCCAAACAAAAAGACAATTGAAAACAAGGATCAAGAAATACTGCGTCGACATAAAAAAAATTTAGATGTTTTCCTTCTGTAATCTTGAGCCACGGATTAAAAAAGAATCATGACTTTAACTGGGACAGAATGTTGAAATCTTTGAAATCCCTCATTATTGAATAAAAGAATTATATCTGTAATAACACATATAAAAAGATAACAATAAAGATTAAAGCAAAACGGATTTTTTGTAGTAACTATTTTTGTAGTAACTATTTTTCTGTATCAAATCTGTTTCCTACATTTAAAGTCCTATAATTTTTTCCTTTTCCCTCTCTCTCCTCTTACATCCCCACCTCCTGCACGTTTTTCTCACATCCATTTATTCTCTATATTCTATATATTCTATTTGTTTTTTATTATATCGTTATTTCGTTTAACAGTGACCACTGTTACAAGTGTTTGCGGTCTAAATGTTCATCTTCTCTCTGTTCAGTGTGAAATCACAGGTACTACAATTTTTTCCTTTTTATTAAAATGATCATTTGTATTAAATTTATGACATTAAGTTATACAAAGATTTATATTAAACAATAACATTTTGTTTCAATTTGTCTTGTTTGTTGTATTTTAATGAGATTAAAATAACGATTAAGATTTATTAATAACTTTTTCGGAATGATCATATTAATTTTTACCATGGACATCATTATGTGACGGACAGCGCAGTTGTGTCTTTGACACATACGTCTATTTGAAATGTCGAATTTTGTATGCACATTAAAAATTCTAACACAATGTTATTAAAAAAACACTTTTGTATTTATGAAATCTGACAATCAAACTTTTAATTTTAATTTTATTTATATTTATTTTATTTTATATATTTAAATACCGCCATGTTGCTTTTTTATGATTCCATAATATCACGTACGCAATACCGAAGATGACCTAAGGTCAAAACATCTATTACATACTTGTTTATATATTTATATTTATATTAATATATTTTTTATTTGTTATATATTTTACATATTAAATATCGTTCGCACGTAGATCTTTAACTTCTATGTTCCTTATTGTTATGTTTGTTTTTTAAATAATTGTTAATTTATAGATCCGCAATATATCTTTTTCACTCAAAGAGACCCAATGTTACGTACAATGTTCACAATTGTTAAACATGTGGCAAGATGTTTGAATATGATCTAAAAAATGGAGATGTGCATTAGAAACAAAATTCTATCATTTGTAGACCACACATCCAAACATTTTGCCGTGCGTACTGCGCACGCATATAACAGTAGCAATCATATTTTGTTATGTGCTTGTATTTGCTGATGGATCAGATGGATATGCATTTATTAAATAATTTTTATTAAATAATAATTTATTATAACTAATAAATAACAAAAATGATACTTTTCTGCTCCGCTTAACTGTTCTATTTGCATATAATGTATAATTATGAGATACTCTGTATATAGCTAATTTGCCTAATCAAATACTAATAAAATAATATATTATCGCAGAAATTAAAAATATTGACATAAAGTGCTCATATCGATAGTATTGTAGCGATACTAATTTAAATTTGTTTTTTAGATAAACTTCTCTCTTATACGGTTCCTATATTTCCTCTTTTCCTTTTCATATTAGAAAAAAAAAGAACGATACTAACATTTTTTTGTTTAAAAGAGAAAATCAAGTTTATCACCAACTTCTTTTGAAGTTTTTATGAAATTATATGCTTAAGCTATTGTCTTGCGTAAACGTAAGTAAAACGATAACATATATACAGAACATTACATATATACAGAAAAACGAAGATAAATGTTTATTGCTTAATTTCTCATGAATTCATCTCTATGTAGGTCAATTCTCTTCTGTTCGTCGTTCTGTTAAGTCGTTTTGATCAGTGCACAATTTTACGATTTTACAATTTTTATAATAACTTGTTATAAAAAGGAATGATTAAAAAAAAAACATTGTTAAGCTCAATACAAAAATCTTTTTATTAATTCAGTGATAATATTACTCTTTGACGTTATTGGAAAAAACGGTTTTTTTTAAGTATCTATATCTATATTTTAAAATTAATATTATAATTGTTATAAATGTTTATTGATTTGCAGTAATAAAGGAATAAAACGCAATTGCTGCGTTCTAAAGTCACATTATGTTGCTACGAGAATTTGCAATTATTTTCTACATCTGTATAAACGTTATCACATTATTTAACGTCTCTGCACATAGTCACAAATTTAGTGATACTCGTATTCATACCCTCCCAGCTTATGCCATTGCTTCAGTAGCTGACCTTATTGACTCGACGATATGTGGGAAGGAATTGCAGAAGTTTCAAAATGCTGTCGATCAACGAATATTATGGGGCTTGAAAGGTAAATAAGGTTTATAATCATTTTTAATTGTACGTTTGATAACGCACTACTATTTTAAATCGGAAAGCATATTTTGAAGAACAATCATTTATGTTTTATTCATAGTGCATAAATTAATTGTTATATTGTAGAGATTTAATTATATTTCAATTAAGCTTAATTCTCCACAAATGTAATGCAATTATTATTTAACATAAATAACAAATAAAAAACGATTTGAGAGTTCTAATTCAGAGCTTTAATTATTGATATAAATAAGACATAATGTAAGATGACATGTAATTTTATATTATACTCTATAATCGTAGTTAAGCTACATAAATTACTTTTTTATTTATTTGTTATATAAAAAAATAATAAAATATACTGGGTGTTGTATGTCATATAGCAATTGTTATGTCGTTGCTATATATAATAAAATGTCTGTAAACTTCTGCCTTTCCTTTTATGAGCAGATTCTTTGGAATATTCTAAGACAAAAGTCTGTCAAAGCTAATAGTTTTTAAAATATTAAAAATTGAAGTTCACAAATAGAAAATCATTTTGCGCGCTCAGGCATAGTGATATAACAAGCTATTAAAAATGAAGTCTCTTTAACGACATCGAGATTCTTAAATATATTCTTATTAAGGAGAGAGTCTCATGTACACTGATAGATATTAGAGTCAAATTTGACTCAATTCCTTAAGTTAAATAATTTTAGTTATTTTTAACTACCATATGTGCTGAAATTCATTATTTAAAAAAAAAACATGTCAAAGAATACAAAAAATTGGACTGTACAAGCTAAGCTAAGTGTAGGTCGCTGTTTATATATTGAAAATAACAAATATAAACAATTTACATAACAATTTACATTTAAACGTTTTGACTTTTAATATGGTTATCTTTAGTGTGTAAAAAATTTGTTATGACATTCGTAATTCATTATGACATAATTAAAATTTGTTGGACAAGGAAGAGCGCCGTACGATTATCAATAGATGAAATTGTTATCGCATAATTGAACTCGGAGTCTAATGCAAATCAAGAACAACTGTTTATTGGTCATGAGTGTACATATTTTTCTCAATCTGGTATTTAAATTAGTTTTGATTTAGCTTAATTATACATTCGTTGAAATTATAAGCAAAGACCCAATTAGAGTTGCGAGAAGAAATCTGCTTAGATTTATAATAGCTAGAAAAAGCTTATAAATATTAATTATTGATCGCGCACGATCCTAAGCAGACTGTTTTCTCGAAACTTTGCGTCTTTGCTTATAACTTCAACGAATGTGTAATTAAACTAAATGAAAACTAATTCAAATATTAGATTGAGAAAAATAAAATTCGAAATACAAGTGAGTTATTAGATGATGTAAATTAGATGATATAAACTGTCAAATTAAATAAATAGTAATAATATTAACAAATATAAATAATACAAGCTAATTACGGAAATAGTATGAGTTAAAAATATCGAATAATGATCACGTTAAGACAGATTAGTTACCAGAACTGAAGGGTGTGAACAAAAATTAAAAATTGGTCATACTTGATCGGAAGCAGTAAAACCAAGATGTATTAATCGATAGACCCATTCTCAGTAGTGGCCAAGGAAATTGTGGGAGTGAGAACAAAGAAGAAAAGGTTAAAAACAAGGGAAAAGTAAAAAACAAAAGGAAAGGGAAGGGGAAGGGGAGGAATGAGATAAAAATTCGAAGGAGATAAAGATTCAAGGAAGAGAAGTTAAGAATCGGAGAAGGAGTTCAGGATAGGGAAATACGTATCGGAGAGTAAGTCCATAACGCTTTGTTTGTCTTGTCAGGTCTTGTGATTTTTTTTAAGGCACCATTTCTGAAACAAGTTTTCTTATGAAGCAAGGCTCCTTGTCCAAAATTCTGACATTCTCTCAATCAAACAAATAATTTTCCGAAGAGCAATGAATGGAAACCACGGAAGGAGAGCCACTTTTTTTTTTATTAATATCAGTAACATGTTCGTGGAATCTCAATTGTTTTGTCTGTCCTACGTACGTGGCTTCATTGCAACTGATTTTATAAACTACATCGCAACGTGACAGGCGGTATAATTTATCCTTGCCCATGGTAATAAATTTTTTTTAAAGTATTTGACAAGGAAAAGACAACATTAAGATCATGTTCCTTGGCCGGCGATCGGAAGTTCTCTCCGGAGATTGCAAACGTAAATAAGCAAATTTTTCTTTAGTGTTCCCGTATTTTCTTCCTTACCTTTAAAATTTAGTTTGTCATAAAAAAGGTACTTTAATCGTTTTCATAGTCAGTTCTAAAGAATAATCAATGTTTAAAAGAATATCAATCGAATTCTCGTAAGTTCTTGGAATAAAATCATGGATGTGACAACTAGATTATTTTATCCACCATAAATACCATAAATAATTTACCCTTTTTATGTTCCAAAGGATGTGAATTGTAATTGAGGTATCTCCCTGAGAAGATGGAAGCAATTGAATATAATTTTATCATTCTCAATGATGATCAAAACATTAAAGAAGCTAAGACGACGATTACTTTCTATTTCGATCGTAAATTTTATCGTCGTTTTAAATTTTATAGTCATTTGTGTAATGAGTTGAAGATTTCTAAAATGTCCGACGGAGCACACAATACAATATCGTTCACATAACAGTAATAGAATGGTAACTGACAAGGTAGGCGTTCGATCGCATCTTTAAATCCTGCATGACTAATTGTAAGTCAGTAATCATAGGAAATAGTGGTGAACCCATCGGTGTGCCGAAGACTTGTAACAACTTGTAAAAATTGTAAAAATGGCAACACATAGGAGACAAAAATATGTATATTTTGCATTTTTGTATTGTTTATTATTTAAAAATAGGTTCAATAATGCAAATCTTACAAAAAAGAAATTCATTTAGTTTTTTGTTTCACTGTATTATGAATACAAGCAGCGCTACATGCCGACAAAATGCTTGCACGCCGACAAAAATGACACATCAAATTAACATTAATACTATTACATTAATATTATTCATAAAATACATATTTTTTTTTTATCAAAAAAATATTTCTCTAGTAGTTCAATATTACAATAACAT
This sequence comes from Pogonomyrmex californicus, assembly GCA_024349325.1. Lineage (NCBI taxonomy): Eukaryota > Metazoa > Arthropoda > Insecta > Hymenoptera > Formicidae > Pogonomyrmex > Pogonomyrmex californicus. Next base: position 519,743 of record JAECZD010000027.1, read on the forward strand.
ACTCTAAAAATTTTAAAAGAATTGGTCTTATAATTTCCTCAAAAAAAAAAAAATTCGAAAGAATCACTCAATTTTCAGCGCATGAGGCTCTTCTCTTAAAAAATATCTTTGCTACTATATTGAAACCAATTCGTGGTAATACTTATTGTATCATTATATCTGAACGAGAAAAGTATCACTTTTATTATTTATAATCTTTAATCGTTAATAATTAAAAACTGTATAGCCTCTATATGTTTATTTACGCATATATTAGAATTTTCGAATATTCCAAAGAATCTATTCCTAAAAAAGGAAATACTGAGGTTTTATCTCATAAAGGTGTCTCGCAAACACAATAATTTAATAGTATAATACTAGTATAATAATAATGTATGTACTAATAGTATAATAATGTATATAATAATAATAATAATGTTACCATTTCTAATATTTTATACTACTATTTTATTTTCTGTTTTTAAGTATTAGATTCCAGTGGTGTATTTAATTCTGGTTTCCTTTACGGAAATAATTATTGGTTGGGAAGTCGTAGTCAATGTCTCGATACAATGAATACAGCTCATCTACTGAATTCAAAGCAAAAAATATTAAATGAGACACTGTATTATGATTATTATGATTCACAACAGCAGTTTCCTTTTTTTGAAGTGAATTATTTTGTCGCTCATTTTAGACACAACAATACTCTTCAGTATCATGTGAATATATTTGAAGAGGTAAATTTATGAAAAAGTTATATATGTATAATAAAATTCAAAAAATACGTAAAATTCAAAAAATACATTTATTTATAATGTTAATTTATATGTTAATTTATTATATTTGTTAAACTTACTAAATTTTTAAATTAAATACAAAATTGAATCAATAGAAAATTAAAATGTAATTAATACTGTATATCGTTAATCTTTATATTCTTATTTAAACTTGCATTTATTTGTGTTTAAAAATGGCACAATTTGGAAAAACGAAGAAATATTAAAATATACAAGGAAAAGAAATTATTTATTAAGAGATTATTTAAATAATTTATATTAATTCTGCAAATATTTGCAAATAGAAGCTTAAATAAAACTCAAAAAAGTCATATGATTTTATTTAAAGAAAAAAGTATTAATTGTTTTGTCTTTTTAAATATATCAGCAATGATATATTGTTTATTACTTAAAAAACCTGAATGACCTATAAAAGTTACAAGAAAGATTTTTTCGCTCTTTAATAGTTTTGAATAAAACATCTTGTAACACTTTACGCGATACAGTTTTGATATGAAAATATGTTGGCATGTTTATCAAAATTCGTAAGATGCTACGCCTTAGCGGTGCGGCGATCTCTGACTCTTCCAATTAGTAATGTTACTACAACAATTTGAAATTTCGCGGTTAGCATGCAATTTTTTATTTTTTATGTCTCCTCGTTTTATTAATAGAACAGATTTATAAAATACACATTTCTCTTCTAATTAATCCAGTAATTTAGTTATCTAATGAAAACCAGCTATAATTCAATTTTAGATGGTCATTTATTGATTATTAGAAAGAGAGTCTTTGATACAAGATTGTTCTATTTCGATACAAGACTGATCAATTACAAATATTTTCTTAAAATGTATTTTTATTTTGTAAGAATTTTTATAATATGTTTTCCCAGTTCTGACACCAGATGTTTTAGATATCCGCGAAGTAATTAGAAGCCTTGAATTTCCATTTTTATTTAATTAGTAATTCCAAAGCACTTCCGTTATTTCTAATTTTCCTTAATAATTCCTTTCTCTATAAATAAATTTAAATGTAAGACTACAGAAAGTTTTATTTTTTTCAGGATGTGATTTCACTCGGACTCTGTTTGCCAGCGTCGTGCTCTACAAATGATTTAAATTTTATTTTGAAAAAAATACTTCATGATAAAATTTTCCTGATCAATGATCTCTATTTCATGGATTTTAAATTGATCCAAATTAAAAAACTTAAAGATGATTATGAATGGTTATCCAGTAAAATGTTATTCTTCATCTGGTAGAGGAAAACATAAATATAGCAATTATTTTATGATATAAGCAATATATAATATATAGATATGATAAAAATGCATTTTAGTATTACAAATAATTTTATATTAATCTTTTAAAAATTTAATTAAATATAAAAAAAAACTTTTGTTTGTAGTGCTGTTCTAGCGTTTTCTTTCTTCATGACAACAACTGGAACGATATATGATATATTTGTGTATCAAAAATATATAAACAAAAATATGACAAGTAATAATACAACTAATAATGGTATGTATCATATGTAAAATCTTTAAAATAATTTGTAAAATGAAAAATATTTTTCGTTTTAACAAACTTATCGTCTTTTTATTATACACACTTCATTTTCAAAAACATTTCTATTATCCGCACTGAATTTATTAAAATTATTAATTATGTATATATGATAAATTTCAATTTTCTTCATCATTCATATAGACATTTTCTTATTTAATTGAGGCATTTTTGTTTTTCAGTTAATGTATTATTAAGAATCGAAAAATATAATTTAGACGTAAAAAACATGACCAAGAAAATAGAAATGGAAACAGATTTATCTCCATATCGAGATAGTAAAATTGAAAAAATACTAATATGCTTCTCCGTTTATAGAAATACGAGAGAAATGTTTAATACAAAACTAAATGCCGGTGAAATACCTGTCATTCACGGATTAAAATTTTTAAGTATGTTATGTCTAATTTTCGTCCATACTTTTTATTTCTCAGCAGAATTTGTCAGTAAGTACTTTACAATATTGAAACGGTAAACATTTTAAGATCTGCATAATGGAATTTATTTCGTGAATACAGATAATAAAGGATGGTTTCTGAGATATAATGGCAATTTTTGGATTAGTTTATTTGATACTTTATTGCTATCAGTCGATATTTATTTTCTTTCGAGCGGTTGTTTAGTGACTTATTTGTATCTGAGAGATAACACGAATAAAGAATTGATTAAGCCAATTGGTTACAGACAAAAATTAATGACTTTTTCTGTATATATAATAAAAAGATTTATACGGTATGTATTTTCTCACTTAGATAATAAGATAGTATCAATAAAATGTTTGTTTTTAAATTCTTTTTTTTTATTTTTTTATTTAATTGATAAATAACGATTAAATTATGATAACATTATCTTGATAACAGTATGTAAAATATTATGTTATTTTACGTTGATTGATATCAAATATTGCAAAACAATGTAATAGCAACGTTATCCTTTAAAAACAATTATAATTGAATATTATTTAGAAAAGTACAATAATTGGGAAAAAATTTTTAATTTTATTTTGTGATCTTATGTAATTTATTTTTATTTCTATAATTAGAATTTTATTTTAAGGCTAACTCCGGCTTACATGATGGCATTAGGAATATTATTATTAAGCTCAATTAAGATTCATAAGATCTCACAATTTTACATGTACGAGAAATCATATGAAACTTGCACAAAATATTGGTGGAGAAATCTTTTGTACATAAATAATCTCTTCGGCCTCGAGGAAATGGTAACATGCAATCTATTTAATTAAGGAAAGCTTAAAATTATGTTTAGGGGCGTATAAATCTTTTATGTTTCATTTTTATTACAGTGCATGAGTTGGAGTTGGTATTTAGCTAATGATATGCAATTTTTTATAATTGCTATAATAGTATTGATGTTGTCAACTGTGTAAGTTAATTAATCATTGACAATAATATAGCTACGTGTCTCTAATATATTCGGAAAAATATCATATCGTAATTTCAGGTACTTTTATGCCGCTGCTGTGCTGTTGGGTATACTTTTAATAGGCTCCGTCATCCTTAATGGTTATATTTCATATATTTATGAATACATTCCAACGTAAGTTATTGAAATATATTTTGCTTATCAAGAAATTAATTATGTTAATGCTTTTTTCTTTTTTTTTTTATTCTTGTAGTTGGGGTGAACAGTATAGACTTGCGGATATCTTATATTTTTCACCATGGATTAGAATAATTCCATATATTATGGGAATAATTACAGGTTTCATTTTAACGAAAATAAATAATAACTTTATCTTAGAAAAGGTAATGTTTAACTTATATTTTATGTAAGTTTAAGTAAATTTTGATTAATAAAACTTAAATGTTAATTTATAAAAGCTGTACAAAGCTACAATATGTTCTTTTGTTGCAATTTTATTGATTATAAATTAATTGTTTATAAATAAGTATGCAGGGCGTCGCATTAATCAGTCCATTGGAATATTTAATTGATTTACCATACTCTTAAACCTTTTTTCATTTCAAAAATATTTTTAACTAATTTTTTTAAATAAAAATATATTATATTGCATCAGCAAATTTGTACGTATAAAACAAAAAATCTAAATACGTCAAATTAATATCAACATATTCTTGAGATATATATATATATATATATATATATATATATATATATATATTAATTCGAAAATAATTAATTCATACCCACACAGCAAATGATTATTTGCCGACTAATTGTCTTTTTTTTGAGTTGACTTTAAAGTCGACTATTAGTCGGCTAAGTTGACATTTAATCTAACTAAAGTCGACTTTAGACTTCTCCTTATACCGATTTATAATACTAACAGTCGACTTTGTGCTGTTTGGGTATAATAAATATCAAAAAATATTAAAAAAATAAAGTGCTTTTTTCTTTTTTTTTAATATCTATAAAGTCTTAAAGTCTTTAAACAAAGTATTTTTGAAATCATAATAACTTAAGTAGCATCTTACACTTTTTTTTTTCAGTCAAAATGATCATAGGATTAGAAGCATCTTTCCATAAAAACTTCTTTATAGAAGGAAACATAAAGGTTAAATAAAAAATTAATAATATTAAGTTAAAGATACAATAGACATGTTAAAAATGTCTAAAGATCTTTTCAAACAAAGAATTTAGGTATTTAATACCTCAAATGTATTAAATATAGTAAAATAAAATAAAATCTAAATAGATTTCGATAAAAATATTCTTGTAACATTTGTTATAATATATAAATGTTTTAAAGATATTTTAAATACATCTTTCAAATGAATATAGAAGTCTTTTAAAAGTGCTACGAGAATATCTTTTTAGATATCTTTTAAATGGCTTTTAGATATCTTTTAGATATTTTCTCATATTTTCGAAACTTTGATATTCACTGGGATCATATTACGTAACAAAAATATATGATTTCATATAAAACAATGGCGATCATAAAATGTCTCAATAGTGATGTTATCTAAAAATAAATCAATATTAATTATACAGCCCACTTGATATTCTACAATTTTTGTCTGACATTTCTAACTTAAATTTAAGGATTTTGAAATATTCTAATGGATTGATTAACAATGGGACACTCTAGTATAGTGTAATATATAGAATAAAAATATAAATAAGTTATAATATTTTATTATTTATAATATTACATGTTTAGGATTTACTATAAATTCTTACTCTATTATAATAATATGACAATTTTCAGAAAAAAGTAATATTATGTTGGTTGCTTTCGATCATTAGCATTATTTTTATAATATTTGGTCATTATACATCCGTACAATATACATCCGTTAAGATTACTGCTATTTATATTGCCTTGCATAGAGTGTTTTGGGCCATAAGTTTTGCATGGGTTGTAATAGCATGTTTTACTAAACACGGAGGTTTGTTTATTTCTTTTTTTGGAACTTATTTATACAGAAACAGTTATCTAATTAATATGTATGAAAGGTTAAAAATTATTATTTGTTATTTATATTTTACTTACTATCAGTATTATTTCTTAGTTTTATTTTAATAATTATTTTTTCATCATAATTATATATTATAGTTTCAAATTTTAAATATGTTTCTTTTTCTCTCTTTTTTTTTTAAACATTATTTTAACGATAATATAATGATAATAATTTAATCTTATTATAGGCATTGTTAATCAGTTGTTATCATTCAAAGGCTGGATTCCTCTCAGCAGACTTACTTATTGCGCTTATCTTTTAAACCCTATCATTGTACGATCGATTAGTTTGTGTAGTGAAGCGCCAGTTTATTTTCAATTTCTGTTTGTAAGTACATTACGTATAAATATTTAAAATTCTAATAACAACGAATATATGATTCCAAAATATATTGAATATAAGATATGATAAAAGAATATGAGAATGGGGTATAATGGCAATGAGAGCACAACGATTTTATTATGATCTAATTTCAGTGCAACAATGCACTCATAAACCAATTTTGCTCTCGATTGCTTTCGTTTTTATCATATTTATTATGTATATTAATCTATTTCCAGAAGTATATTATTACTTTTCGATTGTCGCTTATCCGCTACTTACACAAGTGTCTTTTCTTATATGTATATTATTATCTTTTGACCGTTTTTGTCAATCTTTCCGAAATTGTTTATGTTTGAATCTTGTTATCTCGATTGACAACAGTTACTTGTGTCACGGCATTGCGACCGCTTCATTTATTTGTTAGTGACCGCCTAAGTCCCGTTGCTTCCGAGTATGAATTTTCTATTTGCGACGTCGGCTCTAAATTTATATGTAAATTATTTAAAAAAAAAAAAAAATTTTTTTTATATATCTATGCATTCTCTCACATTGTCTCGTATATGAACCACGTCAGTCATTTATAGGCATTAGTACAAATGCATCATAACATCATGCTTTGTACACTCTGGGATTTCTCAACTTTTGACCGTGTAATCGAGCAGTTGGTCATCCTAACAACTACTGTAACTGTTCTTGAAAATGCAATCGTATTTTGAGAGACAACCGGATTATGAATTTCGATGTTTGCTGCTACAATGATTATGAATTTGTGATTCGTCCTCCGTCTAAGTAGATTTATTTGTATATTTTTTTATCTCTTGCGCTGACGAAGGCTGAAAGATCAGCCGAAACATCCGCTTTATGTTACTTTGATTATGTTACATTATTATTAAATTTTATACGCTCTTAGTACTGTGCTGTGCTCTCATTGTCATTATACCCCATTCTCATAATATATATTCAAAATATATATTTATTTTCATTTTTGTTTTCAGATTCCTATATATCTGGGATATGTCTTTCTGAGTTTCTTCTGCGCTTTCGTATTGTCTTTATTGATAGAAATACCTTGTATCTCATTAATGCGAATGTTCATCCAATACTTTAATGTAAAAGAATATAATATAAATAAGAAAAAATTGTAATATTAAAATATATAATGTTGTAATTTTATAAATATGTGAATGTAAATCAGTTAATCTAAAGTTTTTTTATTAAGAGATAAAAAAAAATTTGTAATTGTACACATAATACTAGAACACAGTCGGGGGAGATAACGTAGTGAATGTAGTACTGTAATTGTTATACTTATTTGTTTTAATAACAAACAGATAATGATTTGTTTTGATAGCTATCATTTCTATATGGATAATAAAATAACATGGATGATGATAAAAATGTAATTTTAAATAAAATTGAACTATTAAATAAACAAATAATTAATTCAAGAATTATTTGTTATTTATATTTTACTTACTATCAGTATTATTTCTTAGTTTTATTTTAATAATTATTTTTTCATCATAATTATATATTATAGTTTCAAATTTTAAATATGTTTCTTTTCTCTTTTTTTAAACATTATTTTAACGATAATATAATGATAATAATTTAATCTTATTATAGGCATTGTTAATCAGTTGTTATCATTCAAAGGCTGGATTCCTCTCAGCAGACTTACTTATTGCGCTTATCTTTTAAACCCTATCATTGTACGATCGATTAGTTTGTGTAGTGAAGCGCCAGTTAAATGAGTGTGTGTATTAAGAGAAAGTTTTATTTTATGGTTGATATGTTTGATGAAGTGTTATACATGCTGTCATTCGGGTTGCATCTCTGTAGGCGCTTTGATTAGTTGTCGAGAGGTGATATTTCTATTGCGAGACTTTTCGGAAAAAGTTTCTACAGTCATGGGCCTTGCAGTCGAAATGTGGTATTCCAACTATGAGATTTTACAGTCGAAATGTCTATAGACGTGGGGCAACAGAGAAGCGGTATTTTGACCGCGAGACTCGAAGTCGAAATGTGCTTTTTTTTTTCTTATAGATACGGGCTTTACAGTCAACATGTGATAAAAAAAAAAAGCTTGGCGATTTCTCGATCAGATTAGGTTGTTTGATAAGCAGCATTGCATGCTGTTTCTTTACTTGTGTTATGTTCGTAACGTTTGACGAGGTAGTAGCTCAATGTGTTTTGAGTGTTGTATGCATACCTTTATACATTGTGGATCAATTTTCAAATACACAAGAGTATTTGTTTTTTTTTTTTAACGTTACTTAGTGATAGGGGTCTAGACTATTTGTGACGATGGGTTGGGACGCGAGGGATTGCGGGTGTATTGTAAGCGACGTATGATGCGTAGGGTATATGTGCGTATTAAATGTAATGATATTGTCATAGGTGTTACGTCTGAGGTTCGAGAAGAGAGGTTGGTCAGGAGGAGGAACTTAGTTGGACGCACAGAACTGTTGCTCTTCCGGATTGACGTCGGGGGGTCGATCCGTGAGTCGAACGCATCTTAAGAGCACAAAGAATAGGTTAAAATCGGCTATAATCCCTTATTTGCATTAGTGTGATTGGTTCGTTTTAGGTCAGAGAACCGAGTCTCTTTAATCAGGGATGGACCTCTTGCGATATTCAGGGAACCGTGAATGGCTTGGGGTCAAGATTTTTCTTTAAATAAAAAAATAGAAACGCAATTCGGGTTAACTACGATTTAAAAAAAAAAAAAGGCAATATAACATCTTAACTCTACGTTCGTATGAAATAGCACAAATGTTAGAGTGTACATTTGAATATGGATAATTATTATTTACAAATATTTTTATACACATAACTTTATATATTTGAAAATCCGGTTTAAACTTTCGTTAAAAAGACATAAAAATCTGGTCTCTAAATTCTTAATTGTTCTAATTCCAAAACTGGTTTGTCTTAAATTTTCCCTTTATGTAAACGATTCTGGGTGGTAGATAAGTGGGAGAGCGAGGGAATTGGCGGACGAGGTGATAGAACATCTCCACATTGAAGTTCTCTGGAATGGACTGCTGTTCAAATTCAGCCGCGGAGCGGAGGGTGATGGTATATTCTTGCAAAGAGATATTAGCGAGTCATGGTTTTATCTCGATTAACCGCTTTGCGAGTTTCTTGGTGTGTTTGGTTTTGTGAATTCATATGTTTAGCTTCTTCCGGCGGTGTGGCAATGCTTGCTTAATTTGCTTGTTCGGGGTGGCTTTCGTTTGGTTTACTATGATAAAATTTAAAAGTTGGTGAGAGAGAGAGAGTGAGTTGAGAGAGATGAAAGAATTGAGGAATCGTGGTTGGGCAGCTTCATTGAGTCAATCGGCGGCTTGCCAACTTGGAAGGTTGAGGAATCGGGGGAGGCATCTTCACCGAGTCAATCGGCGGTTTGTTAATTTAGAATGTTGAAGTGATTTAGAATGTTGAAAGAATCAATTAAGTCAATTAAGAATCAATTAAGAATCAAAACCATAAACTATACAGCCAGTTAACCGCGGAAAAGAATGATAATAATGGAATGATAATAATTTACATTTGCTGCGGTGGGGCGTAGGTGGTCGGCGAGAGCTGTGGTGTCTTGGCTAGATCGCGAATTACAGGAAATAAAAAGTTTTTTTTTTTTTTGCATGTTGACTTGTGCAATGGGTAACCTAAGTCCGGGCGGCCCCACGGTCCGTTTCCTCAAAAGTGCGTGGGCCGCAGGTCCCGCCTCAGAAACGTCCGAGCGGCCCTACGGCCCAAAAACACCCTTCCCTGGGCGGAGCACCGCCCCCCCTGGCATGTGTCAAGCCGTGCCGCCAGGAGCACCCAGTGACACGGTGACACGCCTGCGGGAACACCCGCGTTGTTGCGGACAGGGAGCAGACCTCCCCCTATCGGCACCGCACCGCCGGGCGTTTGAAGTCAGGGTCGCCTCATCCCCTACCGGCCCATTGGATGTGGATCTCCCGAAGGAGATCCGACACCCTACTGGGGGACCGGACCCAGAGTCGGTGTGCCCTTAAACCCTGACCCCTCGCACCCGGACTTTCCCGGGGTTGGACCCCGGTACTGCCAACAGGTGGTCATAGGGACAGGGAGCTCCCTCACCACGTCAAGGTGGCACACCAGGAGAGAGTGCACCCAGAAGGGGTCGATAATCTCCACCAAGTGTGGAGATCCATCCTTTAAACCCCCCGCCACGTCTCGTCGTTGGGGGGTGTTCCTCTGATATGTTGATGCGGTACTCCCTAGTTCACTGTCCTAGGGAGTCCGCCCCCGCGCGCCGCATCCGCTTGTTTTATAGTGGGGTGATGCGGAACCCCCACTAAACGGACGCCTGTGTTGGCGTTCAGGCCAGGTCCCCCAGCTGGTCCCCCGAAGGGCACGCCCTCCGACAAGAAAGGAGGGGGGCAAGACTATTGCGGAGGGGTGTGCCGCCCCGGCAGCCTGCTACCAGCCGGAAAGAGTCCGACTCGTCTACCGGTCAGACCACGTCATTTGTGCCAGAGACGCTGCCACCGAGTGTGGCGAGCCATCCGGCCCCGGCCCGCTCTCCGTTTATTCCTCCATCCCGGCCCTTAGGCCAAGATGGACGAACCCCAGGGGGAGGCGGACCTCTGTTTTGGTGGAAGGTGACGCTCGGAATCCGGCCCTACGTCACCCGCCACCCTACCCGTGTCCCTGCCTTCGAGTTTTTATACAGGGGAAGGCAGACCCCTGTTTGGCGATGTGTGACTTCCTAGGGCCCACTCTCTATGAGTGGGTCCGGAGTCGATCCACCGTCCCTACCCGTGTCCCTGCCTCCGCGTTTTTATACTAGGGGGAGGCAGTCCCCTGTTGGCGATGTGTGACATCATGGACCCGAGAGTCCAGTATCTATCCACCGCCCCTACCCGTATCCCCGCCTCCGAGTTTTTATACGAGAGGGTAGGCGGGCCCCTCTAGGAGGAGACGGAGCCAAAGGAGCACCCGAGAACCGGGGACCTCCGAACCCGCGTCCCCCTTGCGCGCGACCGACCGACTATATCACCCCCCATCCCTATGCCTTCCGATTTTTTATACAGGGTGAGGGACAACCCTGTTGGCAATGTGTGGCAACGGAAAACCAGCGTACGCCGGAGGCCCGTCGCCTATCCACCGCCTCTACCCGTTTCCCCGCCTCCGCGTTTTTATACGAGGGGGAAGGCGGACCCCTGTTGGTGATGTGTGACAACTGCAACCCTCCACGTGGAGAGTCGGTGTCTATCCACCACCCCTACCCGTGTCCCCGCCTCCGAGTTTTTATACGAGGGGGAGGCGGATCCCTGTTGGTCGATGTGTGGCATCATCAGCGCCTCCGAGGAGGCACCGGTGTCTATCCACCGCCCTTACCCGTGTCCCTGCTTCCGAGTTTTTATACGAGGGGGAAAGCAGACCCCTGTTTGAGGATGTCGGGCTCCAGGATGCGAGCATCCCTTCGCCTCCCCCCTTCCCGAGGCCTGGAGTGTCCACGTGGACCGGCTCCAGTTAATAGTAACACCGAGACGGGTGTCCTACCCGGCCTCCCATTGTGGAGGTAAGCTGCCCTAACGACGAGATAGCGACCGTCCCAGGCGAGTACCGACCTAGGGCCGCCCATCCAAGGAGTTGCATCCCGATGCCCCACCGGCAGGGGCAGGCCCTGCTTTCAGATTCGGGAGTCGAGGTGTATCCCACCGCCAACTCCCTCCTCCGTCCGCAGGCCCGTCCGGGAGAGGAATAGACCTCTACGCCCAGGCGGACACACTTGTGTCCTCGCGTTGGCCCCTTCAGAGCAGACGTCAGCCAAGCCCGGTCGCGCCGACGGCTTAAAGGCATCCGCCCCCGGCCTACTCTTCTGGGCCTACACCCGGAATTTCGAACCGTGACCGCGACGCCCGTAGCGAGACCGACCGCCCGTCCAGAGCCTAGACCAATGTGCCGGTGCACGCGGTCTACCGGAAGCCAGAGCCCCGTCAGCCGCCGAGGGGGTACCTCGGCGTTACCGCCTCTCACCACGTGAAGGTGGGGTTGGCACATGGACCGGTGTCCTTCTGAGAGTCAACCTAACCTTTTTTTTTTATTGAGAGGAAATGCCGTTAAGCGGCACGGAGTGTGGGACTCGGGACACCCGCAAATGAGCGCACGCCCCCCTACCCACTAAAACCCCCCAGGGGCTCGCGGACGCAAAGTGAGGGTGACCGGGGAACACATGCAGTAAACATCCCGGCCACCCTCGCGCCGAGGAGTCTAAGACTCCACCATAGGTGGGGCATTAAATGCCCCAAGGGTGGCTGAGGCACAGAAGGTGTCTCAGCCACCCGACACAACTACGTGTCGACCTGCCCCGAGCTTATTGCTCTGGTGGGGCAGGTCGACTACGTAGGACCCGCTGGGGGAGAGGGACCTCTCTCCCAGGAGAGGGGAGAACCCCCAACACCGGGCCCTTTTGTCCGGCGAGCCCTCGGACGAGCTGTCCGGGGCCGCCTCCACCTCCATCTCCACTTCCATCTCCAGATCCCTGACTAAGAGGAACGGCCGACACGGTGGGTTCCACGGTAACCCCCCAGGGGGATGGGGTTCCGGGCGGGCGGGAACGCCCCGAACGGGGACGCAACCCGGACCGCCGGTGGCGTGAGAGGACTTACGTCCCCTCACGTTGCAGGAGGGGCAGAAGGACGGATTTCTACAATCCGCCCGCACATGCCCCTCCTGCCCACAATTATGGCAGCAGAGGGCCAGGTCGCCACGACCCGGACACCTCTGCTGCATATGTCCCTGGGCCTGGCACCGGAAACATCGGAGTGGCCTGCCCTTGAGCAGGTCCACCCGAGCCGACGCCCAGCCCAGGACAATGCGCCGACCTCTCGCGACGCGAAGGGCCGCGGCTGCCGGACATTGGGCCAAAATAGTCCCAAGACCGGAGCCGCCGCTTACAAATCTTGGCTGACCGGTGCAGACGTCGGCGGCCCCACAGCCACCCACCGCCGCAATCCGGTCAGCCACCTCCTTAGCTGTCACGGATCGGTCAAACCCGTTAATGCGGACGTCAAACCTCCGCACGGGCCGACCGATCCGGACTGTCGGGTCCTCCTCGAAGAGAGCCCCCATGCGAGACGCTAATTCGTCCGCAAGAGGGCTCGCAGCAGCACCGCCGGGAACCTCCATGAGGAAGGCCCCGGCCCTTGAGCGCCGAGGACGGATACCGCCCGAGATGCCCACCTCCTCAAGGGAGATGGCGTCCCTCGCCCGGGCGATTACGTCCTCCAGCCGACGGTCCCCGGACACCGCGACCGAGATCGCGGTGGATCGGGGGATGCGTTTTCGGGCAGTGGAGAGTGGCATAACGCCCGCCCTCCGAACTCCCGTATTTTGGGATGGTGGGGGGACAGGGGGGGAGAAATTTTCCCAGCCGATCTTCCACCCTTTCCTCCCATCTTCTTCCTCTCCCTTACTTTCTCGGGGGGTGGAAGGGGAGGAGGCTTGACAGCCACCGGGGGGCGGAAGACCGACATCGGCCGAGGAAGCAGAAGCCCCCGTCGATACCGGCGCGGCCCCACCGCCCCCCTTTTTTGGCTGACGGGGGACAAAAAACCGAGGCCCTAAGGCCTTAGGTCCACCCCCGTCAGCAGCTCCGGGCTTCAGGGTAGGTGGGACCGAAGTCCCACCAGCACCCTGCCGGGCCTTCTTTTTCCCCCCCTTTTTGCCCTTAATGGCAGGAGGAGGTGGAGGGGAAGGAGGAGGAGGAGGGTGCAAAACACCCCCAGCCGACACTCTCTTGCTGCTGCGTCTGACGACGGTGGACCAAGAGGCCGCACCGCCGCCAGTAATAGGCTCCGGAACGGGGACCGAAGGCCCCGCCACCGGAGACACGACCATCTCCTCGAGGGGAGGGGGAGGGGGCGACGAACCACCCCCAATGTCCCCCGACGGACCACCCTCGATGTTCCCACCAGCTCCCCAAGAAGACGGAGGACGCTGGATGGGAATGGGACTCCTCTTTTCGAGGGGCCCTATTTTTCCCCCACCCGAGCAGCCAGGCCCTGGAGAGCCTCGGTCATCCGGTCTAACGTCCGGAGAACTTCGGTGTCCAGGGCCTGCTGCGGCGCCACAGGGGAGATGGGGCGGAAACCCCGAGTCTCCCCGCCGCGCGCCTCTTGGCCCAGAGGGGGACCAGACCCCTGAGCCCACTAGAGCCAAGGACTCTGACGACGGCAATCGGGGGACGGACCACCTCAACCGAGGTGATCGAAGGCCCGACAACGGCGGGGACCGGCGCTGCCCCGCCGGATGACGCCCCCTCCAGAAACCGAGGGAGGGGATCAGAAGCCGCATCCACCCTGGGTCTCAAGCAGACCACAGGTGTGGAGGGCTCATCCGCTCCTCCCCTAACCCTCTCAGGAGTATACAGGAGCCCGAAAGCCGCTGGATCCTTCTCGTCGAGATCCAGTCGAGGACTGAACCCTCGGAGCCCGACGGCTCGTCGTCCCAACCTGGGACGCAAACAAACGCCCCAGACGGCGTGAGACGCTCGTGGAATCCCGGGACGACAGGGGTCAACCCCACGAGCGTACCCGGAATATCACGCCTGAAAACGATCCGGCCGCCAAGGCGTCTCCGAACCGTCTCCCAAATGACACCCCTACGGAACTGGGTGCGCCGTGTTACCACGGCCCCAGGAGGAATCCGTGGGATGCGACCCAGTCCAAGGGAAGTACAAGGCCTGAGCCTTGTATCCTGGAGCGAAGCTCCACAAGGCTCATACAAGCCCTCTCGTGCGATAGCCAATGGGCTAGCGAAGCTCGCCAACAACTTCGCTATCCGCCCGTCGTGAGATGACGACCGGGACCATACCCCCCCTAACACGCCGGGACCTGGAGCTCCGAAACCCCTTGCCCAGTAAGTTTGAAACCCTTTTGTTGTCCATTTTCATGATTGTGAAAATGTTTTAACTTCGGGGTGGCCTTCCCCTAGGTCGGTTGCCTTAGCCCGGCTAAGGAGCCCGACCTGCCCCGTAACACACCGTGCCACCGGACCCAGACCTCGGAATATGTCCGAGCGGCCCTGACGGCACCCAGACTGTGGACCCTGCCCCGGAATACGTCCGGGCGGCCCCACAGCCCGTCTCCCGGGGGAGCAAGCCCCCCATGGCATGTGTCTGCCGCACCGCCAGGAAGACTCAGCGATGCGGCGACACGCCTGCGGGAACATCCGCTCGATGGGCCTTAGATCCTGCGCCTCGCACCCGGGCTTTCCCGGGGTAGAACCCCGGTACTGCCAACAGGTGGTCATTGGAGCAGGGAGCCCCTCACCACGACAAGATGGCCCATCACGAGAGGGGGAGAGTCAACCTAACCTAACCTAAGGTTAGGTTAGGTTAGGTTAGGTTAGGTTAGGTTGAAAAGAGTCGCGCAGGGGCTGCGGTACTGTGCGGACGTGTCTCCGTGCCGCTCTGTAAATTACTCTTCTCAAAAGTACTTTTACATCGATTTACGTGTGTAGTGATTATCTCAGTACGTTCTATTTCAATAATTAAGATTACTGATATGATTCCGGTCTCTTGGAATTAATTATTATTTGATTTTTCGATATTTAAGTGTCGGAGTGTTACTGTGTTCCTTGCCCCTGCCGACACCCGTGCTGCCCGACTTCCTTATTTCTTATATATTTGTCATATTTCTATCTCATCTCCTTGTTCAGTATACCCGATCGAGTATTGGTGCCTGTATTTTTTAACCTCTGGTTTATATTAATTTAAGACTATTAATTAAATAATCGCGTAACCGTGACTTTGCAACGTGGTAGACAATATAGCTGACTTTCTACGATTTTCCGGCGAGTTGCCAATATGGCTAAACAACAGACCGATGTCGACGAGGTCTATACCATGTGACTTTTATTATACATCTTTACGACAAGATCGAACTACTGTGCGTCAGAGTCTCATGGATTTTTAGTGTGCTATCTCGTACTAGTGCTTAGTGATATGCCAGTGACTTTGGATATATAAGCTATATTATCCTAAGTATTCGTCGCGTTAAGTTTACTCTCTATTTATATATAACTATCTTAGACATGTCACCACCTTTTACAATATATTAATATCTGTGTTGCGAAGAAAATGGCGGTATTCTCTGTATCATTTGGACATTTAAGATGTCCAAATGGCCTTTCGGATGACGGAAGGCATGCGATGCTATATAAAAGTATGGCTGTTTACTGACAGGATGCAATGAGGGAGTCTGAGCCTTAATCTACTACAGTCCTAAGGAATGACTGGATCGAGTTTATTTTTATTTATTTTTCCTATGATACGGTATGTGATTGAATGTATGTGATGTCTTTGTGCCACTGTATGTAGGGCATTCCAAACAGTTCTATTAATTATATCTCTGTAATTTCCATTAAGTCAATATCAGTTATATACATATTTAATCTCATAATTTCGTTTTCAGTAGCTTTATAATACACTCTGTCTACTTATATAATATGTAAAACCTTTTATGATAATCTACACTTAATCGATATGTATTCAGTGCTACTGTGTTAAGCTCTTATTTTTTGAATCTACTAGTTCGATATTCTATCCGGCAAACTTTAAAACTTAATATTCATGTGTTTGCCTTTGCTTCTTTACTTATACGTCTGTCTGTAGTGCTCATTATGCTCTATTTAACGGATATGTAACTGAATGTATGTTTTGTGTCACTGTATGAGGGACATTCCAGATAGTCTTTATTAATTACACTTCTTTAATCTTCATTAATCAATACCAGCTATATACATACTTGCCTTTTATAAATTTGCTTCAGTAAATTATATTACACTCTATTAATTTACTCATGTGTTAAATTTTTCATTATAATACATGCTTATTCGATGTTTACTTATCGCTGCTGTGCTAGACTTATCCTTTGAGTCTATTGTTGATATGTTATTCGGTAAATTTCTAAATTTAAATATGTACCTGCTTTTTAGTTTCTATATTATATATCTGTCTGTAACGTCTATATCATACTTTGTTTAACAAATGAGCACGCTGTTAAGGATACAGTGGCGACATCTGTTGCTGACCGACTTAATTATAGGCTGTGATCAGCCTGTAATATAACTGCCTAAAATCAGGTTAGTACAACTTTTGAACTGATATCGACTGAACCGGTATGTTTAGCCTGATATGAACAAATTTTTTCTCATACTTTCTACCCTTTTACATTTATGAATTCGATATGAGTGTTTTATCTAGAGTATCTCGAGCAAATCTATGAGATACATGACAGGTTGTAATGCTGGCAACACTGACTCACGCCGTCCCTGTTCATGTAACCTGTGAGTCACCCGAGGTGATACTATTATATTTGAAGCTGGCTCTTTGTGAGAGTATGTACACTATATAGTCTTTAGTTGTAATATTTCTCGCCTTAATCAACTTTATTGCCAGGAAGTTTTTTTTCTTTTGGTATAGCCGTCAAATTTTATAACGTTAGATTGGTTAATGTAAAGCCTACATCTTTGTATTCTTTCGGTTGGTACACTTGGTACACCTGGTACACTTCGTACACATACGTACTTTATTTCTTTTATTATTACAAGTCAATTATACCTCTGATACTTTATTATCATACACCTTAGCATTCCAGTGCTCAGTATTATTAAATATTAATTACTGCTAACACCTAAGCTTGACTTAAACAGGTTGCTGATAATTGTGTCTTGTTTTCAGTGTGACGTATGTTCAACGGTATGCGTGTGGTAAAGCAAGCAATGTCCTTATATATTTTGATGAATTCCTTCGAAGAAAGCTGTGGATTATCTAAATAGATACCTCTCTGTAAGTTATAGATTTATTAATTTTATGGTCGTATTGTATTGACTATATCTCCGATGTTTTGCTTTTCATATCTTAATAACAGAACATCATATTGAGGTTAGATTTTATAATCCCTTATAATCTCTCTCTAAATTTTTAATAGACATCTTATAATTCAAACATTAGACTTTTGACTATTGCTTGCTATAATTTATTAGTATGATTGTGTTGTGGAAATTCTTTAGCACATAAGAACAAGGGAGAAACTACCCATAAAAGCAGTATGTTTATTCCCTTTATTTCCCATCTGTGATGGGAACTATATGTTTTTCTTATCCCATCTTATGCTTTGTGTTCTCTCTGTTATAGCGTGAGTCAGTGTATTATATCCTTGATACAGTCTGGGATATTTGAAAAAATATTTTTAGTCTTATTTGGAAAATCTGATTGCTGGACGCATATTCGGCCTGTTGGCTATCTGTTCATGCTTCTCGAGACCATCTGAAATGCAGTGACATTCGTGTCTAATATTGGCGAACGTTACATTGAGCGTATCTATAATACTATAGAACGGACTATAGCGTCGGTTTGAATTTGAACGACAAGATTAGAAGGAGCTGTACTGCTGATGTTGAGCAGGGCGACGCGCTGCATAACCTCTTATGTGATATGACACGACACATTCGGTCATTCTAACTCTAATGTTACGTACATAGGTTTAATTAGCCGTATTCTAGTTATAGTTTTTAGCTTAAATCTGAGCACTTTTTATGCCGCTTGATCATTTGTATTTATATTGACTTATGGCCCATTCCAGTAATGTCAATACTGTAGTAATCTCGAGGAACGTTAATTAACACGAGGAACGTGTTGCGTATTGATACATTGTTTGTGATTTAGATCCTAGGTAGGCGTATACTATAGAACGTATAGAACGTATATTTATACTCTAAAGTTTCGGCACGTAAAGTGCACTCGTTTGGGCTACTATCAGCTGTGTGTTGGCCTTGTGCTACCCACTGAAAAGTTTGATTGTTGTACATTGCTCTCTGGCTCTGCTGATTTCTCTTTTTATAGACGATCTGATCGTTACTGATAAGGTTTATCGGTTTGTTGCTCTGTGTCATGCTCGCGATGAGCCGAATGAATGAATTATATATTTGTAACTTAATTATTAAGCGTCTGACACGATTCGTATGCTCCAGACTGTCCTTTTGCGTGGTTTAATACAGTTTCTGTAACTATAGCCTAGACTAGCTTAGATTAGCTCGTATATATATATATATAAGCACTTGTGAAATACACATGGATGCTGGTCATATTGAATAGGCTGATATGTTATCTTTGTCCAATTTATAATAATTATTAAGAAGCTCGATGCGTCTGAGTTACATGCGCTCCAGACTGTGTTTAGCGTTATTTAAATATAGATGTTTCCTCCTTCAGACTATTTAATTATAAATTTAAATTAATTAGATTAACTTGTAAATACTTTGTAAAATACATATGGATTTCGTTGTACTAATGAAGTGGTTGATATGTTGCTTCTGTCTAACTTATATTAATTATTAAGAAACATAACTTGCTGGAGTTTCATACGCTTCAATTGTGTTTTGCGTTATTTAAACACAGATTTCTTTTCTTTAAAATTTTCAAATTATAATTTAGATTAGTAAGATTAGTTTGAATATATTTCACGGAATACAGATGGAATCTCGTCATATTAATGAATTGACTAATGTGTTATCTCTGTCCAATTTGTATTAATTATTAAGAAGCTTGATTCATCTGAGTTTCCATGCGCCTTAGATTGTGCTTCGCGCTACTTAAACACAGACTTCGTCTCCTCAGACCCTTTAATCATAGCTTAGACTAGTCAGATCAGTTTGTATATATTCTATAAATATATATGAATTTGGTCACGTCAATAAATCTGTTGACATATTACTTCTATTTAATCCATCTTAGTTATTAAGAAGTTGGATTCGTCTGATTTCTATACGCTTCAGACTGCTATTGGTGTTACTTAAATATAGATTTCTTCTCCCTCGGACTTCTTAATTATGAATTAGACTAGTCTAATCAGTCTGTATCATATACTCTGTGAATTATACATGAAATTTTGTCACTCCAATGAATTAGCTGATATACTATTTCCGTTTAATTTGTCAAGTTATTAAGCTCGATTTGCTTGATTTATCTAATGTTTTCTTTCGGCTTTATGTATTAATATTAACTTATTTATTATTTATTATTTATATTTATTTATTTATTTATTTAGTTACATAGCCAGTCGGTTGTTTACCGATGCTAAGAGTTATTTATCGTTTATACATATATATATAGGCTCCAAGAAGTTTTTAAGCTTGTAGTCAGATAGTAATATAAATTGTTAAAGTTCTAAAAAAATTTTTTTTTTTCCATTCTATGAATCGCGTGCGTTGCTGTTCATTCATTGCAATCTCTCTATTTTATGCCAATCTACTGAGTGTTGTTGATTTATTGATAGCTCTTAGCTTATTAATTATTAGTTTTAGTGTTATTTATTTATTTCCTGTTTCTTAACGTTATTTAATTTTTTCTGTTAGTTTAATTGTAATTTTTCTAGTTCTTGTTAACTGTGTGTTTTTGTGAATTTCTTTTTATCGAGCTTTTTTAATATTTATTTATTATATTAGCTGATTCAGGCCTTGTATATTTTGAGTGTGTTGAGGGAGTATTTATTGACTATTACTTAGCCAGTAGTCGTATCTAAACTGAGGCTGCCTCTTCTGTCTGCTGGAAGACCTGGGTGATGTTCTTTGCCACCAGGCAGGCTGTATAACAGTGAGACAGTTTAAAGGATGGTAGGTGTTATTCAGCAGGGATAGGCAAAGAGGAGTTGATAAATCCGGAGGCGGTGAATTACCGTGCACCGAGGGAGCAGCGGATGCGATTCCCGTCACCACGTCGAGCCGGCTCAGCTCCTTCTCACTTTATTCTAAGATTAAATAAGTTAAAGCTTAGTTGAAAGTTCTCTAATCTATTTATTTATCGAATGTCAGTACAATATTACAATGATTAAAATATTTAGCAAGGAATTTCTTTATCAATACTTTACCCAAACTTTTTCTTCTTTACTCCCGAATTCATGGGACTATTCTCATCGATTTTTTCTTTTCGCCGGACTGCTTCTTATTGTTGACGACTGCGCTGGATCTTCCCACTCTGGCGCAACATTGGCGGGACGGGAGAGGACCACTCCTGCAAAAAAATCAACAATCAAATATGAATTATGAGTAGAAAAATGGAGAGAACACCCCCTACTGCTTCTCGGATGGCAGTAGGGCGGCCTCGTGGAGAGAACCCGCTCTCTGTGCGGTCGTTATCGAGTAACGGGACCCCTCTCGATGTGGAAAGTCGAGAGGGTCGTGGCACTGGGAGTCGAGTCCCTGCTCCCAGCAGGCCTTCGTTAACTGGCGTAGGGCAGATAGGTGACTGGATGGCCGGTCTGGTAGGTAGTGAATCAATCGGTGGTGGTGCTCCTTCTTCCGCAGGAACCCCCCGTATGGCAGAGGATATTTCTCGGAGATTTCCGGATCCTCTCATAGCGAATGTGCATGACGATGAGGTCAGCGCTGGCAGACCTTATTCTTCGAGTAGGGAGAGCGATAAAATGGAAGTCGCTGGTGGTGGTAAAGAACTGGAAAGCCAGGTGATTGACTCGATCAGTCTAATAGACTCTGATGAGGATGCTAGCTTTGTCTCGTATACGAACACAGGCAACGAGACATCTCTGTTTACTTGGGGAGCTAGCCCCAATGTTTCCGAAGTCAGGTCCAAGAAGAGGAGGCTAGGATCTTCCCCTAAAAGCAAAGAGAGAGAACGACTAACGGTAGGGCAGAAAATGGAAATTGAGGATAGGTACAACATGATCAAATACCTTAACTCAGAGGACGTAGGTGCTCAGGTCATTGAATGGCTAAATGAAGTGGAGAACTGTAGAAAGAAATCCGGCTCCTTGCAGGGCCCGGTCAGCAAGGTTATCAAGATCAATCTATTATCGGCGAAATGTGCAGTGGAGGATCTCATCTCTAGGAAAGCTGCAAAGAGAAAAGAAGATATTCAAAATAGATACCTGGAGGATATTAAACGTGAACTTAATGACTTGAAGGAGGAAAACAGATCTCTAAGACAGTCTATCAAGAGGCTTACGGAGGAGCTGAACGAAAGGAAGCTTCCCTCGAACGAAAACCGTGTTGGGCGTACTGTACCTTCCAACAGTGATAGGCCCCGGCCGAACAGAGTGGATGGAGCAGCGCGCAACGAAGACGTTGATAGGCACTCCGGTTGGGTCTCCCGTAACGTACCTGAAAATTTTAAAAACGTTAGACAGGTTACAGACAAGAGGAGAAATATGGATGGCTGAAGCATCCAGGAGAAGAAAATGGAAAGCGGCGAATGAGCTTCTGGTACGTTTCACAGACACAATGAGGTCCTTATTCGCGGATGATCTTGGAATTTCGAAAGGAGAAGAAATTTATGGAGCAGGAGAGTATATAGAAAAGGCTCGTCAGGAGGAAATAACCAGACCTCCGAGACCGCGGCGAGTGCTGTCACTCGCGGACAATATGCCTGCCTCGTCCTCCGAGGCTGGAGGAAGAGAGACGGAGAGCTGGACAGACGTGGTGAAAAGGAACAAGCGTAGGAGAACCGACGGCAACGCTGCTGGTAGAAGTGATCGAGCTGCCGGGAATAGAAACAGGAATGTAGAACATCAGCGTACTCCGCGCCAAAGAGCTTCTGACAGAAGGCCTAGAATACCCTCTCCCAACGTAGCGGCAATATCGATAGTGGTGGAGGATGGTGGACCATCTTACGCGTCTGTTCTTGGTAAGGCCAGAGAAGGAATCTCCACACAGGAATTAGATGTGATGGACACTAGAATCAAGCGGGCGCTCTCTGGTGGAGTCCTGCTCGAACTGCGGGGAGAAGACTTCCAATAAAGCGGATCTACTTGCAGAGAACATGAGAAATATTATCGGCGACTCAAGGGTCAAAATCAGCAGACCAGTGAAATATGCTGATATCAGACTCACCGGGTTTGATGATTCGGTGACAGCTGAGGAGATCCGTCGACAGGTTTCCTCCCTCGGTGATTGCTCCTTGGAGAGCGTCAGAGTCGGGCCGATTAGGATCGCGAGGAATGGTCTTGGCATAGTTTGGTTGCAATGCCCGCTGCACACTGCTTTGAAGCTGTCTAACATTGGCAACATGAACCTAGGATGGGTGAAATCTGTCAAAGTGGACTTACTCCCCGCCAGACCTGTAAGATGCTTTAAATGCTTCGCGAGGGGACACACTCGGCATCGCTGCCCCAACGAGATTGACAGATCTGGATCTTGTTTTATATGTGGAGATCCATCACATAAGTTGAACACCTGCAGAAATCGTACGTGTAGCCCTGTTTGTAAGGAGAGAGGTTTTCCGTATGACCATAGAGCGGGCAGCGAGTATTGCACGCCGGTGCTTCCTGGTCCTTTAATTAACCTAAGAGACAGATCGTTAAACAACACTTCCTCACCCGCGAGAGGATCCGCGAATCGAAGCGCTGGCTCTCAGGGCAACGCGGTAGTTGCCATGGATACGACGGAGGCTAATCCTGTGGAACAACAACAATAATGAATATTCTACAAGTTAATTTAAATAAATGCTCAGTTGCACAGGACCTAATAATGAATACGATCAACGAGCAGAAAATTGATGTGGCAATAATGTCGGAGCCGCACTCTATTTGCCGAAACGATGATCGTTGGTACAGCTCTCTGGATAGTCCTTCTTCAGCAGTTTTATACATTAATAACAGATTTTTATTTAATTGGCAATTACTCGCCTCTGACTCGGGGATCGTGGCAATAAAGGCTGACAACTTTGTAATTATTAGCGTGTATTGTTCTCCCAATCGTCCGGCTAGAGAATTTGAACAATTCTTAGACACGCTGTTTGACATTGTGATCTCTGCCGGTGACGCTCGAGTGCTATTGGCCGGAGATTTTAATGCTCGCTTCCATGTGTGGGACAAATGTGACAATAATCGCGATAAACTATTGTTTGATTGGGCGTGTGGGCTCGGCTTAAATCTGGTAAATAGCCCAGGAATCAGCACATGTAGAATACAAGGAAATTCCACGGTAGATCTGGCGTGGTGCTCCGGTAACCTCTTGGAGTCGATCTCGGCATGGAACGTATTGGATGGTTATAACGCGTCTGATCATAGAACCATCGTCATGAAGATCTCTAGTGAAAAAGATAAAAATAATGTCCCCAAATCACAACTGAACTCTTTCCACGATGGAGTATCAAAAAGATGGATAAGGACAGATTTGTGGCGGCCCTGCACGCGGGTTTTTGGATGCTGCACGGGACGGAGACGATGAATCTGAACGAGCTTATCAACAAGATAGGGAAAATTATCAAAGATGCGTGCAACATGGCGATGCCCAGGATTACCAACCTTTCCGCGAAGAAGAGCAGTGTTTATTGGTGGAGCGAGGAGATCGCCATTGGACGGGACAAATGCAAAATGGCTAGGAGGCGATACACAAGGGCGCGTGCGCGCAGGAGTGGCGCGGTATGGAGACAGCTGTGGAAGGACCTGAAGGAGGCCAAAAAAGAACTCAGGGCGAGTATTGCGAGGGCCAAAGACAAAGCGTGGCAAGAGCTGATCGACTCCATTGAGGGGGATTCTTGGGGACGCCCATATAGGCTGGTCACCGGGAGGATGAGGAACATGACGGCGCCGGTGTGTGAATCTTTGGAACCGGCCTTCATAACGGAGGTAACATCGCATCTATTTCCGAAAGATGATGGAGATGAGGCACCTTGGAGCTCCGGCCCACGCGTTCCGCTTGGGGACGTTCCGGAAGTAACTGTGACTGAATTGGATGTGGCTGCCGGCAAACTAAAGAATAATGGGAAATCGCCGAGCCCCGACGGATTCACATATAAGATCCTTATTCCGGCTGTTGAGGTCGCGAAGGAGGTGTTTGCAATGCTTTTCACCAGATGCATGCGAGAATCCTATTTCCCGGACGATTGGAAAGTCTCTAGACTAGTACTGTTAAGAAAACCGAACAGACCGGTGGACTCTTTGTCGTCCTTTCGTCCAATCTGCTTGCTGAATACGATCGGAAAACTGTTCGAGAAAATCATTGCCAACAGAATGTGCAATTTTCTAGAGGAAAACCAACTATTGTCCAAACAACAATTTGGATTCAGACGTGGCCGATCTACCATCGACGCAGTAAAGAAGGTGGTGGACATAATATCTGGCGCTAATGCTGGGAGATGCGTTACGATTGTGGCTAGCCTGGATATCAGGAACGCATTCAACTCCATTAAATGGCAGGAGATAGTTTCGGCAATCGATCGCAAGGGGATCCCGGACTATTTGCGTCTTATGATTAGGGCGTATCTGAGCAACCGCCACGTTAAGTTTGTGGACAGAGATGGCCTGCTTAGGAGCTTCCAGGTGACCAGGGGAGTGCCACAGAGATCGGTACTTGGTCCCCTTTTATGGATCCTGGCATATGATCAAATTTTGGAGGAGGACGACCCGGAGGAATGCTGCATGTCCTGCTACGCGGATGATACGCTCCTGGTTGCGGTCGCCAGGGATGCCAATACTGCGGTCCAAAAAATCGAATCGGCCACCGCCCGGACTATCGATAAAATTGAGAATCTCGGCTTAGAGGTGTCGATAGAGAAGACAGACATAGCGATTTTCTGTAGGAAGGGCCTTACTCTGCCCGCCCACCTCCCGCGGGTCAGGATTCGTGGACTCGCCATAAGGCCTAGTAACAAAATTAAGTACCTAGGTATAATTTTAGATATGCACCTAGCATTCAGGGAGCACCTCCGTTTTATTGTCCCGCGTGCGAGGCATATGTTGAGCGTTTTGAGTAGACTTATGCCCAATCTCAGGGGACCCGGCCAGAGGAAGAGACAATTGTACGCCTCCGTTGTGCAATCTGTTCTGTATTATGGGGCGCCCATATGGGCCGACCGACTGGAGTATAGATCGATCACAGTCGTAGATGCGAATAACTTGCTGAGAGCACTGGCGATTAGGGTGATCTGCGGATACAGAACTATCTCTTATATCGGTGCCACCGCACTGGCTGGTATATTTCCGTTTAAAATTAGGGCGGAGAGACTCGCGAGTCTTTATCGGAAAGAAAGAGAGAGTAGGATTGGGGACGTCCCCATCCCCACCAATAAAAAGAGGGAGATTAGGGAGGAGGCGGACGAGAGCGTTGGAGACCTGGAGCTCCCTTCTCGAGGACCACAGACAATCTGGAGCAAGAATCAGAGGGGCACTTGCCCCTATTCTTGGCGGTTGGTTGAGTCGCGAGCATGGCTCACTCTCATTTCGGATGACGCAGCTCCTTAGCGGGCATGGATGCTTTAATGGGTTCCTGGCCCGCATGGATCGGGCTCCCTCTCCTCTCTGCGCGCACTATTCGAGCGGAGATGTTGACGATGCGGATCATACTTTGCTGGTCTGCCGCGCGTGGTTCTGAAAGCGATATGAGCTATTCGAGGCACTGGGATTTGAACTGGGAGAAATAGATCCCCCTGATCTGGGAAGGATCCTAAGGGCGGTGCTCAATGGTCAGCGGGAGTGGGCCGCACTGGGGAGATTCGCGGAGGAGGTCATGTCCGCTAAGGAGCAAGCGGAGAGAGATCGCCAGGGTATTGGATAGCTATCACGTGGGCGTTGTTGCGCCTGTTTCGTTTTTTTATGTCCCTTGTCTGCCGTCATGGTCCTTTGTGTGATTCGTGCCCAACTTTTTATGTTTTACGAACACACTCATGAGTGTGTTCGTACGCAAGACTCCTATGTGAAGCTTAGAATATGCTTCTCCTTCATCGGGGCACATTCTCATTGTCCCTATATACATGGGATCACGAGCAAGTAAGCATACTCTCTACTCTAGTAACAGGTGTGTCCGTATGATAGGTGTGTTCATATAACAGGTGTGTTCCTACAACAGATGTGTTCGTATGACAGGTGCGTTCGTGTTGTACAACAGGTATAATCATAAAGATCCTTTAAATTAATTCATTAACCTACGTGTTTAGACCTAATCCTTATGAACTACTGATGAGAGCGCGGGTGCAAGCCCCCTCTGAGCCAATATATATGTATCCGACGAGTGTTTACGTTGCCCAACGGGCCAAGACCAGAGGAGGGTTCGTGATGGGTTGTTCTGTCAACGTTCCAGAACCCTCCCCAATATGATCGTTAAGGCTTTAGAGGAGGTTTAGTGGGTAGGCGAGGCTGGGTGGCTTTTCGTTCGACGTGCCACCCACTCGAATCCCACACTCCCCGCCTGTCGTCCGGTGGGGGTCTTTCGAAGATTCCTCCTCTTTAAACAAAAAAAAAACTGGGTCCCCCAGTAGAGTGTCGGATCTCCTTCGGGAGCGCCACACTCAATGGGCCGGTAGGGGATGCGGCGACCCTGACTTCAAACGCCCGGCGGTGCGGCGCCGATAGGGGGAGGTCTGCTCCCTGTCCGTAACGACGCGGGTGTTCCCGCAGGCGTGTCGCCGTGTCGCTGGGTGCTCCTGGCGTCACGGCTTGACACATGCCGGGGGGGCGGTGCTCCGCCCAGGGGAGGGGTTTTCTTGGATGACTGCGGGGCCGCTCGGACGTATTCCCAGGCAGGGTCCGCAGTCTCCTCGTAAGGCCGTTGCGTTGATGGGCCGTGAGGCCGCTCGGACGTATTCCGAGGCAGGGCTCACGGTCTAGGGCCACCGGGGCCGCTTGGACATATTCCAAGGTCTGGGTCCGGTGATCGGTGTAGTCTTGGGCACCAGCATGGGGAACTAGGGTCGGAGACTCTGCCTCCCTTGGGGGGATGTGAGGAATGACCCGGCCCATAGCCCCATGTGGGTATCGCACCCGTGGAGGCACCACGCTTGCCCAGGGCACCGCGACACGGAGATGATGCCGTTGTGTGGACCGGCCGTGTGGATGTTACATCCCCGCACCGCCGGATAGCCCACGTGACAACTCCGGGCAGTCACGTGAGGGGAATACCCACCCCCGGAGCGGCGGACTCACCCTCGATCGGAGAGAGGTCGCGGTGTGTGTGTTTATTGTACGCAACCATGGCCAACTATCAAAACTTTTTAAATGTAGTGCCGTCCTTGTTTAAGGGAGTCGCCCCTTAAGGCGATGTTTGGGGTCCGTAAAGGTACCCCACCACGGGGGAATCCTCGAAGGGGTTACCCGTGGAGATCCCGGCGGACTTGTCTCCGGACTCGCCGGAATATAAGGAGTTCCTCCGGTTGAGAGGTGGGGGGAATATCACGCCCCCCTCGGGCACGGCTCCGAAGGAGGCTCCCGCCCAGCAGCGGGCCCAACCTCCTCGACGTCCTGGGCCTCGCTTTACGAAGCCCAAGGCTCCGGAAGGGGATGGAGTTCCCGGCGCATTAAAGCCGTCTCCATCTATGGAGTCAGTGGCGTCGGGAGTGTTGGTGGCTTCAACCAGCTCTGGGGCCACCAAGAGGCCAGCCGTGAGCTCACCTTCCGGCGATGACGAGGTGGAGGTGGTGGGCGAGGAGATGCCTATCTCGGCCTCACTTCGCCCCCGAAAAAAGGGAAGGGGCAGGCCAGTCATCGACCCCTTTCACGAGGGGATGTTCACTGCGGCCAAGAGACTCGAGGCCGAGCAGAAGAGGAAGGATGAGGAGGATGAGGAAGCTCTTAAAGTGGCCCTCGATCCTCAGATGCGCCCTGCGCCCAGCAAGAAGTTGGAAGCGATTATAGGCGCGGAGAAGGGCATGGCGGAGGATCTCCGCCAGCAGTCCACCGCCTCGATGAAAGGTCTCATCAGGGAGGCGGTGAACAAAATAAGGAAGGTGGCCCAGGGTTCTAAGAACCTCAAAGGCGAGTGGCAGAAACTGCTGTGGGATGCCACAGCAGAAATGACCGCTGCCTGCGAGGTTCTATACACGAGAGCCCTCGAGGTGGAATCTGCCTCTGCCGGAGATGGGGAGCGTAGGCTCCTCAGGGAAGAAATCCGGCAGTTGCAGAGGGACAACGCCGATCTCCGCTCCACCATAGAGGAGCTGAGGACGGAGTTGCGGGAGCTAAAAAGCTCCCGCAAACATAAGTCCCCGCCACCAGTAAATACTGGGGCGGGAGATGACGGAAGGGGTGTGAGCGGGGGATACTTCTCCCCCCGCCAGAGCCCGCCGGAGACGAAGACAACGCGGAGGGGAGGACCACGGGTGGTTAGCGTGGAGACCCTCTCCCCCGCGTCTTAACTTACGGCCCGAAGAGCACAGGGGGCATCCCCCCCGTCGTGCCGGGCCCTGTCGATCGGCGTTCGCCCCCGGCTCGGGGGGCCAGCGAGGTGGCTTCCCTTACTATTGGGGACTTGGAGGGGGCTTTGGGGAAAATCCTCCCAGTAATTTTGCTGGGAATGGGCATTCAGGCCCCCCAGTCTGCCTCCCCTGCGCCGCCGCTACCTCCCCCACCCAACCCCCTAGGGGAGAAGGTCCGGGGAGGACATAAGAAGAGGAAAGGAGGGGGGAATCAAGGGGTGGACCCCTCCCCCCTCCCCAAGGATGTAGCTACGGGTTGGGCGGTGGGGAACGTTCCCCCTCGGGGATCCCCGCCCGCCCGAAGAACTTAAGATCCCGGCTGTACGGGTGTCTCGCCCGGCGGTAGCCCCGACCCCGGTCACTGACCAGGCGTCGTGGGCCCAGGTAGTGGGCAGGAGGAGGGGGAAGGGGAGAGCTAAGGGGATCGTGACCCCCAAAACACCCTCATCCCTCCCCCTCCTCCCTGCTAGGGAAAGAAACCCCCGCTCCGCAGGCCGGCCAGAGGCAGCCTGCGGGGAGGAACAAGTCCTCGCGGGGTGGGGTTCCTCCCCCAAAATACGGTGGCGGGAAACCATCAAGAGGAAACCTCCAGGCTCAGCGGCGGTCACCCTGACCTGCCCCCTGGCGGATACGAGGAGACGATGCGCCTCGTCCGCCAGAGGGTGAGCCTGGAGGAATTAGGAATTTCGGGGATACGCCCGAGAAGAGCGGTGACCGGGGCTTTAATTTTGGAGGTCCCCGGTCAGGATGGGAGGGCCAAGGCGGATGCCTTGGCCCAGAAAATGAGGGAGGCTCTGGCCGGCCGCGAGGACATTAAAGTCCAGCGGCCGGAGAAGATGGTCGAGTTGCGGGTCAAAGACCTAGACAACTCGGTCACCCCGGAGGAAGTGGCGGGAGCTATCGCGTCCCGCCACAATTTGGACAGATCCCTCGTCAAAGTTGGCGAGGTGAGGCGCGCACCCGGTGGTCTAGGGACATGCTGGGTGCGCTGCCCTGTTCGTCTCGCGAATGCCTTGGCGGCTGCGGGACGGCTGACTGTTGGCTGGGCGGTGGCCCGAGTGGAGTTTCTGGCGGCGCGACCCCTCCAGTGCTACAAATGCCTGGGAATGGGTCACGTCCGCCAGAACTGCCCCAACGTGGAGGACCGCAGCGGTGTATGTTACTGCTGCGGTGAGACTGGCCACCGCGCCAGCCAATGTAAAAGTAAGGTGGGGTGCCCCGTGTGCCGCGACGCCGGCCGCGGTGCCGACCACCGTGTGGAGGGTAAAGGGTGCCTGGCAACCTAAAGGAGAAGGGGCCAGGTCCCTCCCCCCCCTCCCGTGGCGATCACCGCAATTCCGCGGGCCGTCAGCGCGCTAAAAGCGCCAAGAAAGGGGTGAGGGAGAGTGGTTCACTCCACCCCCCTCCCGAACAGGATTATCCCCCTCCCCTACCCAAACGGGAGTCTCCCCGCTATAGGGGAGGGGGCGGGCAAGAGCCCATGGACGTAGGCCCGGAGGAGGCTACGACGGCCGTGTAATGGCCACTAGCCTCCTCCAGGCCAATCTCAACCACGCCTGCCGGGCCCAGGATTTGTTTGTTCAAAGCCTGGCGTGGTTGTGCTTTGGGAGTGGCCGCCGAGCCCTACCGGGTCCCCGAAAACCACCCACACTGATTCGGAGACCGGAGGGACTCGGTGGCAATTGTCTGGAGGCCGATCGCGGGCCTCCCCCCTTGCTCCTTGAGGGAGAGGGGGGATGGCTTTGTCGCGGTGAATTGGGGGCCTATCTGCATAGTGGGTAGTTATGCCCCCCCGAGTTGGAGCCTCGCCCAGTTCGAGGATTATCTGGGGAGGGCGGGGGACTGCGTGCGCAGACTTCTCCCCCGCCCCGTTATAGTTGCCGGGGACCTCAACGCAAAGTCTGCGTTGTGGGGCTCCCCGGTAACAGACCCCAGGGGCGAGGCTCTTCAGAGTTGGGTGGCGAGCATGGGCCTGATCATTTTAAATTCAGGCCCAGAGCCCACATGCGTGCAGCATAACGGGGAGTCACATATTGACGTGACTTTGGCGACTCCCCCAGCCGAACGCATGATAAGGGATTGGCGGGTGGAGACCTCCGTGGAGACTTATTCTGACCATCTTTACATCTCCATGGGGGTCGACACCCGCGCGGCGATCGCCACCGGCCGACGGGGGGGCGGCCCACGCAGATGGGCCCTCAAGAGTTTGGACACCGACCGCCTAAGGGCGGCGGTGCTCGCGGCCACCTGGCAAGGCAACCGCCAGGTGGCCACGGATGTTGAAGAGGAGGCCGAGAGCGTGGTGGGCATCATCGCGGATGCTTGTGATGCATCCATGCCGCGCTCTCGGCCGATTCGGCGGCGGACCGCTTATTGGTGGACGGCGGAGATTGCCCAGCTTTGGGTCTCCGCCGCCCGAGCCAGAAGGAAATGGCAGCGAGCCCGCCGCCGGGGGAGTGCCGACCTTGGCGTCGCCCATGACGCCTACCGAGCCGCACGGTGGGCGCTGGGCGGCGCCATTAGAAAAGCGAAGACCGAGGCCTGGGGCGAGCTGATCTCGTCCCTGGATATGGATCCTTGGGGGCGCCCATACAAGTACTTGACAAGCTTAGACCATGGGCGCCCCCACTCACGGAGAGGATGGATCCCCAGCTCCTAGAGAGGGTGGTGGGGACTCTCTTCCCCCGGGGAGACGGATGGTCTCCCCCCCACCCCTCCCCGACCCACAAACCGCAGGCTGCGGGGTGGTCGGAGGAGCTGGGGGTCACCGGGGACGAGATGAAGGAGGCGGCCAAGAAACTCGGCCGCCTCAGAGCCCCTGGCCCGAACGGTATTCCGGGCCGTGTATGGGCCTCGGTCTTGGACGTGGTCGGTGTTCCTCTGAGGCACCTGTACAGCAGGTGCCTCGAACATGGGGCATTCCCCCAGATATGGAGGAGGGCCAGCCTGGTCCTCCTCCATAAAGAGGGCAAGCCTTTGAACACCCCTTCGGCGTATAGGCCGATATGCTTGCTGGACGACGTGAGAAAGCTCTTTGAGCGAATTATAGCGGCCCGCGTTGTCCAGCATCTGTCCCGGGATAGTCACAATATCTCCGATGAGCAGTATGGCTTCCGTGCGGGGCGGTCGACGATCGACGCGATCGACCGCGTGAAGACCCTCACGGAGGCCATAACTGCTGGGGGGGAGTTGCGCTTTTGGTGTCGTCAGACATCACCAATGCGTTTAACTCCCTCCCTGGGACAGGATAAGGAGGCGGCTCAGTACCACCGCCTCCCTTTATATCTGCAGGCAGTCCCGGGTGACTATTTCCGGGACAGGGTGCTGGAGTACGTCGACGCTGACGGACTCCAGCACCGCAGGGGTGTCACGCGCGGGGTTCCGCAGGGGTCCGTACTGGGGCCCCTGCTATGGAACCTCGCGTTCAACAGGGTGTTAAGGCTTGCCCTCCCCCCTGGCTGCCACGTCATCTGTTACGCGGATGACACGCTCGTGGTGGCTGGGGGGGATGACTGGGGAAGTGCCCTGGCGTCGGCAAATGAGGCCGTCGCCAGTGCCGTGCGCGCGATCAGCGCCATGGGGTTGGAAGTAGCGGCCCAGAAAACGGAGGCCATGTTCGTTCATGATGGTCTCCGTGGGCCGCCGCCCCCCGCGAGGGTGCTGATCGGCAAAGTTCCCGTGAAGGTGGGACCCCACCTTAAGTATTTGGGTCTCACCTTGGATGGCCGGTGGGGGTTCAGGAGACACTTTGATCTCCTGACTATATCGGCGTGTCCGCCAGGTCAAGGAGCGGGGTGTCGTCCCAACTGCCAGGATCGTGGAACCTCTAAGATTGGAGGTGCGGCGGTGGGTCCTCGAGAGCTGGAAAGCTCGCCTCCATGAACCCACTGTCGCCGGCGCCCGGACGGTTGAGGCCATCCGGCCCTGCCTGGAAGATTGGCTCGGCAGGGCCCACGGGGGCTTATTCTTCCGTCTTGTGCAGGTACTGACGGGCCACGGATGTTTTGGCCGGTACTTGCACAGGATTGGAAGGGAGCGCACGGCACGGTGCCCGCACTGTGCGGCGGACGAGGACTCCGCGCAGCACACACTCGAAGAGTGTGATGCTTGGGTCGTGGAGCGCGGGGTCCTCGTCCCAGTGTTGGGCGGAGATTTCTCGCTGTCGACCATTGTCCGACGCATGGTCGACAGCGAGGATATTTGGAGAGTGGTCTCCTCCTTCTGCGAAAGAGTCATGTCGCAGAAGGAGGAGGCTGAGCGTCGGCGGAGGGAGGAGGAGTTACCTCCCTCCGACCGACTACCCTGACGTGATAGGGGGGACTGCGGCGCCGACTTCGAAGGCGCCAGCAATTCCCCCT
The DNA here is from genome assembly GCA_024349325.1 of Pogonomyrmex californicus. Classification (NCBI taxonomy): domain Eukaryota; kingdom Metazoa; phylum Arthropoda; class Insecta; order Hymenoptera; family Formicidae; genus Pogonomyrmex; species Pogonomyrmex californicus. The sequence goes on from JAECZD010000027.1 coordinate 553,385, forward strand.
CGCAGATGATTAGGCGGCCACTCAACAATTACCGAGGGGGGATTCCTCCCCCCTCCATGATAGGCCTGCCATCCGCCCCCCCCCCACCAACAAGGGGGCTACGGGACAATTTTCTCCCGTGTCCGGGTGGGCCCTTAGATGCACTTAAAAGGCCCAGTACCCCCCGGACACGGGGAATTGCGCCAAGGGGGAGGTGGAACATTCCCACCTCCCTCCTAAAGCGGCGCCTGTGCACCTGGGGTGAGATGGGTTGGTGCCACCCGTCTCTCCCCTCCCCTATCCCCCGCCTTAATAAAAAAAGGGAGGGTAGGGGGCGAGTAGTCCACCTCCCAAAGTGTGGTGGGGGAGTGTCAACAGCTCCCCCGCCGGGAGGGGCGCGCCCTGCGGGACGCGCGGGCGCGGGGCAATCGGGAAGTATACAGTTGTGTTCCCCGGTCGCCCCAGTCAAGCGCCTTGGACGGCACCCGTGTGGTTTTAGTGGGTAGTGGGGGAGGTCCAGTCTCCCCTGAGTCCCACACTCCCCCGGGCAGTTACACGCCCGGGGGGTCAGTGCGTAAAAGCATTTCCACACGTAAAAAAAAAAAAAAGGTTAGGTTAGGTTAGGTTGACTCGGGTCTGCTCGTGGCTGCCGTGATGGTCGGACGTGTGTGTCTCGTGCTCTGCTCCCTGTGTCTTGGTGATGATTTTTAATGTGTTTTTACATATATGTTACTGTACTCATTGGATTCCTGCTGTTTTTTAGTGTATGTTGAGATATAGTTTATATGAATAATTTTGTTAATTATATGTTTTTTCATTTAATTGGTACTTAGACGGAAGATCTCCCGTCCCCTGGGTTCATTTCAGCCACGGCAGGCTCCCCTGTGACGTCTCTTCGTGAATTTGTCAATAATTGTCCTAATTATTAAAACTAATTTTCCTAACAATGATGTCTAGTCATCGTAAGTATTGTATTTGTCTCTAATTAATTTATAAAAATTATAATGTAATATTCATTCTGTATGTCGCACGTGGCATGTGTCCAAGATGGCCGTCTTTCGCCGTCTTATTCACATTTTTGGCAAGATGGCTAAACGGCTACGTTGTATAATTACTGCGTCATTGTGACTTCTTCTCCATATTTAGTGCCATTAATGTTCTGTCATTGCAGCCATCTCTTGTTCTGCGCGGAGTTTGTCGCTTTATAATTTGTGAAACAGTCGGATCATTTGGTTCTTCGGAAATATATCGATTTAAAGTGTGGTGTGCTGAAATTGGTTGGAAAATCTAGAATTCTATTTGGAGCTCTCATTTTCTGAATGCCATTCTCCTGCCTTGATGGGAATATCTTATGGAATCCAAGGAATATCTGAACGGACTTAAGTGATAGGTTAAAACAATCTGGAAAAGGCATTGCCTATATATCAGCGGTATGTCATTTATATAACTATTACTTGGTATTATTTCACTCTGTATCTTTATTTGGCAGTGGAGTGCTCAATGTAATCTTTCTCTACTTCTATAATTTGATTCGCTCTATTATATTTTATACCATGTGGCTGGCTTATGTTCTTTTTCTTATCATGTAGGAAATATTAAGTATTTTGTAAATTCTAAACCTGGAGATATACAATTTTTCAATAATTTGATTAGTATTTCTAGTTTGTCATTTGATAATAGTTTGATTTGCTATGTATATGCTAAATTGTGGAGTCGTTATACTCTGTTAACATCTTAGTTGTCTAACATGAACCTTTACTTGTCGCATAAAAATTGATAAAAATTTTTTAAATTGTATGCACTCTAACTGCCTCATTACAATGCTATGAACATGTTATTTATTTCTATTGAGCTAATTATTGAACATTATGAATGTAATGGTAATATCATCTATTGCTACGCTGATTCACCATGTACTATGTTAATTTCGCAAGCTTTTCAGTCTTATCTTCTTAATCATTGTTAATGCCAATACTCAGTTATTACATTTATTGTGCTTCTTTCATTTACAGTTAAGTTTCTTAAATTATTAATCTCAACATTAGCTGACTTGCGAATTTAATGATTATTTATAAATTTTATTTTGTATGCAACCTTTGTGCTGTATTTTATGTCTTTTGTTCGTTATTACATCACATTGTGACTTTTGATATATAACTTATTTTTTACATCTATGTTACGTATCTTTCAGTATATTTTATAAATTTTTAATCTCTATTTAATAAACATTTTTGTAACTTATCAATTATATATTCTATAGCTTTGAATTAAGTGTGAGAGAGCCACCTCTCGGGTGGTCTGCACATGAAGTGTGCACTTGTGCTCCTTGCTATGATTAGGTTGGCAACATTGAGCAGTTATAACCTGATAGTACTTGATATATTATTCTTTTAATTTTTCAATATATTAGTAATATTAAAGTTTTTCATTTATTTATTCAGGTACATTAAGCACAATCTTATCAAGTTTATGTACGAATATGCGAATTGTTGCAGTGTGATGCTGTCCTGTGAACCATGTGCCGTTTTTGTTACTGTCTTCATTTGATGACTTGATAATTGAGGTTACCATGCCTCTATGTTTCTTGATATTGATAATACTTTTAATCACAAGGTAAATAATCATATATCATGCTTTTTATTTTTATCTGTTACTATTACAAGTAATGGCATACTTGTCACTCTTGAATATATTCTTGCTTCATACTCATAACTACTAAATATAGTCATCATACATGTGTCGTTAATATTAGGATGTTAGCCCATAAAAGCGGCACATTCTTATTAATGTTTGTTCTCATCTGCGATGAGAATTATATGTGCGTTTTATATTTATAATTACTTACTACTTTCCTCTTTTAGAAATGAATCAGCGTACTTACACACATCAAGCATTAATGTTATCTCGGAAATAACCAAGGATCTTTTGTTGGCGTATTTATCGACGCCAAGATATTGTATTTTGATGTCTGAGCACATGTATGAGCTGCATTGTGAGACTCTTCATTTGAGCAACTTATATATTCATCGCTACATGGTGATTGATACCGACATGTCGCATTTTGGCTTTTATGCGTGGAAACACAAGTTATATATCACTCTCGACGTACAATCTACGAATCCGCTTTTTGTAAACACTCTTACTATTTAATTAACTATTTCGCGTCTGAATTATAATATTATTTTCGTTAATTCTTTTTAATTATCAATAATTAGCTACTGTAATTATAGTCTGGTTTTGTTTCTTGATTGTTTTGTATACAGACGATTCACTTGTACTTACATAACTTTATGATTTATTTATTAACATTAACATTATTCTGATCTCAGTCAACGCTTGTTATACCGATGAAATGATTGAAGTATCATGTATCGTTTTTGTTCGACACATCTTGGTTTACATAAAAGATTAATTTTGTTAAGTATCATGCGCTATGAATGACATTTGCGTTGACATAATGTAAATTTTCGTCTGTTCACTTCTATTAGGAGATAAATTAGACATATTGTAATAGTTTAGATGCAGTTTGATAATGCGGATAGAATCACATTAGTTTATGTGTTTCCATGTCATTCTCTATCAATCGATATTAATTTTCAAGCCCTATGTCTCTGATATTACGTTTTTTATTCTTGAGAAAGGACTCTGTTTCGTACATTATGGAAATCTTAATGAAATTTTTGTGTTCTTTTTGCGTGTGTGTCTTCTGAGTAATGCCGTTTATCGTTTCTTTTGGCCTTTGACGATGTTTCTTTACTTTACTTATATTGGCTTTGTTTAAGTGTAAGAATTCTTTGAGGATTTTTTTGTGGGAGGGAACATATTTGCTCTAATACAGTAATATTCAATTAAATCCTATTTTGATAGGCTTTACATGCCTTATCCTATTGTAATGCCTGTTCTCTATTAATTGATATATTTTTGAGAATATTTGAAATTGATCATGCCTGGCGTCTGCCTCCCTCCTTGTAAGGGGGCAATTGATGATTGTGCCCCTAATTCTGATATTTAGGATGCGAATGAGTTATCTTAGTTAAGTTTTTGTTAAATAATCATTATTATTAGATGTATTAATGCCGTATATACCGTTTATGTCATTCATATTATTAAGTAAGATACGCCTGTTAACTAGAAATAGATTATAGCTAGAACTATGGCTCATGAACATTTTAAAAGTTAAAATGAATTACGTATGATAGCATATGTAATACTCTCACTCGGAATTGATTACTTAATTTATATATCATATGAGTCATCATAGGATGTGGAGGATACTCTCTATTGAATTGTATCACTGCCTGACGTTATTAAGTCTCTCTCTTTTTGTTGTTTTCTTGGGACTGAGATGTTATGTCTGGAAACGAGTAAAATGATTAGGAGACAATTGAGATTGTATGGACGCATTTAGAATTTATTTTAATGATTCAGTTTACCTTGCTGTACCTATATCTGACAGAAATTGATTTAGTATTGGCGATGATTTTGTAATTGAGCGAATAACTCTCAGAAACGTTATAACTATGTGATAGGAAATATATCCTAATCACATTGATTTGTACTATGCAAGTTATTTTCACGTATATATATATTTATATGTATAGTTTAGATTATTTTCTTATTTGCTTTAACTTAAGCTGTTTTGTGGCGAAAAAATTTTTTATTAGTCAGACTGTTTCATTTGCACTGCAGGAATTTACTATATTTCTCTTGAGCCTCATGATTATACTATTGCGTCTGTATTTATAAGCGTAGTACTTACTTATTATCTATTATTTATTATTATTTCACTTACTTATTTATATATTATTATTGTATGTGGAAGTAATATAACCGCCTGAATTGATTACTTTAATTATTTGAATGCGAACAGGATGTACTCTATGATGACTACATTTTATAATTTCTTATATATCTATCGATTTCTTATTATAGTTTTGATACTCACTTTAGTTTCTTGAGCTAGGGCAAATCTTTCTCTGAAGTGTAAAGATAATTTAATATACATTGTCATTGTCAACTATTTTAATTTGTTTGCATACGTACAGTCTTTATGTTGGAGTAATATGAGAACATATTGTCTTAAGTTGTCTTTATTATAATTAAGTATCACAAATATTGAATTACATGAGTTATCATATTACAATTGGATCTTTTGCAATACATCTTAGATATACCTTAGATGTAGATTTCTGCTTATGGCATATGGGTCTCTCCCTCATTGAATATTGCTGAAACAGATAGGATTAACATTATATTATGTACTTAAGTAAACATATGCTTTACATTGCTGTCGATTATAAGAGCAAATCTTTTGTTTATGATTCTAATTTTATTAGATTAGTAATATCAGTGAGAATGTATTCTTTATGTACTATAAAATGTAATTAAACGAGATCACTATTGTACTTATTTCTTGAGAATTTCATATCTCCTGGCGGTAGTTTTTCTACTTAATTGAGATATGTATTAACTCTAAAATTTTTGGAACTTGACATTTTTGTTTCTTATAGCCATGTTGAGCCGTAGTGTTACTGTTTTGTATATATCTTAACTTTTTACTTTTATCATTATCAGTTGTTATTTGTCATTTGTTAACTGTTAATTATAGTTATTTTTTAGTGTTATTTATTTAATTAATTATTAAGTTATTCTTATAAATATTGCTGATTTGTTGATCTTGGTATATTTTTATAGATCTTCCTTTATAGAAACAATATATTGATTATTTGCTCATTTTTTCTATATTTATTTACATATTATTGTATCTTTATATTTTACTTTTTCTGATCTTTGCTATCTTTTGATATTATTATAATGTAGTGTTAAGTTGTTCGTTTTTATATTTTCTTGTTTTTTGTGTACTGTTTTAACTAGTTATTGTTATTTTTATATAGTCAACATGGCAGGAAACATTATGTGATAAAAGTTAAGATATGATTTGGAATCTTTATGTGACAGTCGTGACACTTATATAGCTTTTCTTAAATACAGCGAGATATTAGAACTGTACATAATATGAGAAAGTACTTTAACTTACATTGTTCTGTTGAACATATACCTCATTCAGTCGTTGAAGTCCTGTTAAATCAGACTCGCTCTTTCCCAACGCTCTGACTTCTGAGATAAGCGTAGTCTATACCGACACGAGTTATCGGATCTGATCCCTCGGGCTTTCTAGACACGGCACGCCACTGTTTATGAGGGTGATGCAGTGGAAGGCTGTTGTTCTAGCTGGTCTTTATCTGTTAATAAGCAAGTGTAAATACAGTATATATATTAGTAAACTAGTATTATAACAGTAGCAAATGAAGGATTATTATAGCAATTAGTGAGCAATGTGAGTTAGATATTACCGGAAGTCTCTTACCTGAGCTTATTCTTTTCTGGACGGATACTTCTTTTTGATGACTGCATTGAGACTTCCCACCTCGATGCAACACTGGCGGGACAGGAGATGATTACTTCTAAACAAATCAAATTGTGTGTTGTACTTGTGTATCTACTGGATTGCCTCATGTTGACGACTGTGTTGAGACTTCCCTCCTCAACACAACAATGGTGGGACAGGAGAGGATTACTCCTGTCAAAAAATCAACCAAAAATTATGAACTATGAGTAAAGTGATTGAAAAATCACAGTACGTTTCACGGACACCATGAAAGCACTACTCGCGGATGACCTGGGTAGTGTAAGCGGAGGTGAGATAGCGAGATCTTTGGGGACTCGTCAGGATGAAAGAGAAAGTTATATAAGATCATGCTTGGTGCCTTCTCTGGCTGACAATACCCCTGCATCATCATCGGAGTTTGGAGGCGGTGAATTAGAGAGTTGGGAGATGGCGAGAAGGAGCAAGCGCAAGAGGTTAGGAATTGAAAACGCCAGAAGGAGGATCCAGGTAACTGAGAGAAATGATGACAGTGGCTATGAAAGACCACAGCGCGTCCCACGCTCCCGGGCTAAGGAGAGAAATAAGCCCAAAGTATACTCACCAAATGTTGCGGCTATCTCTATTGTGGTAGAGGACGGTGGGCCTTCTTATGCGTCGATTCTTGGAAAAGCGAGAGAGGGAATTCCGCCAGAAGAATTCAGCGCATTGGATATCAGAGTTAGGCGGGCGCTTTCCGAAGGAATGCTGCTAGAGCTGAGAGGTGAAGACTCTTCTAATAAAGCAGATATTCTAATGGACAAAATGAAGAGTGTCATAAGTAATGATAAGGTAAAGATTAGTAGACCTAACAGGACCGCGGACATTAGACTTACCGGTTTCGATGACTCGGTAACTGCTGGCGAAATTAAAGAACAGGTTTCTTTACTGGGAGGATGTTCCCGTGATAGCATAAGAGTCGGTCCGATTAGAATTGCTAGGAATGGTTTGGGAATAGTCTGGTTGCAGTGCTCTCTTCAAGCTGCGATGAAGCTCAATGACGCTGGCGGTATCACACTTGACTGGGTTAAATCTGTAAAAGTAGATTTGCTCCCAACAAGACCGGTGAGATGTTTTAAGTGTTTTGCTAGGGGCCATACCAGGCATAGATGCCCCAGTAATGTCGACAGGTCTGGCTCATGTTTCATCTGCGGTGACTCGACACATAAATTAAATAAATGTAATAATCGTCCAAATTGCCCGGTATGTAAGGAAAGGGGCTTACCTTGTGGGCACAGAGCCGGTAGTGAGATCTGTCCGCCCGTATTGCCTGGTCCTCTATGCAATCTTAAAGATAGATCTTTTAATTCTCCGGCATCTCGAAGAAGCCGATTGAGTAGTCCGCGAGGGATAATACCATCGGTAATGACAATAATATGGAGACTACACCCTTAGAATAATTATGAGGATCTTACAAATTAATTTAAATAAATGTTCGGTGGCGCAGGACTTAATGATGAATGATGAATTTATTAAATGAACAAAGATTGACGTGGCAATGATTTCGGAGCCGTACTTAACCTACAGTCGTGACGATCGCTGGTATACTTCCCGAGATGATCCCCCGTTGGCTGCTATTTATGTTAATAATAAATTTTTTCTAATGATTGGCGTTTGTTGTCCTCCACTCCTGGCGTTGTCGCAATTGAAGCCACTGATATGGTATTATTCAGTACGTATTTCTTTCCTAACCGATCAGTCACGGAACTCGAAAAGTGTCTAGATAGTCTTCTCGACATCGTGACGGCTGCTGTGGATAATCGAATCTTATTGGCTGGGGATTACTAGTACCTGTGGCAGCATGTACATGTGTGTAATTGTAAACATGTAATGTAACGTAATCATTATTTATTCATCAATTTTATTATTATTTATTAAAAATTCTTATTTATTTAATATACTTGTTGTCGTACGCGTACATGTTAATCTGTACATATCCAATAGTAGCACTAACATCGTTTCGCTCATGGTATATTGAGATAAGAGAAGTGTGTCCTTTGTGTTATCACCTATCCTTATGACGCGTTTTCATTCGTTGCCTTTAATTGACCAAGACCAAGGGGGAGAGTCCGTGATGAGTTGTTCTGTCAACGTTCCAGGGCTCTCTCCCAAATGGTCGCTCAGACTATAGAGGAGGTTTAGTGGGTAGGCGAGGCTGGGTGGCTTTTCGTTCGACGTGCCACCCACTCGAATCCCAACTCCCTACCTGTCGTCCGATGGAGGTCTTGCGAAGATTCCTCCTCTCTAAACAAAAAAAAAGGTTAGGTTAGATTAGGTTTTTCCAGGGGCCCCCTCGTCTCGGGGGACATTGGGAGTGGTTCGTCATCCCCTCCCCCACCCCCCGAGGAGATGGTCGTGTCTCCGATGGCGGGGCCTTCGGTCCCCGCTCCGGAGTCGATTCCTGGCGGCGGTGCGGCCTCTTGGTCCACCGTTGTCAGGCGTGGCGGTAGGAGGGCGGTTGATGGGGGCGTTTTGCCCCCTCCTCTTCCTCCTCCCCCCACCTGTCCATAGGGGCAAAAAGAGGGGAAGAAGAAGGCCCGGCAGGGTGCTGGTGGGACCTCGGTCCCACCTACCCTTAAGCCTGGAACTGCTGGCGGGGGTGGACCTAAGGCCTTAGGGTCTCGGTCTGTTGTCCCCCGTCAGCCAAAAAAGGGTGGCGGTGGGGCCGCGTTGGTATCGATGGGGGTTTCTGCTGTTGTAGCCAGGTCTACAACCAATAATAAAATAATAACCAATAATAAAAGTAGTCCGCATGACAACAAAATTAGGTCGCATGAAATATCGAAAAATCTTTCGAAAGATGACACAAATGTGTGACCGCCGAAATTGCGACCAGTCTTTCAAAAGATCGCAGAAATGCATCGCGAGAACATTGCGAAAAAGCCCATCAGCAAATTCCTAAACTTGATGATCAAACCGAGCGTAATATTGATTAATCAATATCACGCAACCGATCGACGCAATCGATCAGAATGCTGATCAGGCATCGATCAGACTATATAATCGGTTACGCAAGGAGTTGCAGAGAGTCAAGAATAACGTGTCGTTCGGAATCATTATTATAATTATCGCGCAAGATATTACAAAAGCGCGGCGAAGTTCACGCGAGCCGTACTATCAGCATCTCAGGTGACATACTCGGTCGTCGGCCGCCAGAGTAACGCGATACGCGCAGAGCCGCCCGTCGACGTTTAACCGTGTGTAAAGTAATAAAATAAGAAATACTAATCTCAAGAATTTGTGCATTGATTAAATAAATCAATTAAAATAAAGAAAGTGTGTTAGTGAATTCAAGAAGATCCTTACATTCTTTTGATCCTGCTCGGAATCCCAACTCCTTAGGCTTAACGAACCCGACTATCCCTAATATTATCGTTGTAGCCCCTCCGGGGTACAACACTGCTCCCTCGGCCGGTGTCGGTCTTCCGCATGCCTCGGTGGCTGCCGGGCCTCTTCCCCTTCCTCCCCCCGAGGTGATGAAGGGGAAGAAGAAGGGAGGAAAGGGGGGGAGTTTCTCCCCCGTCTGCCCCCCACCACCCCAACCAATGGGAGGACGGAGGGCGGGTGTTACGCCCCTCTCCACCCCCGGCTGCCCGGAAACGCGTCCCCCGATCCGCCGCGATCTCGGTCGCGGTGTCCGGGGACCGTCGGCTGGAGGACGTGATCGCTCGGGCAAGGGATGCCATCTCTCTTGAGGAGGTGAGCATCTCGGGTGGTATCTGTCCTCGGCGCTTGAGGGCCGGGGTCTTCCTTATAAAGGTCCCCGGCGCTGCTGCGGGCCCCCTTGCGGACGAATTAGCGTCTCGCATGGAGGCTCTCTTCGAGGGGGACCCGACAGTCCGGATCGGTCGGCCCGTGCGGAGGTTTGACCTCCGCATTAGTGGGTTTGATCGATCCGTGATAGCCGCTGATGTGGCTGACCGGATTGCGGCGGTGGGTGGCTGTAATGCCGCCGACATTCGTACCGGTCAGCCTAGATTCGCGAGTGGTGGCTCTTGGGACTATTTGGTCCCAGTGTCCGGCAGTCGCAGCTCTCCGCGTCGCGAGATGCCGTCGCATTGTCCTGGGCTGGGCATCAGCTCGGGTGGACTTGCTCAAGGGCAGGCCACTCCGATGTTTTCGGTACCAGGCCCAGGGACATGTGCAGCAGAGGTGTCCGGGTCGTGTTGACCTGGCCCTCTGCTGCCATAATTGTGGGCAGAAGGGGCACCTGCGGACGGATTGCCTCAATCCGTCCTTTTGCCCCTCCTGTAACGTGAGGGGACGTAAGTCCTCCCACGCCACTGGCGGCCCGGGCTGCGTCCCTGTGCGGGGCGCCCCCCCCCTGTCCGCCCGGAGCCCCATCCCCTCGGGGATGGGGTTGCCGAGAAACCCACCGTGTCGGCCGTCCCTCTTAGTCAGGGATCTATGGAGGTGAAGGCGGTTCCGGGCAGTTTGCCCGAGAATCCGCCGGATAAGAGGGCCCGGTGTGAGGGGGGGGTTCTCCCCTCTCTCCTGAGGGAGAGGTTGCTCTCCCCCAGCGGACCCTACGCAGTTGGCCTGCCCCCTTTGAGCAATAAGCTTGGAGCAGGTCGACACGTAGTTGTGACACGTTGTGACCTTCTGTGCCGCCCTTGGGGCCTATGCCCCTGTAGGTGGGGTCGCAGACCCCTGGACGCGAGGGTGGCCGGGAAGTATACTGCAAGTGTTCTCCGGCCACCATCATTTTGCGTCAGAGACCCAATGGGATTTTAGCGGATAGGGGGGCGTGCGCTCTTTTGCGGACGTCCCGAGCCCCACACTCCGTGCCAGTCAAGGGCATTTCCCCATTATAAAAAAAAAGGTTCCCCCTCTCGTGATGGGCCACCTTATCGTGGAGAGGGGGCTCCCTGCTCCAATGACCACCTGTTGGCAGTACCGGGGTTTTACCCCGGGAAAGCCCGGGTGCGAGGCGCAGGGTCTAAGTGCCCATCGGGCGGGTGTTCTCGCAGGCGTGTCGCCGCATTGTTGGGTGCTCTTGGCGGTGCGGCAGACACATGCCACGGGGGGGCTTGCCCCCCCCAGGAGACGGACTGTGGGGCCGCCCGGACGTATTCCGGGGCAAGGTCCACAGTTTGGATGCCGTCGGGGCCGCTTGGACATATTCCGAGGTCTGGGTCCGGCGGCACGGTGTTTATGAGGCAGGTCGGGCTCCTTAGCCGGGCTAAGGCAACCGACCTAGGGAAAGGCCACCCCAAAGTTAAATCATTTTCATGACTACTATGGAATGTAATAGGGCGAAGAGAAAATATATAAGAGCGCACAAGAGGAGGAATCCTCCCAATAATCTGGAGGCTCTTCATCTTGCGTATAATCGTAGCATGCGACAGATTAAGTCTGCGATTACTAAGGCACAAAAGGCTACGTGGGACGACCTTATCGGTGAAATTGACAGGGACCCTTGGGGTCGCCCATATAAAATCGTGATGAAGCGAGTTAGGGATCGTGAGCCCTTGGCTTCAATCGATTATTTGGAGTTTTCTCGCATAGATGAGATCGTCCGTCTTTTGTTCCCGACCAGAGATAAAGTTAATTGGACTAAATCTCGGATTGATTGTGACCGCGCTCCGGAAGTTACGTGTGCTGAAATTGAAATAGCACTTAAAAAATCGTGTTCTCGTAGGGCTGCACCAGGCCTCGACGGTATTACTGCCCATATCGCTTCATTGGCTCATGCTATCAATCAACGTTATATGTCGGCTTGTTATACTCAATGTTTGAGGGAGGGTATATTTCCATCTATATGGAAGCGTGCGAGGCTTGTCCTTATACGAAAGCCGGGCAAAATGGATGATGCCCACTCTTCGTTCCGGCCTATCTGCCTTCTAAGCGATTTGGACAAGGTACTGGAGCGTGACATATCTAATAGGCTTCTAAATTACCTGCGATCCTTACCAAATGGTGGCATTAGCCCCTTCCAGTTTGATTTTCGTTCGCGTAAATCTACCTGCGATGCGATTCTCCATATGCGCAATATTGTCGACGGATATACCTTAGAGGGTAATTATTGCTTGGCCGTCAGTCTTGATACCAAGAACGCGTTTAACTCGTTGCCCTGGAGTCGTATCGCGGAGGCTCTATATATTAAGAATATTCCATCTTACCTGATTGATATCATCAAGGATTATCTTTCGAATCGATCAGAGATTGCAGTTAAAAGTAATGGTATGTCTTATGAAATGACATGTGGGGTCCCTCAGGGCTCTGTGCTTGGTCCTCTACTGTGGATTATCGCTTATGACGCGATTCTTAACATACTGTTTTTAAACCATTTTCATTCTATGGCCTACTGCGGGATATTCTCCAGTATATACTAGGGATTAGGTTAGCGAGCGGTAATAACGATCTAAGTACATTCCACAGTATTGCAGTACGTATTTCGAATGTTCGGAGAATCTCGAATATACTTGTATGATATCCCGTGGAATGTTCTCAGAATAGACGAGTGCTATTAGAGTAATAATGTTATTTCCCTTTCTCTCTCTCATCCCTTGAATAGCGCCCTGACCACCGGACTCCCTCTCTCCCTAGTTTCTCTCTGGGTAATCTGTCGCTGCGTGCAGCGTCTCGACCCGCAAACAATTAGAATTTTGGACTTTTGTGACACGTACCTGACGCCCAACTGTGTTGTGTATGAGTAATCAACGTATCACACGGAGTCGTCGTGTGCCGGTTAATTTCGGCGGGCGGGAAGGCGTGGACGCGCAACGGATTTGGACCGCACGGTCGCCGCTCGTAAGAATAATATTTATTTTGATAGATGTGATTTTATATATTATTCTTTATAAGAATTAAAGATTGCTTCTATTGTATATATTCTATTGTATATATGCAAAATATCCGGAAGATAAAAAAAATAAAATAATAAAAATAAATTTCAGAAATAATTCTTGATGATTTTTGACACAATCTATGATTTTTTTTTATAACACAAACTTGATATATAAAATATTATAGGTAAATGTTTCAAACTTTTTTTTTAATATTATATTTAATTATAATATTTTCTAATAATATATGTAACGATTATTATATATTAAAGAAGCATAAAATATATGTCAATTTATGTATAATAATAAATAATATAATAAGAAAAGAATATTATTAAATATTATAAATCCTCAGGTTGGATCTGTTGCAAGTCTGTATATTAAGCATAAGCATACAACGAGCACGAGTGAGACATAATATAATCTAATGTAAACATCCTGTCTCGCTCGGATCCCATCTTATCCCGCCTAGCTATCCCAGATTCCCAGAATCAGCATTCCTCCTCTACAAGAATCAAACTCCAGACAGCCTATAAAAACGAGGCTCTTTTGGGGCGCACAGCACTCATTTTCATTTTTTCATTTAGTACAGAGGATAATACCCCATTTATCGGGGTATTATTTTCTAAATTTTTATCCAGTATATTAAGCATTCATTTCATTCAGCATTTTTCTCTAAAGGACTTAATTCAGTAATAACTTAACATTCTATCTAACATCTATCTAACATTATCTATCTAACATTATTCAGCTAATAAATTAAAAGCAGTGAGCAAAACTCTCCAGAAGAATATCCGGGCTCATTCTTCAGCAACTCCGATTTTAATCGATTATCAATAAGTCTTTGTTGATTTTGAAGTAATCTGATTAATTTTCGAATTTTTGAATTTTTATTTCATTTTATTTAAAGCTACATCTCTCTTTTCTTTATCCACTTCCCTCTTATCTTTCATCTATCTTTTTCTTTCTCACCGGTGCGGACTACTTGGGATCTCCCGAAGGCCCTCGAAGGCTCCCAATTACTTTACCTTTCCTTTTCTTTCTCTCTCTCTCCGGTGCGGACTACTTGGGATCTCCCAAAGGTTCTCGAAGGTTCCCGGTTTCTTTCCTACTCTTATTATGTGCAAAATTTTTCTTATTTCATTTTTTCTTTTCCTCCGTAGTGGATCAAAAAGAACTACCGCCTTCTAAAATTCAAAAATCTGATCTATTAAAACGACCCCGTCGTCATTATAGTAGTGGAGCCCGCTGGACATTCAGAATCAAAAATAAGAAAGCAAAACGAAACAATCAACCGACGAAACAATGTATCTCTTCATCTATCTATCTCTTTTGAATCTTTCTCTCCTTTTCTCTCTCAATTAACCTCTCCTGAATCTCCTCTCGACTCATTTTCTCAGCTTTTCCCCAAGTTTTTTTTTTACCAGTCCCGCTGGAAATCCGTATTATGCATTTGATCCTGAACATATCATCGATTTTGAAGTCTTATCTCCCGGTCCTTTATTATCTGATAATGGAGAACCTCTGTTTCCAAATATTGAAATAGATTTTCCGGAATTATTTAATCTCTCAATCCCTCCTTCAGAATAAATTTAAGCCTACTCTCCTCCTTAATTTTCCATTATATACACACATATATATATTGATTAAATAATGACGGTTTTCCGTTTTTAATTTAAGTTTATTCCCAAAATATATTTGTAATGTAGAATTACCGGGTAGGATCATCGCTTAATACACTCTTACACTCACACTCTCCTTACTTGAAATCCTATCCAATAGCCGCCGAACGACTGTAACACCCGCGATAACATACATGCACTATTCGCTTACATCATTTCTCTTGCTTTTCAAAAACATGTGCAACATTAATCCTATTAAACGTTTAATTTAATTTTAATTTCTCTTTATTTCTCTTAAGGCCTAATGCCACTCTAGAAATTTCAAAAAATCGATTTTTTTTGCTAAAAATATATATGATGCTTTATGACCTTAAGAATAAGGTAGGATAAGTTTTACATAGCAGGCAATTTTGAAAGGTCCTTTTTTTGGAAGTAAGTGACACCCCCGCATGTACGACGCTTCGATTTCTTTGATAGTTTTGTTTTATTTCAACTGTTTTGAAATAATAATTTTTGATTACCGCACTGAAAAAGACCTAATATAAGATCGAAACGACGTTTGTGTTTTTAATTTCTATTTCTTAATTTTTATTTTTATTTTTAATTTTAATTTTTGTTTTCATTAATCATATACTGAATTTTTGTTTTATCATCGACGAAGTTATTCTTGTGTTTGTTTACTTTTAATTACATTTCTTTATCCATGTATTTGATTTTATCACCGACAAATATATACGTTTTACACATATATCTTTTCCGCTTTTATACTCCTAACTGTTCAGTATCTTAATAATTTTTGTTTTTTTGAGTGAAAAATAAGTGGGAAAATGAGTAAGGGAGAGTTTTCAAGTAAGAAAGGCTCGAAGAACGACGATCTTCTCACTCGCTGCATAGGTGGCTACACACAAAACAACAATGAGTGCTTCAATTATTTGATCGATCTCCAAAAGCAAGTTCGAAACATGTACTTGATATTGCAACTGATATTGCTGTGTATGCATTTACAACGATGGATTGTCAAGTATTATGCAGATTATGGCAGTCCTAGGTATGACAATTGAATCAAATTGTTATAATTTCTGCCAAGAAGCTGACGCTCGCCGAATCAAGTATTCGGAGTTATTGATGAGTGAAGTTACAAAAGAAGCAAGATTAACTTTAAAATCGATCTGAAAGGAAGAGAAGGAGGAGAACATGAATCTAGAACGCCAATTATACGGTGCAGGCATTGCAGATTAAAGATATATCAACAATTTCTTATATTGAATGACAACTGAAACTTTAAACGCGTTTTTCTCGAAATTACTTTTTTCGAACTGACCGGAAACATAACTCAAAAAGTTTTTAACCAATTTACTTGAAATTTGATATGCAATTTTATAATATCTTATCTCAGAGAACTACGTAGGGATTTTGCGATATGTTGAAATTTTTTTTTCTTTATTAACAATTTTGTACGCGATTTTTTGCGAAAAAATGGAACTTTTTGTTCAAATGCGCGTTAAATTTAAAAAAAATTTTTTTTTAAATTAACATTTTTGAACGTAGTTCCCTAGATTTTGAGATGGAAAATCAAAATCTTTTTTATTTTTTGTTTTAGAACCAATATTTTTGACTCTATCTTTCTAACCATGCAGCCCTGTGAAGAAAAAGGCCTTGCATTCGTCACCGTCTGGAGCCACCATTTTGACCAAAAAAATTTTTTTTAATTATTTTTATATTCTTAAAAATGTAATAAACTTCTTTTATCAGATATTTGATTTTTTTTTATTATTTTTCCAAAAAAATGTCAAAATTGATCTATTTTTTCGGCCTCTAGAGTGACGTTAGGCCTTAAAAACCCCTCGTCTCATTCCCCCTATCTCACTGATTGCACGAAATCTATCCATGGTAATAGGAATTAAGTTTCTTAACTAGAAAAAACCGATCAGCGTCTGTGAAATAGCGTCATAGCGTTTCTCGTATCGCTGACCTGGCGCCGAGATTTATGTGTGCTCGGAGGGATCACGTTTCCACGCTTGGCCTTCGAGAGAGCAGCTGTTCGCGTCCTTCCAAATCCATTCGTACTCTGTTCGTAAATTTTAATTCTTAATTCTCAATTTTCAATTTACTCCGGGCTGGACGTAACATTAATTTAGATTTATTCTTTGAAATTATGGCATCTTCATTGATATTTTCCCTCCTTAGGTTTAAATTAGACTTTGCAATATTTTTAAAAAATTAAAGAAAATGTTATGTCCAAACCTCCAAACCAGGATTCTCCTTATTCAAAAGGTGAGGAGTTATTATTTAAAATAATGGAATCTAGGAAGGAATCGGGAGGAGTTGACGGAAGGACGTACAGGCAATCTCTCGCTCTTCACATGGTAGGCGATCGGAACAAGTCGCTCGCGTGTTGAGATTCCCGAAATGAGGCCAACGTCACGTTGCGACGCTATAGCGCTCTTTCGTGAACAGCGCGAACATTGGTCCGTTAATTTGAGTCAAGGAATTCAATCTTTTTAATTCGGGATCGGATTTCGCACGATCTTCGGTGCTTGGAATGGTTGAGGTCTTAATTTAAATAAAAAATACGAATTTTTAATCTTAACATTGAATTTTGAGCGAGGGATTTAAACAATACATAATTTAGGTTTGACGGAAAGGTTAACTACATAACACAAATCAAAGTGTAAATTCGACAGATAATAAATGAGTGGCTTGGTTTGACAAATTACATTATTCTCCTATAATACACAAAAACAAATCATAGCAAAAGGTCGAAGTTACAGTTATGGTTGGAATAGACGGAACAGATGAACAGATCTTACACTTAACATACTAAATATGTGAAGAACTGTTTTCTTAGCATAACGCGTGTGTGTGTGTGTGTGTGTGTGTGTGTGTGTGTGTGGGTATGGGTGTGTGTGGGTATGGTGGAAGGAAAATTTAGTGGATTTATTAATCAACTTCGCGGATTCTCATTGTCGAAGGTGGGAACATTTTGTAGAAGTATCGGACAGGGACTAAAAATGGATAAGGAACTCCGGGGATGTATATAGGGATGATGTCATCAGGGTGGTTTGTGCTTATGTTGTTTCGGACTTTCAGTTAGATTAATGAATTCGGGAATAATGAATTTTTTTATCTATGGTAAAAGAATCCGGAGAGAGAATTTCGGTGATTATAGGGAACTGGAATAGGATGTCTTGGAACGTGAATTCTTCTCCGAAGAATACTGGTGGTATCGGTGGAACCTCTCCAAAGAATTCCACGCTCGACTTGGAACTTGCTGGTGAAGGTAGAGTTTGTGGACGAGGTGGCAACGGAGTGCGAAGCGTTGAGATTCGCGAGGGTGACAGGGAGATTTTTCGGAGAACAGGGGATGGAGTGCAAGGCGTTGAGATTTGCGGTGGAAATTCGGGAGACGGTGTGCGAAGCGTTGGGACTCGCGGCGGTGATGTGTAAGATGTGCGAGTCGTGGGTTCTTCTGTTGGAGCGGGTGTTCTTGTCTCGGACAGTCGGTGAGATTCTGATACTCGGATTGACTGTATTCTTTGAAAGCTTGATCCAACAAGTTTCACGTCTGCAAGATGCCTCGCGGTCTTTCTATTTGTTCTTCAGTTGTTCACTATTACATTTACTGGAGATTTAATGAGGGTTACAAAAATTTACAAAGCGTGGAAGGAAACCGAAAAACGAAATGTATAAATTGACTTATTATTCATCTTCCGACGATGTCTTCTGACGAAAGATCCGCACTCGTCCGCTGACGTTTTACTTACTTCGGGTTAAGTCGCGGTTAAGTCACAAATAAAAGATGTTTGAGCGCAGCGGCGAACACAGGCGAGGTTCCAAAGTGTACGGCCAAAAGCAGAGAGAGAGAGAGAGAGAGAGAGAGAGAGAGAGAGATCGGAATTGCGGTTTATATAGGATTTAGGTTATATAGGATTTGGAAAGTACGAGGAGGTTTTAGGGCATGTTCCTTACATCTAATCAAATTTTTGAATTTTAGGCTCTAGTAGCCTTTTAGCATATTAAATCTAACTTATCAACTAAGATGGTACGTATCTTGAAAAATAATTCTCGGTTTTTTCCGAGTTGATTAAGTTGCGTTGCCGCCTCGACTTTGGGGAAGGAGGAAATTTTGATAAATAAAAATTAAAAAAAAAAGGTTAATTTCCATTACGTGATGGAATTTGAACTATTTATTACCCTATTTTATGGGCGTTCACAGGAAGAAGGAGGAAATCTCCTTCCAGACGTCCTCGCTGCCGATCATGATTTTATAATGGCCGGCAGCGAGAAGTCGTTACCCAATATCGGGGCGAAGACCCCGCGCTCCACTTCCCAGATGTTACACTCTTCGAGTGTATGCTGCGCGGAGTCTTCACCCGCCGCACAGTGTGGGCACTGTGCCGTGCGCTCTCTTCCAATCCTATGCAGGTATCGGCCAAAACATCCGTGGCCAGTCAACACCTGCACCGATCAGCACTCTCGTGGGGGGAGGCGGCTCATGGCTATGAATAAATATGGCCTCTGTCTTGTGAGCCACATCCAACCCCATGGCGTCGATCGAGCGCACGGCACTTGCGACGGTTTCGTTGGCCGCTAGGGCACTCCCCCAGTCATCCCCCCGGCCGCCACAAGCGTGTCTTCTGCGTAGCAGATGACGTGGCAGCCAGGGGGGGAGACAAGCCGCAACACCCTATTAAACGCGAGGTTCCATAGCAGGAATCCCAGTACGGACCCTTGCAGAACCCCGCGCATGACGTCCCTGCAGTGCTGGAGTCCGTCAACGTCGACGTACTCCAGCACTCTATCTCGAAAGTAGCCACTCAATACCCTTTGGAGGTACAAAGGATTCCCCTGAGGTAGGATAAGGGAAGCGATGATATTGCGCCGCCTTCCTTATCCTATCTCAGGGGAGAGAGTTGAACGTATTGGATATGTCAAATGACACCAAAAGCGCAACTCCCCTCCAGCCGTAATGGCTTCCGTGAGGGATTTAATGCGATCGATCGCCCCCCGGATACTGTTTCCCCGACAAATCGTGGCCACTCCGGGACAGATACCGGATGACGCAGGTCGCGATGATTTGCTCAAAGAGCTTCCCTGCGTCGTCCAGCAAGCAGATTGGCCTGTATGCCGAAGGGGCGTCAAGCGGCTTGCCGTCTTTATAGAGCAGGACCGCCTTCCTCCAAATGTGGGAGAATGCCTCCCTCTCGAGGTACCTGTCAAACAACTGCCTCAGGGGCGTACCGACCATATAAAAAATCGAGGCCCATACGTGGAATGCCGTTCGCGCCAGGGGGGAGCGACCACGTTAATATTGACCACAGTCCCAATTGACCACGTTGCGATTGACCACGTTGATATTGATCACTGTTCCGATTGACCACAGTCCCGATTGACCACAGTCCCGATTGATCACCGTCCTGACTGATCACCGTCCCGATTGACCATAGTCCCGTTCGTCCACAATCCTGTGTGACGTCAGGAGAGCCGTCAGGTATATTTTCTTTTTTTTCTTTCTTTCTTCTTCTCTCTTACTTATCTGCGCAGAAGCGCTACTGTATTAGACCATCGCGTCAATACCGAACGGTAATAGCCGGCTCTCCCGCCGTCCAACGTATGGTGTAGAAGAACCCTATCGTTATACACGCTATAGCGCATGCGTTAAATATAAGTCACCGGAATAATCAACACCGTAGCATTAAGCGAACCAGTAATAAATATCGTCCTCTATTAGATAAAAATACATATATAAACAATTCCTACTATTTTACCATCAAACAAGCACCGTCACAATTATCGATTACAAATCAAAATTAATAACAATGTACACCAATATCATTGTGCAACACTTTACTTCTATGTAACTGTATCTATATATATATATTAACATAAAACACATTAACAATTATATCTTAAGCATTAGTATCTATAATAATACTATTAATCAAATTAGATATAGAGCATCCGCATTTCTGTCGACTGCGCATAGTTCCCTGCCGCCCGAGCCCTGATTGGGCGACCGACGTACGGCATAGAAACGCCCATCCAATGCAGCATCACCACCGCCGCCACGTGCGATGGCGTACCCACGCCATTCACCATCTTGCGCCATAGTGCCGCCGCCGCAGAGCACGGCAGCGCTCGCCGAAGCTCAGACACTTGTGTTCGCGCCGTCAAGCTACAAGCATCTAACTCGTGCAAGTCTCAGTCTCAAGATCTCCGACTTCGTAATTCAATTTCTAGTTTTAATTCAATTTCTAGCTATAATTCGTAGTTAAGTCGATTTTATAATATTAGCATCTCAGTGTATTGGTGAACCGATTAACCCGCGAATGTAATTTGACTTATTTTTTGAATATATTAGTATTAAATATAGTCTATCACGTGTTCATTTTATTTCCGTGCCTTAAATCACGCGTATTAGTGACTGGAAGTGTTCGCGAGGTTCGTGAGGCTTCACGCGAGATAAATAAATAAATTCTTAAACTACATAGCGTTGATTAAAACAAGAACGCCGAGCGTCTCCTGGAGCAGGTGCGTCCATCCGCACTTACTACGACGGAGACTCGAAATTCTTGGTCGCGATAAATACCATCGTTCCTACGCGAAGTCAAAACGCAACGCGTATTGGCTCGCTGCCGAACGATAACCATTGTTTTATCTCCGTCAATATTTGAATAATTCGAAGCCTCACACGAATGCCGAAAGGCAGGAAGAATTGTCGGCCGCAAGACCTTCATCCGGCATCTCGAGTACGACCTCCACGTGGCAACCATCTACAATTACAACGAGATAATTGGCAGGGAAGCAGAATTTGACGGAGAATACGAACTCCTAGTGCATGATAAGCTCTGGAGTGGACGGCCAGCCCCGCCAGCACCCGCCTCCTCGACGTGCGATCTTCAATTCCGACCTCGGATCTCACTTGAGGAATATCTACGTCAATCATCTTAAGTCACGGTAGGTGAACCGATTTGATAAGCTAAGTGCGAGTTCCGCTGACCCACGTGTAAGAAGACCCGCCGCGCATACCCGCGATAATTTCATTAAATGATATAAAAATTGCATGCCACGTGCATGTTCCACTGCAACGCTTCTTCTCCACAAAGGAATTTGTTGCGTAAGCAAACATGACCGTTATCGCACAAGGATAGGAAAGACGACCTGACCGGAAAGGTTTTACGACCGATCCCTTTTTTCTCTTCGAGTACAGTTTTACCTAAGTGTAGCGATTTCACTCGAGGAATGCACGTTCAAGTGCTCGTTCTTAACCTCTTGAGAATACATTGAAATATCCAAAATTATTTAGCATCATGTGCGGACGCACTTCACATTTACCAGAATCTTTAATTAATAATCGTGATGTGCCTTTCTCGAACTGATTTAGCACGCGGCTCACGCACCCATCCAGCCGCCGCTTTCCGTTATCGCGTCAACTCAGTGCGTTGCATCACCGCCTTCGGCTACCGCCGCGTAAATGACTCAACCGCTAGATGTTTACCCAACAGCGCGGAAATTCTCTGCTATCGTTACAAAGAATTAATACCTGAGGGCACGCTTACATACCGTCTCACTTTGTCTCATTCTTTCAAATTCGGGTACACCGAACCCGTGGACTTCTGCGAATATTACGCCCCTCTCTCTATCATCCGCGGGATAGAACATTGCAAAGAATGTACCGAAATATATATAGCCGCCATACAAATCCTTGAGGAAGAGGGGGAAATAATCAAGAACGCTGAGGGATGATATTACGTTGACGAATCAAATTCCGCACCCGACGTAATTATTTCGCGGCGACTGTTAAACTTTTCTCTGTCATTATTCCAACGCGAAGAATAAAAACCAGTTGAGGATATCCAACTCTCTACCTCGATCCAATCGATTCGTTGCTGGCGATTTACCGCTCGATCGCTGGCAGCGTTGCCGACCGGCAGACGTGTTCCCCTTGTCCGGTGCTACGCGGCGTACCGCTCCCGCGGACCGTCGCCGCCCGTGACGTAACACCTGTTTGATTACCGTTCCGTTTGACCACCGTCCCGATTGACCACCGTCCCGATTGACCACGGTCCAATAATCATTATCCCAATTGATCACCGTCCCGATTGATCACCGTCCCGATTGATCACAGTCTCGATTGACCATCCTCCCGAATGACAGTTTTGAAATTGATAATATTCAATGTACTGTACTTATCACTGCGTTTAATAACATTTTTTATTTTATATCAAGTAATATGTGTAGTCTGCAGTACGCGGGATATTTGTGTTCTCCTAACTCTTCCGAATCTTACATATTGCAATCATACATAATAATTAACCTTAAATCTTGATAATATGTAAAGAAAGATTTCCAGAGGTTATGAAATATATCAGATGCATTATATAATTGTTGTGCGGTTGAGACGCCGTTCGCTGGAACGACCCTCGATTGAGGATCCGATGGGTGATGGAATGACGAAAATTCTTGAGAAAAATCATATTAATTTAATAAGTCAGTTGTTGCCAGTGAAATGTACAGAATATAGAGTCTGACGGTAGCGTACACGTTGATAAAATAGAACAGAGGTTCGCTAGGCAGATTGCACGCACAGGGTTGAATAGTTCGCACGAATTGCGCGGTCACGTGATTGAAGAATGTCCGCAGCGTAATAAGACAATGGTTACAAGCTCTTTCACCTTGATCGAACTTCGCGAATGACGAACGTGCTGCTTCGTCAAGCTGAGATACGCGCACTTGTCACTGAGAATTCGCTCTTTGAGAATGCTTGCAGTAAATAGTCTTGTCGAGTTCGAGGCACTAGAATCTCGATGTGATGAGAGAGTATGTGAACAAGGCATTCGTCACGATTCAAAATGCTTCGCCGAAAAGTCTCTCGCAATGATGATTTATGTAACGTTATTACGCGATGAGTGATATGACAAGTCTAACTTACGATATGAGCTGAACTTACAAGTGCGACAAGAGCGATAGAAAACGACAAGAGCACTGACTTGACGATATGAACACGGTAGACTTCCCAGTAGCAAGAATTATGGTCGATTCTCAGAGAATTTTGGGTAACGAGGGTTTTTCAAGAAGCTTGCGAGATCATCCAATCAATTTCGTCCTATCAGCGATTGACACGACGAATCATGTGATTTTCGGCCAATCGATAGCACACATACGATTCATCGATGGCGAAACAACGCCGCCCTTGAAAGGTGGCTGATAAGCATAATTACTTCCGCATGATAGATACCGACGGGCTACCTGGCGCCATCGATCGGATAATTTAGGACAATCGATTGCCGCGGATCGTCACGTGCGCTTGTCGTGTTCCGCGTTTCGCTTTCAGGCGCGATTTGCTTCTAGCAATTTCGAACATACCGCCCGTCTCGGATTTTACATCCGAAAGTACATCAAGTGCCGCCCGCCATACAGGAATAATGATAAGATAGTTACCTTATTTCTTACGGAGTTACAATCAACTTGCGATAGAGCAATTTCAATTTCCGGAGATGTCGATCGGCAAGAAACTAAGTTTAACAATTGGTCGTTTGAATACTGAGCGCGCTGTTTTAACGGCTGTTTTGACGACATGAATTAGTCCGTCTGCGCCAGGGTGGCATTCTATGATTCTTCCGAGCTCCGAGAGCTCGAGTCATGCTTGATGCAATCTTTCTTGTCGTGCTCCAAAAGGATTATTTGTATATTTGCCAATGGCGTTGAAGGGTGTCGCCGCTGCAGTCCGACCTGCATCCATCGAGAGAATAGGACCATCAGCTCTCTGGAGTACCGGTCGTAGGGATTTGAGAAAATACATGTATATATATGTATATTGTAATATACGTATATATGTGTATCATTGTATTATTGATGTGTTATTCTAAACACGTTATTTGTGATAAATATCATCACATGCCTCGGTAGTCGAAAGGATAAGATGCCTGCCCGATAAGCAGGAGATCCAGGTTCGATTTCTGGCTGAGGTGGTATTTTTTCGCAAAATAATTACGAGTTTTCACGACTGGTTCGTGGTCGGGCCCCGTCGTGACGCACACCTTCCCTTCTTATTTGGTCGATAATCTAGAAAACTGACATTATGTCAGAATGTGTATATAACTTATGTCTAAGTTATGTCACTGAATATAATATTCCTAATTAAAAGTAGACGACAATAGCTATCAGTTAATTATTTAAATTAAATTAGCTTTCCTTTATACTTCAGACTGTAAAATTAAATTAACAATAACTATAATCCGAATTCGATCTAATTAATACATAATAACCGTTGCCTGTGTTCAATAAGATTTCTAATCGCATTACACTATTTCTAGATATTCTAAAATTAAATATCGCAAAATGTCTCTATATCCACATCGTAATCCGTAGATAGCAGCCACTGATGGGAAGATCGCTAATACGAGGAATTCTTAAGTTGTAGAAAGTAATTCCAATCTTTATCCCAAATCCGTGAAAACAAATGTCCCATATAAGCAGGGACAATATAACACTAACTCATTTCGGTACACTAACAGAGAGACAAAGGTTACATATAAAGTATACAAAGAAAAACATAAAGTTCCTATCAGATGGGAAATTACAAGGAAGAAACACGCCGCTTTTATAGGTCATGTTTCTTTTTCTGTCTCAAAAATAAAGTCACACAACATAGTAATAGAACAGGTTTTAAACCAGCAATGACATATATAATAAGTAGCTGATCCAAAGTCGAATAATAATTAATCGAAATTTGATAAAAATCCTAATCTTAAGATATTTATTTCTATGTACATCAGTCATTTGTATTGGAAAATACAATAATAAGAGTATGTATAAAGAATTATTCACTTACATATTCAATAATAAAAGTCAAAATTCAACCACATATTTCCTTTAATAATAACTTTGTAAATAGTCATTGCTAGATTCAACAGAACAAAACGCACAATGCGCATCGCACTGCAACAGATAAAAGACATTAATAGTCTGCTTTACTCAGAGATCTTAAATAAAATCAAATATAAATTAAATTAGTAAAATAAAAATATAAGTAAATCGTGTATAAGATGAATAATCGTGTATAAGTTGAATACTAGATGTATGAAAGTAAATGACTTTAACTAGAAGTATAAACCATATAAGAAATCTTACGTCTATTCCGATAGTAATTTCCTAGTAACAATAATTCTTCATTAAATAGGATCAATTCTCATATATGCAAATTATGGACTTTTTTAAAATCTTATAATTTTAAAATCTTAATGTACCAGAATAGTGTATTCAAAGAGTAAAAGGTAAATAAAATACGAATAGCAGAAATAAATAAATAAATTTTAGGTCGCAGTGCGAAAAGACATACACAATATAATACGTATTAAGACGAATTTACATCCAAGTTTAAAATATTCCGCAAGGCAGACGCGAAAATTCCGCAATTTAAATCATGTTATAAGCTTTATTTATAAATGACAGAGTAATTAAATATGTGATATAATAATAAAATAATATAATAATAGGATAATATACCTTGTATGATTTGCAGATTAAGTATGTGCAACATCGTGAGCCAGTGTTAATAATAATTATATATTCAACATCCGTAATCAGTGAATTCCAATTAAAAGCATCTGTTCTGATTCAATAGTGCAGTGATACAGTAATAGAAGTGCACAGAATGTACATTCAGAATTCAACCGAACAGACTCGCGTAGAGCAAGCCCACTCTCAAAAAGTACATATCTGTTTCAAAGTCAACATCATTACGAACAAACTCATATTGTGAGCCTTGATTCAGTTTAATTTTAACAGATGGTGCTGCCTGTTCCTCAGCAGCATATTCATTCTCTTTTGGAGACCATATTATACAGATTCATATATAAAATAACATGAAATAACATAAAGTAACATAGGACAAGCCTTTGATATGATTTTTCAAATTAAATTTAATATTAAATTACATACAAAGAATTACAAGAACATAACGTAGACAATAATTAATTTCTATGTCAACTTAATATCACATAAGAAATAAAAATATATATCATATTTTAAGTTATAATTATAGATTACAGTATAAGCAACATCTGATTAAGGAAAATGTAATTAGTAAATACTTTATCATTTGTTATTTAATGTTTATATCATAGCATAAAGTAAATCACTCTATAATTTTAATAATCAAAGTTTATCATCCAATAGAAAATATAACTGACATGTAAAGAAACTAAACAATGTCTTATAAATATAAAATGTAAAATACTAAAAAATATATTGAGAAGAAGGCTTACTAGTGAATTAAAAAACAAAAACAATAACAACCACAATACACTATGTACACCATCTGCAATAGTTTCTATTTAAATTTTTAAATTTGATAAAGATATTTTTCATACACTATAACAATATGTATAAATATAATATAATAAAGTAGTCATTATTCAATAAACTATATTCTCATAAATTTAAATAACACATCGCTGCAGAGTAACGTGAATATAATTCATGGACAAAAACCTGCAATTCAGTCGACAGTTTCAGTTTATAAAACTAATAGCTAAATGACACATCATTAAGCCCAATAAGTCAGTGTCCCATATATAAAAGGCATTTATACAAACTGCTTACAGTTTGCATCACATACGCTTAAACACGAGATACATCATACATTCATATTACATACCATTACGAAAAATAAAAAAATAAAGCATGATCCAGACAATCCATGTAATGTAAATTCATACGTCTCAGACAGGCTGTCTTCATTCATATCACGGTCAGTCATATCAAAGTACACGCTTCATTATTGTTGTAGCCAGATCTACAACCAATAATAAAATAATAACCAATAATAAAAGTAGTCCGCATGACAACAAAATTAGGTCGCATGAATCTCGAACAATCTTTCGAAAGACGACACAAATGTGTGACCACCGAAATTGCGGCCAGTCTTTCGAAAGACCGCAGAAATGCATCACGCGAGAAAGTTAAGTCATTCAATTTCCGAAAATCCACAACTATTCGTAGTTTTCGCTCTCCAGATGCGTCTAATTTCTTCGGTACTATTAGTAAGGGGTTCCACTGACTCGTGCTGGGACGGATTATCTCGTCGTCCAGCATTTTCGCTATCTGTTTATTTACTTCTGCCTTGTGCTTCTCCGGTAATTTATACGGTCGGACATTCACCGGCGCGCTATCTGCTCGCGTATTTATTTCATGTGCTACTGTGTTACGATAGGCGGTCGTTTTCAGGTGGAAGATACCACGGAAATCTTCGCAAATCTGGTGCAAGGTTTTCTTTTCCTCTTTATTTAAATGCTCGGTTCGCATTTGTCTGTGCAATTTTTCTTTACGAGCTTGAATGGGCTCGTCGCTCGTTTCGTTACTTGACACCTCCATGGTATACATGTGTGCGGCGTCTTTTGTCTTTATCTCGTCCACCGTGACTAGCGGCGTTGTTATCTCCACGGATTCTCCCGTGGTATTTATCACACTTATTGGACATATGTTTTCTTCTAGTATGACCAAATAATTTCCTATGAAAACTCCGGGTTTGGTTTCGACTGCATTTACTATTCCAATGCTATTTTGATTGGCTACCGCCTGAATTATAGTTTCACTAACGCGAGGCGTTAGTATGGTTTTCTTGTACAGGTAGAGTTTGAAAGTTGTGTTGCCAATACAGACTTGTTTTTTCCCGTGATCGCATTTCGTTTGCTGTTTATTCAAAAAATCTAGTCCCAGTATCCCCTCCTAATTTATTGGAGAAGTCATCTCTTACCACATACATAATGTGCCGTATCTCTCGGTCTCCTAGTGTTATCGTTGCTCTTATCTTTCCGAGTGTGTGTATCTTGTGGCCCGTAACTCCGGTTAGGGCGAAACGCTCTTCGCGCATTAGTGTGTTTCCCTTTAGGTTCCCTACTTTTATTAATGTCAGAGTGGCGCCTGTATCGAGGAGGAAGCTTGTTTTTCCCTTTTTTGTCTGTCGCATCGGCAGGATAATCAAGTCTAACGTGGCGTTTGTGTATTGGCTTGAACGACAGTCGCGCGCCAAATATCCTAGCCTATCGCCTTTATGGCACTCCAATTTTTGATTGCGGTTTCTATACTGTTCTTGGCTGCTTCTTGCTTTCTCGTTATTGTACATTTTTGTAGGTTGGCTACCTTTTAATTTTTCCTCGGCTGTCGCGCCTAGCATCGCGGCTGTTAAATTCGTATAGTTCCTGGATTATACTATTGTTTGTATCTCGTCACGTAATCTTAATTGGAAATTTTCTAGGGCTAATTCCTGTATCGTATCTAGGATTGCCTTTCGTTGCTCCGCGGTGTGCTCGCGTCCTTCTATTATAGATTGATAGAGTTCCATTGCTAGTTTGTCAACGCGGAGTCCGTATTCTCGCGCGCTTTCCCCGGGTTTTTGGCGGGTTATATTAAACTCTCGCTGAATGTGCATAGTGCTACGCTTTGCCAAATAACACATCTCGATCTCGCGCTTCAGTTGCATGAACGTGCGTATATCCCTTGTTTGGAAATCATGCATGGCTTTCCCTGTTAGTTTCGTGCACAAGATCGCTTTTAATAATGATTTTTCGTCGGCAGGATTTATTTCGCTCATCGCGTACGTGCTTGCATTTAAAAATTTTTGAACTTGATTCCGCGATGATTCGTCCATCTCCGGAATCATATCGCGGACTTCTTTTAGTTTCATAAACGTATGTGCGGAGTCTCGCGAATTTCGGACATCGTCCCGTGTACGCTCGTATGTCATTTCTATCGGTTCGTCATTTTCTGCACTCCGATCGTAATTAACGACTTCTAGTTGGCTTATGCGGCCCTGTAGTGCTCATATGCCTTTTATCAACTCGACATTGCATCTCGTGCGTCGTGCGAAGCTTCCGCCGGGTCAGATTTCCAGTGTGTCTGGCTTAAAGTGGCTCTCAGCCTTTTTACTTCGTCGTCCAATTCTCTGTTTACTGCTTGTTGTTCTTCCGCGATCGGTTTTAACGGTGTGCCCGAGGGTTGATTTGCCATTTCTGCTGAATTTATGTTTCGTGAGGCGATGTAAAATTCGGTTGGATCGAACACGCTACTATCGTAAGATGTCAATGAAAATTCTCCGCGGCTAGGGTTACTTGCGTTCGTGCCGTCGCTATGGTCAGATCTCGCGTCTGTTGATTGTAATAGATCGTCGTCGCGTCTCTCATTACTCGGTAGTAGGCTATTATCTATGTCGCTAAGCGAAAACACGCATTCAATTACAAATGTTCGGATGTAATTCCGGTTGACTCGTCAGACTATCGTCGGAATAATAATTATTTAAATCGCGGCGTACGTTATCGCGCGGATCGCGTGAATTTTCCGTCTGTTCGAAGCTCGGAGGGCTCGGGCTGAGCGCTCGGCTGGCTGACGCGCTATGTAGCCACGACGTGTTTCTTTGGGCGGGAGTTTGGTTAACTCCCTCGTTCGACATCTACCTACAGGCTTCTCTCGCTATCTAATGCGCTCGCCTTAATTTTCTATGACTTACATTACGCTTGCAATTCGCATGTTTGTGGCGTAGCGCTGGCTGTTGCGGTAGGTCGCTGCTTCTCCGGTGTCACTGATATGCTCGGCGTTGTGGCTCTACCGGCTCTTTTTCGCCGTAGGGATGTCGACTTCTTTTCCGGCCTTTTCCTTGAATTTCGATCGTTTGTTCCTTCCAGATGACTGGGTGTTGCTGCGAAACGATCCTACCGCTGCCACCAGAAATGTTGTGCGGGTCGTTTCGGGGATCGATCAAGGAGTCGGCGGGAAAGAGGCGCTCACGACTTTGTTCGATACTAAATAAACTTTATTAAAAAATTGATACAGTTGTCCTTTTTAATTCGGATCGCGACAGACGTGACGGCACGGCAGATCTCGACGAGTCTTCCCCTAGTATCGGTCTCCCGTTTTTATCCTGTTCCAGGCGGCCGGTCCTTGCCGTGTCATCAAAATGTTCGTCAGCGTTCGCGGTATATTTCTGGGTCGCGCGGCGGCTTTCCGTGTAAGGGCCGCGCAACCCGGTTAGCAGTTGCTTTTGGCTGCACGTGGTGCGATTACACAATAAATGGGCGATTAGCACAGTAGCGTTGGTAAGCTATCGCTTGATAAAATAATAATTCGTCGGGTAAAGTATCGCTTGCCGCAATCCACTTTGTCAGCGATGGGCGTGATTGCGTTCTCGGCGCTCGCGACAAACCCTCGTCGAACGCCTAGCAAGAAGCATTTCAGCTCTAGCTGCGGGGGTTGTGAATTGTTCATCATCAGAGTGTATATGTATAGGAGGTCTATTGGGAAAAGATGTAGATTGTTCCTCACAGGGAGTATACACAGAAGGGACATCAGGGCTGCTGCTGGGTTGACTCAGAGATGATCTTTGCATGTCATTCTTATTCCCTACCATTGGAGTATCAAAAACAGGAATTGCAGGAGTAAAAGGGGAGTCGCTGTCAATTGGTAAAGAAATCTGCCGAGATATCCTGATGCGAACTTGATCCATGTGACGTGCCACCTTACCTTGTGAAATAAGCACTTTCATCATAGCATTCCCAGAAGTCTCTGTGACTGTACCAGCAATCCACTTAGGACCACGAAAGATTCCGGGTCCAAACAAGGTCACCTTCCTTGGTTTTGGTATGATTTGAAGTATTATTGGCAATGTGCTCTTTAAGGAGATCAAGGCGACTGCGAAGTGGACAAACATGGCCATAGCAGGCGAAATGCTTGTCGATGTTGATGGTGTTCTTCTGTATGTAAATAAAAACCTTTCCAAGCGACAAAGGAGAGTTCTCTGTGCCGCTTTCTTTATAGCCTTGATTTATGGTCTTACGGTCTTGACTGTGCGAACTGCTCGCTCAACTATTCCGTTGGAATTAGGATGATATGGTGCTGTTCTTATATGCGATATACCATTTTTTGCCAAAAAACTTTGAAACTCTACACTAGAAGGCAGTTCCATTGTCACTTACTAGGCTGTTGGGTATACCAAAACGGAAGACCAACCCACAGAGGGCAGCTATCATCGAAGAAGATGTCAAGGACATTGGAACAACTTCCAGCCATTTTGTATCTACATCCACAACAACCAAAAGCATTTGTCCTTCCACCGGATTCGCATGGTCTACATGAATCCGCTGCCATGGGCCCTTTGGGGCGAGCCAAGAAAAATGCTGGGAAGGAGGCATCGATGCATTCTCTTGACATTTGATACAACTTTTGACCTTCTCCTTCAAACCTTTGTCCATGCCTGGCCACCACATTGACGAGCGAACCAGAGCTTTGATGGCAGAAATTCCAGGGTGGCCTTCATGTAGCTCATCAAGAATGAATTGGCAGAATTATTATGGAATAAAAACTCTGGTTTCTCTAAATATCAAACCCTGTTCCACACACAATTCTCTCCACAAG
Organism: Pogonomyrmex californicus; assembly: GCA_024349325.1. Lineage (NCBI taxonomy): Eukaryota > Metazoa > Arthropoda > Insecta > Hymenoptera > Formicidae > Pogonomyrmex > Pogonomyrmex californicus. The sequence continues at coordinate 585,607 of JAECZD010000027.1, forward strand.
GACTAATACTCACAGAGATCTGCCGACACTTTCCGAGGCCATCTATGCAAATATACTGCCTGACCTTGCGAAGTCAAGGATTGTTCGCAATTTCCGTTGCTATTTGATATGCCGTGATTGGGCTATCATTCACCTGCTCCAATGAGAGTACAGAATCCGCTGGCAAAGGAAGATCTATTTCCCTGACTGGTAGAGGCAGTCGGCTACAGGCATCTGCATTACTGTTCGTAAGACACTCTTCTTGAACTGTATTTTATACGCATAGGCAGATAAAATTAATGCCCATCGTTGTATTCGTGCTGCTGCCATGACTGATGTAGGCTTGGATTCTGCTAATAAGCTGACTAATGAACGATGATCTGTTACCAGTGTAAATTTCCGTCCCAGTAAATAGTTTCCGAAAATGTATCACTCCAAAAACTAGAACCAATGTTTCTTTTTCAATGTGACTATAGTTTTTTTCGCTTTAATAAGGGAGCGCGAGGCAAATGCAATTGGCTGATCACCATCTGCGGTTAGGTGAGACAACACTGCACCAACACTATAGGGGCTGGCATCACATGCGAGGAGAACTTCTTTTGAATTATCAAAATGTACTAATAATGAAGAATTTCTCAGTGTTAGCTTTGCTGTTTTGAACGCTTCCTGTTCTACTGTAGTCCATTTCCACTGCTGTTTATGTTCTAACAATTTGTACAAGGGCGCAAGAAGGGTTGACATGTTCGGCAAGAACGTGGCATAGTAAGTCAAAACCCCAATGAATGAACGGAGCTCATCAACATTGCTAGGTGAAGGGGCATTTTCAATAGTCTTAAGTTTGGAATTTGTTGGGTGAAGGCCTTTACTGTCAATTCTGTGACCCAAGTATTCAACTGATGGCTTAAAAAACTCACATTTTTATGGAGCTTTATGCCGGCAACTTTAAGTCTAGATAAGACCAAATCCAAGTTCTGTAGATGAGTTGCATTGTTCTTTCCCGGTTATCAGATCATCTAAATAGCACGAGGCTCCAGATAAGCCTTGCAAGATCTTTTCAATCTCTCATTGGAATATAGTGGGCTCTGACGCCACTCCAAAAGGCAATCTTGTGTAGCGAAACAGGCCTCTGTGAGTGTTGATAACTAAGCTACGTGACTCTTCATCTAACTGTAATTGGCAGTAAGCGCATCCCGAAGATATAACTTTTAAAAGTTTCACCACCTGAGAGCTGTGCAAAAAGGTCCCCGATTAGTGGTAAGGGATATTGTTCCAGCTCGGTTGCTTGATTAACTGTCAATTTAAAGTCCCCACAGAGATGAACACGACCATCATGCTTCAGCACTGGCACAATAGCCCATTCTGAAGTCTTGACAGGTTCTAAAATTCCTTCTTTCAGTAATCGGTTTATCTTCTTCTCGTCGGTCTACCTGATCTCTTAAGGCATAATTGTGCGAGACTCGCTTTGAGTCGACATTTCGGTTACTCGGGTGCAAGGTACGATGGTTCGAAAGGATTCAAGTGGATGGATATCAAGACGGCCTTCGCGAATCGCGTACAAACGGATGCGGTGGTAAACATCGAGTACGTTGAACCCTGACGGTTTCTTGAGGACGCGAGAAACACGGTGCTCGAGTGAGTACGCGTCGATCTCGAGACGCATGCGTGTTTGAAGGTCAACACTGCGGGGAGTTCGTCGCGGATAATAAGAGCGCTGTTAAGAGCATTCGCACGAGGAATCGTCAGCTATGTCAGTATGTCCGATTTATGAGAATGGTATGACGAAGACGTATGTTAAGGATGTTATCTTGACGTCGCTGGAAGAATTTCAGGAATGTGACAGCGATTGGGCGTTACTTCGGATATTAAATTTGATGATCAATGTGAACAAGTGTAATTCTATGCACGCTGTTGGATATCACTTCCTCTGAAGATAAGATATAAGAGAGCCGTGATCAGCGTACGTTCAAATGACAACGCGTGCTTCGCGTGAGCGGTGATGGCCGCTCTGTATCCCGTCGATCTACAGACCTTTGTCATATCCTTATTATTCGTTGGTGTTGAATTTTGACGGTATCGACTTTCCTATGACATTACGAAACATCGTTAAATTTGAACGTCTTAACGAGTTGTCTATTAATGTAAGTAGATAAGCAAGGGGTCCCAAGCCCCCGGAGCGAGAGGGGGGGTGAGGGGGAGGGGGGGTCGTAGAATCCCCAGGGGGTTCGTATCCAATCCTGTCGGTAAGAATGGTTTTCTTTCCTCGGGGTTCGAATCCGGGGAGCATGGATTTCTTTCCCCAGGGGGTTCGTATCCGGGGAGAAGAGAAGGTGGATCCCTCTGGCGGTCGTCGAGACGGGTTTGTCCCTCTCGGTCGGTAAGGCGGTCGCGGGGTTTCCCCGGATCGTCCTCGATTCCCCCGTTCTCGACGCCGCCCTAGCGTTCTCCGCGCGATCTGGCGTTCTCCGCGCGGTCTGGCGTTCTCCGCGCGGTCTGGCGTTCTCCGCGCGGTCTGGCGTTCTCCGCGCGGTCTGGCGCTCTCCGCGTGACCCCGGGGTGCGTCCTCGGGCCACGTCGCCCTAGCGTTTTTTTTCCGCGCGATCTAGCGCGTCCCGTTTCGCGGGGATGCCGCGGTTTGTCGCGTCGCCCTAGCGTCTTTCGCGGGGTGTGGCGCTTCCCGCGGCGTTTTCCGCGGGATCTAGCGTCGCCTTAGGCGATTGTCTGTTTTCCATAACGGGCGCGTCATCGCGTCGTTCGCAGGATGTTGCGGTTTGTCGCGTCGCCTTAGACGCGTGTCAGTTTTCCATAACGGGCGCGTCGTTCGCAGGATGTTTCGGTTTGTCACGTCGCTTTAGACGCGTGTCTGTTTTCCATAACGTCCCGATTAGGCGCGTCGAGGCGATTCGCGTTTTCCGCCGGATCTAGCGCGTCCTGTTTTTCGCGGGATGTCGCGGTTTGTTACGTCGCCTTAGGCATGTTTCATGTCTAGGTGTCTATGAGGATATAACGCGTACCGCTTGTCCTGTTTTGTTGTACGTTGTGATTTGACGCGTCGTCGAGGCGATTCTTTTAAGCGATACTTGTCGCCCGTGTGTTTACGATGGCGAGAACCGTTAAAGTGGTGAATCGGTGCCAGCTATGTAAGACACGATTGATCGACGACGATGAGATGTGTTGGTGCTATTCGCTGGATGATCTAACGTCTTCTCCATTGAGAAATGTGACGGCGTATCCATCGGTCAATGTGACGGAGTATATCGTGAGAGGACAATACGCATCAATCAATTAAAGAGGCGCGGTTGTCGATTTCCGCTTCAGCGTGAGATTTCACCTAAAAGGATAATAGAAGCGTGCGTATGTCATCACTATCGAGGGATGGCATATAATCTTTTACTGGAGGTACTCTATGAAAAGAAGAAGCCGATCGAGATTAGCAGACGACAGGAGTACATGGTGAATTTTAGCGAAAGCGGCTATTACGATGTATTCAACGATAACGATGACGACGAGATGTTTTTGTGCGCTCATCGCAAGTATCGGAGGAAAAGCAGTGTCGTTTCGTCAGCCGCGTATGAGAAGGAGAGAGCAAGAAGAGAGCGCGTTGACAACAATTGGCGCAACTAAGTGTGCGCGCATATAGGTATGTACTATAATCGTAATATAACTATGGATTATATATTAATATGTATGAGAATAAGATTAATCGCGAGAGAGAGACGGAGTTTTTCTGGTTCGTTTGCGTATCGCGGGGACGAGAGGCGGATCGGCGACGAGTCGGGAGTCTTCAATTAGCGATACCGAGAATGACGTTATATTATCAGGAACGTATGAGAGATGAGAGTGGGAACCGCGCGAGGAAATCGTCGCACGAGTGTGAGAGGTGGGAACCGCGCGAGGAGGAAATCGTCGCACGAGTGTTAATAATGAGAAATTAATGTGCTATATCAAGGACAACGGTATTGGGAATGTATGAGAGAGATGGAGGTCGCGCGAGGAGGGAATCGTTGTAGGAGTGTTAATGACGAGAGAATATTTTATTACTCTATTGTTATTAATTTATTACTCTATTGTTGTATTATTTTTAGGCGCGTTCTGTGTCTAGACGGTTTTCGCGGGGGATCTAGCGCATCCTGTTTTCGTTGCAACGGGAAGACGCGTGTTCTGATTATGTAAGATACCACGTGTTTTGTCATTTCGGAATGTCGCGGTTGTCGCGTTTTCGACGCTGCCTCGGAGTATATATCTAGTCGTGAGAGGCATTTTCTCCCATTGTTAAGAATGTATATATGGAAGCAGTCGCGCTTAACGGTGATTCGTCTTCGAGCGAGAGCGACGATTCGCTTTTACGCGCGTTCGATCGTAACGTGACGTATCGCGATCTCGACGACGATCGCTGCGAGTTAATTATCGAGAGTGACGATAGTTTAGAGTGTCACGAGACTATCGCGCCTGGTAACGACGAGGAGTGGATCGTGGCGAGAGAAGATGTTCGCTGGAACTTGGCCACATATCACTTGCGACGGGGGATCGGTACGGAGAGTCCGCGAGAGAAACTATGGATCGAAACGTTGCTCGCTCTGAGCGATAGAGCGGTAATCTACGAGAGAACAGCGAGAGAGAGAAAAGTTCGAGACGTTAAATTCGTCGTTCCTACGGACAGTTGGGGTAACACAGTGTGGGAAGTTGCGATATGGAGAAGAGCCGCGACCTTCTCGAACGAGCGACGGGGGTTGAAGGGGTGTGCGCCTATCGTATTTGGGAACAGGAGTGTATCGAGTGTCTCGAGGTCTTGAGAGATAGATGTGAGAATAGAGTCGATCCTACGGTTACCGGAACGATAAATTCTCTGATCTCTCGAATAGCACAGTTGGAGGGTGCGAGATTCGCTTTGAGTCGACGTTTTAGTTACTTGGGTGCAGGATACGATGGTTCGAAGGGATTCGAATGGGTGGATATCGAGACGGCTTTCGCGAATCGCGTGCGAACGGGTGCTGTAGTAAACATTGAGTATATCGAACCTCGACGATTTCTCGAGGACGCGAGGGCCACGGTGCTCGAGCGAGTGCGAGTCGATCTCGATATGCACGCGTGTTTAAAGGTCAATACCGTGTTTCACGGGGAGTTCGTCGCGAATGATAAGAGCGCCGTTAAGAGCATTCGCACGAGGAATTGTCAGCTAGTCAATATGTCCGATTTACGAGAATGGTACGACGAAGACGTTATGAATGTTGTTCTGACGTCGCTGGAGGAATTTCAGGAACGCGATAGCGGTTGGGCGTTACTTCGGATATTAAATTTAATGATTAATGTAAATAAGTGTAATCCCATGCACGCTGGATGTTGGATGTTACTTCCTCCGAAAATAAGATATAAGAGAGCCGTGATTAATGTACGTTCACACGACAACGCGTGTTTCGCGTGGGCGGTGATGGCCGCTCTATATCCTGTTGATGTACACTCGGATAGATCGTCGTCGTATCCTCACTATTCGTTGGTGTTGAATTTCGATGGTATTGACTTTCCTATGACACTACGAAACATCGCTAGATTCGAACGTCTTAACGATTTGTCTATTAACGTATTTGCCATTCGAGAGAAAACGGGGAGGAACGATATCATGATCGTTCCTTTGTCGCTTACGGGGAACAAAAAGTCTACGCACGTAAATTTGCTCTATCTGTCGAACGAGCGGCGTGGCGATAATGTCGGTCATTTCGTATGGATAAAGCACCTGTCTCGACTGTTAACGTCGCAAATAAACAAGCATAAGGAAAAAAAATACATATGCGACCGGTAAGCGTAAGAGAGATTATGCTCGTCGCGAGATAAATTTTGTATTAATTATAAATTGTATTTTTTCAGATGTCTACATTATTTTTATTCAGACGAGAAATTGGTCGCGCATAGCGTCGAGTGCGGAAGAGCGAACGACTGCGCCGTTATTCTTCCGAGCGAGGACGACAAGTTGCTTTCTTTTCACAATCACGACAGAAAGGAGAGACTACGATTCGTCGTGTATGCAGATCTGGAGTGCGTCTTAGAAAAGGGAGATCAACGATTCAGCGGGAGTCTCGACAATAGATTCGCCTATCAACACCACAAGGCGTTTAGCGTAGGATATTATTTGCATAGCACGTACAACGGAATCGTATCCGTGTATAGATCTCGCCGAGGCGACGATTGCGTCTCGTGGTTCGTCGAGGAGCTGCGCGCTCTCGCGTGTCGCGTGAAGAAGATTCTGTGCGCGAGCGTACCGATGTCGGAGCTCACGCCGAACGAGCAGAGCGCTTTTCAAAAGGCGACAAATTGTCACGTGTGCGGAAGGAGCTTTGAGTCGTACGATATTCGCGTGCGCGATCACTGTCATCTTACCGGACGATACAGAGGACCCGCGCACGTGAGCTGCAATTTGAACTATCAGAACGCGTTCGTTATTCCCGTTTTTTTTCACAATCTATCCGGTTATGATGCACATTTCATTATTAAGGATATAGCGAACGCTTTCGAGGGTAGAGTCGATTTGTTACCGTTGACTAAAGAGAATTACATCGCGTTTTCAAAAATCGTCAACGATTCGGCGTACGGAAAATGGAAAAATTGTGTTAAGCTACGTTTCGTGGATTCGTTTAAGTTTCTCAATACTAGTTTAGAAAAAGTAGCCTCGTATCTAGATCGGGAAAAATTGAGGATCTCGCGATTCGAATTTTCCGATCTTATCGCGGAGGATTTCGAGTTGCTCACGCGCAAGGGCGTATTTCCGTACGAGTACATCGATAGCGTTGATAAACTGTTAGTGACCGAATTACCGCCGATCGAAGCCTTTTACAGTTCTTTAACTGGTGAAACTGTGAGCGTTGGTGATTACGAACACGCGCAAAGGATATGGGAGCGTTTTCACGTGAAAACTCTCGGCGAATACAGCGATCTATATTTGAAAACGGATGTGCTTCTTTTGGCAGATGTTTTTGAAAATTTTCGAGATACTTGTATGGAAAGTTACAATTTGGATCCAGCGCATTATTTCACATTACCGGGATATACGTGGGATGCTATGTTGAAATACACGAACGTTCGATTCGATCTGCTTACCGATATTGATATGGTGATGTTCGTAGAGCGCGGTGTACGCGGTGGTTTAAGCCAATGCTCGAACAGATACGCGCGAGTTAATAACCAATATGAATCGTCATATGACTCGTCTCAGCCGTCGTCGTATCTCATGTACTACGATGTGAATAATCTCTACGGCTGGGCCATGTGCGAACCTTTACCGTATGCGGAATTTCGGTGGGTCGAGGATGTCGAGGGTCTTGATATTATGTCCGTGCCATCTGACTCCGATATCGGTTATATTCTAGAAGTCGATGTCGAGTATCCGCGACATCTTCACGACGATCACGCGGATCTTCCGTTCTGCCCGACGCGTGAAAGACCGCCGGGAAATCGAAACGAAAAGTTACTCGCTACGCTCTACGACAAGTCGCGTTACGTGACGCATTATCGCAATCTTCAGCAGTGCGTGCGACACGGTTTACGCGTGACGAAGATCTATCGCGCGTTGCGGTTCGCGCAGTCTCCTTGGTTGCGCGCGTACATCGAGCTTAATACGGAACGGAGAACTCGCGCGAGCAACGAGTTCGAGAGAAATCTGTATAAGCTGATGAATAACGCGGTTTTCGGCAAAACAATGGAAAACGTGCGCAATTACGTAGACGTGAGACTCGTGACGCGTTGGGACGGAAGATATGGCGCGGAGGCGCTGATCGCGAAACCGAATTTTCACAGTAGGAGCGTTTTCGACGAGAATCTCATGGCTATCGAGTTACGCAAACTCGAGGTTCAATTTAACAAACCAATCTACGTCGGTATGTGCATTCTAGAGATATCCAAGATGCGATTGTACGATTTTCATTACGATTATATGATGCCGCTCTATCGCTCTAAATGCAAAATCATGTACACGGATACCGATAGCTTGATATATTTTCTGGAATGTCGAAACGTTTACGAGAATATGAAGCGAGATATCGCGAGATTTGACACCAGCGATTATTCCGACAACAACGCGTACGATATACCGCGCGCGAATAAGAAAGTTCTTGGTTTGATGAAAGACGAGAACAACGGAGCGATCATGACGGAGTTTATAGGACTTAGGGCGAAAATGTACGCTCTGAGAGTTTTGGGAAAGAGCGATACGAAGAGAATAAAGGGCGTCAGGAGGAGTACCGTCGCGAAAACGATAACGTTCGAGGATTTCGCGCGTTGCTTGAACGAATCGTCGCAGCAATCGAGACGTCAGGCGTGCATACGCTCGATGCTGCACGAGGTTTACACCGTGTCCGAACTGAAGCTAGCTTTGAGTCCTCACGACGACAAGCGATACTTAATACCCAACTCCACCAATACATTACCGTGGGGCCATTATAAGATACCGTTATTAGATACTAATGTAGTATAAAAAAACTTTGTATTAATATAGAATAAGTAAAAAGTTGTACCAATATAGAATAATCGAGCGATTCTAACGTTTCCTTCCATGATTTTGTTTTTTTTTTTTCGTTCTTTTCGTCACACCGCTACCACGTTTGTAAGGCGCTAGATGCAATCCGTGACCCTCCATCGCTCGATTGTGACGTTGCAATTCCTCCAGTTGACGCCGTGCGGTTTTACTGGCGTTTACCGCCTTCGCGACACCCGCCGCGCCACCGATCAAAGAACCGAGCGCGCCTAATATCGGAAAAATGGGTAACAAGCCTCCGCGTTTCACCGTTGGAAGTATCCTCTTCCTCGTTGTCGTCTTTCTCCTCTTCTTTCTCAAACCCATACCTAACTTTGTTTTTGCTTTCATAGCAGCCCATACGACGGTCGCGGCGGCTCTCTCACCGAAGGTGGAATCTCCGGCCGTTATACGTTCGCGCGCTTTCTCGGCGAGAGCTCGGTCGGCGTCGTGGCGATCGGCGAGTTTCTTATTTCGCGAATAGGCAATGTCGTGCTCGCGGCACGCCGCATCCAACGGATTTACGCCTCGATCGCCACGCGCCAATCGCTTCGCGAGATGAGTGCCGGGCCCGCAAAATTGATACCTGGGAATATGTAGTTCGAAGGGAAGCGCGTTTATCGCTGTATCGAGTAGTCCCGTGCCGCTAAGCATTCGTTACAATTTTTGATAAGAGGGGCAGGACCGTCTATATGCGATTGTTGCCACGGACGATTATAATGCTCCAGACACACGCGACAACGTTGTACCTCGGGGTCCGCTCTCAGATAATCGGGTAGTCTGTTCCACAGTAGCTCCACGTATCTGTCGAAATCGCGCACGAGAACGAACTTCGGGATAAGTCGCAACTGTTGGGTGGATAGATTGAGAATATCGCGTTTGTCCGTCAATAGGGGAAACATACCGATCACTGTGCGCGATCGAATCGCCGTCGAGTATAAGTGGAACGATTATCGGTCGTGTCTCCTCGAAGCGAGCGCGCGTAAATGCGATTCGTTCGACGGTCGCCGGCTATAGGAGTGCTCAATCTCGACCGTAAGGCTCGACGAATCTCGGGCGACGCGGTCGGGAGGGCGCGCAGACACGGCCCTCTACTACCGAACACGATACGTTGCATCATTTGCGGCCCCTCCAATTGCGGTAAAACGAACGTGTTGATAAGCATGCTCGAAAGTCCGCACGGCGCGCGCTTTGAGAACGTGTATGTCTACTCGAAATCCCTGCAACAACCAAAGTATCGATACCTGGCGGAACTGCTCGAATCGATGGACGAGATCGGCTATCGCGCGTTCTCAAACAATAGCGACGTCGTGCCACCGAGCGAGGCGCTTCCCGATTCGATATTCGTGTTCGACGACGTGGCCTGTGACAAGCAGAACGCGATCAGGGAATATTTCGCCATGGGTCGACACTCGAATATCGATTGTTTCTATCTTTGTCAGACATATGCTAAAATTCCAAAACATCTGATACGCGACAACGCAAATTTCTTGATTCTGTTTAAGCAGGATGGCACTAACCTAAAGCACGTTTACAACGAGCACGTGAACACGGATATGTCGTATGAGAATTTTTACGCTTTATGTCGCGCGTGTTGGAAACGCAAATATGGTTTCGTAGTCATCGATAAAGACAGCGCGTTAAGGAATGGTAGATACAGACAAGGATTTAACGATTTCGCCGTGGTGTAAACCGATCAGTTGTGCTACGAGGATGGACGTTGACGCTGCGAGTATGAACGTTGACGTTGCGGCTGGTACGGACGTCGCTCGACAGGAAAAAACGGCGCGAGAGATCGCGAAAACTCAGAACTCTATACGTAAAAAGTACAGAGAGTTAAAGACCGGTGAGATAGAAGAGGAGATCGCGCTGGAGAGGCGACTCAAGCCGATCGTTCAGCCGTTGAAACGAATCGCCGAGAACACCGCGCGAGACGAGTCGATTGAGGGAATCGACCCGATCGCGTTCGTCGGCGCTAAGAGGAAACGCGAGACCGATGACGACGACGAGCCACCGTCTAGATCGACGAAGAGACGCCTCTCGACGAGATCGCCCTTGATCGCGACGGTGAATCCCGCGATTAGAAACGCATCGGAAGAATCGATCTCGAACGCGCAATGGGGACCGTTAGGTCGCAAATATATGGGCGCGCTTCTAAGCGGGGACAGACAGAGCGAGATCGATCACGTTTACGGGGTGTACTTCGACTTAGACGGCTCGATGCTTGGCGACAGGCGATTCGACGTGACCGCCGATGACAGCGTAATCGTGGGCGACACGCGATATCCGGGTACCCCGGGCTTATACGAGTTGATCTTCAAGAGACTTCCCGACGACGCCGTGTACACGGAGAACGACAAGCAAACGTACAAGAGTATACTGTTAACTACAAACGCCCATCGGCGTGGTCACAACGCGCTTATGCCCATTCTAGGAAACAAAGGTTTCAAGTACAAGCATATCATCGCGCCGCTATTGTTCGATAGAGACAAAAGTGGCGCTGGTACTAAAGCGAGAAAAAAGGGATCGACTCTGTTCCATCCGCTATGCTGGTGAGAGACAAAGGAATCGAGTACGTTCATTGGGACGATCCCAACGAACTAGTCGATCGTCTTCGATTGCTCGATGCCTCTAGACGAGCTGGCAACGATGCTCACGACAACGAGATTCTATCGATACTCGAGGAGCTTCGCGAGATCGACGCGATCGAGTAAAACGCGGCGCGCGCTCGCGGCGATCGGTATTCCCGTTATGTTGGTGAACAAGTTCGGAAAACCGTTGGAGTCGTTCGGCGGAGGCGACAGGGCACGCTCGCGACCGTCGATCGATTCCTTGCGTCGCTATGTGCGTAATAACACGCTCTGTCTAAGTGACGATTACTACGACGCTAGAGACAAAATCATACGGCGTTTAGCCGCACCTAGAACCGATACCGACGCCGCGAGTAAAAGCTACGTGGACAGCGCGTTTCGAGACGCGGAAACGAAAATCTCCGAGACGAGCGAATTCTCGGCGAGCACTCGAACGTTGCTGTCGCAGATGAACGAGAGCACGGTTAGATCGATCGGCGAATTGGAGGAATCTATGACGCGCGTAGCCAGATTGTTTCTCAAATACGATATGCAGATCGCCGAGATTACGAGCAGATTATCGCGCGCGGTAGATTCGTCACCCGCGAGGGCATGATGTTCGTGAACAAATTCGGAAAGTCTCTGGAGAGGCAACGCGGCGTTGACGATTGTTCGACGATCGCATCCCTGCGGGCGTACGTGCGTCGCAGCGCGCTCTACCTTAATCCGGACGACTACGACGTCAACAGACGCAAGATACGCCATTTGGATACACCGATCGACGATACCGACGCGACGACCAAGAGTTACGTCGACAACGCGCTTCGCGTAAGGAGCGAAGAGTCGAAAGTTCTAACGAACGAGCTACGAAAACAGCTGGAAGATATGAATAAGCGAATTCGGAATATTCTCCTACAGTATTACGACGTAAAAACCGAAGTGGACGTTCTGCGACACCTCGAGAAGAAGAGCGAAGCCTCGCTCGTCGATCACGACAAACGAATAGAGGAGACGAGAGACGCTGTGGAACGAGAGCTCGAAAAACGGGACGAATCGCGAGAGAAAGATCTGAGCGAGATCCGAAGGGTTATCGAGACGCTCGGTGACGCTCAGGAGAAACGAACGCAGATTCTAGAGGAATCACTGCGAAATCTAGAGAAATTCCTGCGAAACGAGCTCGACGCATCGTGAGAGAATATCGACGAACGTGGAGAATCTCGCGCGTAGCGTGACAGATCTGACGAGAATCGCGAAAGAACTGACGGACAAAGCGGTAACGAGAGAAACGCTGAACAAGACGCTGACCTCGTTGAACGTGGATAAAATAGTGACTAGAGAAACGATAAACAAATTACTAGTCGCACTAAAAATGGATATTCCAAATACCATGAAACACGCGATTAACGTTTGAAACGAGGAACAGGAGCGAACGCGCACGAATAAAACCAACGCGAATCGCGCCTCCTTGTAAAATCAGCGATGAGCGTCGAGAAGAGGAGACTCGTCGAGGAGCTTCACACGCCCGCGCGAAGAAACTTTCCGCGTCGTCGAGTCGTGGTGCGCGGTTACGACGACCTGTGGCAGGCCGATGTCGTCGAGATGCGTCCGTACGCGCGACGAAACAAAGGCTACAACTACGTGATGACGGTCATCGACGTGTTGAGCAAATACGCTTGGGCTGTGCCGCTGAAGAGCAAGAGCGGAGGCGAGGTAGCCGCGGCGTTATCCAAGATATTTCGCGACGACGCTCGACATCCGCGAAATCTACAAACGGACAAGGGCAAGGAGTTCTACAACGCCTCCGTAAAAGCGGTTACTGATAGGTACGATATACGCCACTACTCGACGTACTCGGTGATGAAAGCGGCGGTTGTGGAGCGATTTAATCGCACGCTTAAGAACAACATGTGGAAGCTCTTCACGCTCAACGGGTCGTACAGATGGCTCGACGCTCTACCGCGTTTAATCTCAGAGTATAACAACCGCGCGCATCGAACGATCGGAATGCGACCGGCGGACGTAACTCCAGCCATTGCCAAGAGACTCCTCTCCACGGTATACAGTCACTTGAAAATCGCAGCCCCCGCAAGATTCAAGGTGAACGATCCGGTACGCGTCAGCAAATTCAAAACGATCTTCGAAAAGGGATATACGCCTAACTGGACGACTGAGATTTTTCGAATCGCTAAAGTGCAACGCACGAATCCCGTGACGTATCTACTGAAAGACTATCGTAAAGAGCCAATAGCCGGAGGGTTTTACGAACACGAGTTACTGCGAGTTTCCAATCCCGATATCTATCTCGTTGAGAAAGTGCTACGTAGAAAGAACGATAGAGTTTTTGTCAAATGGTTAGGAATGGACAATACACATAACTCTTGGATTCACAAAACAGCTGTATTGTAATGAATAAAGAGTGTACAGTATTACTTATTCTATATTGGTACAACTTTTTACTTATTCTATATTAATACAAAGTTTTTTTATACTACATTAGTATCTAATAACGGTATCTTATAATGGCCCCACGGTAATGTATTGGTGGAGTTGGGTATTAAGTATCGCTTGTCGTCGTGAGGACTCAAAGCTAGCTTCAGTTCGGACACGGTGTAAACCTCGTGCAGCATCGAGCGTATGCACGCCTGACGTCTCGATTGCTGCGACGATTCGTTCAAGCAACGCGCGAAATCCTCGAACGTTATCGTTTTCGCGACGGTACTCCTCCTGACGCCCTTTATTCTCTTCGTATCGCTCTTTCCCAAAACTCTCAGAGCGTACATTTTCGCCCTAAGTCCTATAAACTCCGTCATGATCGCTCCGTTGTTCTCGTCTTTCATCAAACCAAGAACTTTCTTATTCGCGCGCGGTATATCGTACGCGTTGTCGTCGGAATAATCGCTGGTGTCGAATCTCGCGATATCTCGCTTCATATTCTCGTAAACGTTTCGACATTCCAGAAAATATATCAAGCTATCGGTATCCGTGTACATGATTTTGCATTTAGAGCGATAGAGCGGCATCATATAATCGTAATGAAAATCGTACAATCGCATCTTGGATATCTCTAGAATGCACATACCGACGTAGATTGGTTTGTTAAATTGAACCTCGAGTTTGCGTAACTCGATAGCCATGAGATTCTCGTCGAAAACGCTCCTACTGTGAAAATTCGGTTTCGCGATCAGCGCCTCCGCGCCATATCTTCCGTCCCAACGCGTCACGAGTCTCACGTCTACGTAATTGCGCACGTTTTCCATTGTTTTGCCGAAAACCGCGTTATTCATCAGCTTATACAGATTTCTCTCGAACTCGTTGCTCGCGCGAGTTCTCCGTTCCGTATTAAGCTCGATGTACGCGCGCAACCAAGGAGACTGCGCGAACCGCAACGCGCGATAGATCTTCGTCACGCGTAAACCGTGTCGCACGCACTGCTGAAGATTGCGATAATGCGTCACGTAACGCGACTTGTCGTAGAGCGTAGCGAGTAACTTTTCGTTTCGATTTCCCGGCGGTCTTTCACGCGTCGGGCAGAACGGAAGATCCGCGTGATCGTCGTGAAGATGTCGCGGATACTCGACATCGACTTCTAGAATATAACCGATATCGGAGTCAGATGGCACGGACATAATATCAAGACCCTCGACATCCTCGACCCACCGAAATTCCGCATACGGTAAAGGTTCGCACATGGCCCAGCCGTAGAGATTATTCACATCGTAGTACATGAGATACGACGACGGCTGAGACGAGTCATATGACGATTCATATTGGTTATTAACTCGCGCGTATCTGTTCGAGCATTGGCTTAAACCACCGCGTACACCGCGCTCTACGAACATCACCATATCAATATCGGTAAGCAGATCGAATCGAACGTTCGTGTATTTCAACATAGCATCCCACGTATATCCCGGTAATGTGAAATAATGCGCTGGATCCAAATTGTAACTTTCCATACAAGTATCTCGAAAATTTTCAAAAACATCTGCCAAAAGAAGCACATCCGTTTTCAAATATAGATCGCTGTATTCGCCGAGAGTTTTCACGTGAAAACGCTCCCATATCCTTTGCGCGTGTTCGTAATCACCAACGCTCACAGTTTCACCAGTTAAAGAACTGTAAAAGGCTTCGATCGGCGGTAATTCGGTCACTAACAGTTTATCAACGCTATCGATGTACTCGTACGGAAATACGCCCTTGCGCGTGAGCAACTCGAAATCCTCCGCGATAAGATCGGAAAATTCGAATCGCGAGATCCTCAATTTTTCCCGATCTAGATACGAGGCTACTTTTTCTAAACTAGTATTGAGAAACTTAAACGAATCCACGAAACGTAGCTTAACACAATTTTTCCATTTTCCGTACGCCGAATCGTTGACGATTTTTGAAAACGCGATGTAATTCTCTTTAGTCAACGGTAACAAATCGACTCTACCCTCGAAAGCGTTCGCTATATCCTTAATAATGAAATGTGCATCATAACCGGATAGATTGTGAAAAAAACGGGAATAACGAACGCGTTCTGATAGTTCAAATTGCAGCTCACGTGCGCGGGTCCTCTGTATCGTCCGGTAAGATGACAGTGATCGCGCACGCGAATATCGTACGACTCAAAGCTCCTTCCGCACACGTGACAATTTGTCGCCTTTTGAAAAGCGCTCTGCTCGTTCGGCGTGAGCTCCGACATCGGTACGCTCGCGCACAGAATCTTCTTCACGCGACACGCGAGAGCGCGCAGCTCCTCGACGAACCACGAGACGCAATCGTCGCCTCGGCGAGATCTATACACGGATACGATTCCGTTGTACGTGCTATGCAAATAATATCCTACGCTAAACGCCTTGTGGTGTTGATAGGCGAATCTATTGTCGAGACTCCCGCTGAATCGTTGATCTCCCTTTTCTAAGACGCACTCCAGATCTGCATACACGACGAATCGTAGTCTCTCCTTTCTGTCGTGATTGTGAAAAGAAAGCAACTTGTCGTCCTCGCTCGGAAGAATAACGGCGCAGTCGTTCGCTCTTCCGCACTCGACGCTATGCGCGACCAATTTCTCGTCTGAATAAAAATAATGTAGACATCTGAAAAAATACAATTTATAATTAATACAAAATTTATCTCGCGACGAGCATAATCTCTCTTACGCTTACCGGTCGCATATGTATTTTTTTTCCTTATGCTTGTTTATTTGCGACGTTAACAGTCGAGACAGGTGCTTTATCCATACGAAATGACCGACGTTATCGCCACGCCGCTCGTTCGACAGATAGAGCAAATTTACGTGCGTAGACTTTTTGTTCCCCGTAAGCGACAAAGGAACGATCATGATATCGTTCCTCCCCGTTTTCTCTCGAATGGCAAATACGTTAATAGACAAATCGTTAAGACGTTCGAATCTAGCGATGTTTCGTAGTGTCATAGGAAAGTCAATACCATCGAAATTCAACACCAACGAATAGTGAGGATACGACGACGATCTATCCGAGTGTACATCAACAGGATATAGAGCGGCCATCACCGCCCACGCGAAACACGCGTTGTCGTGTGAACGTACATTAATCACGGCTCTCTTATATCTTATTTTCGGAGGAAGTAACATCCAACATCCAGCGTGCATGGGATTACACTTATTTACATTAATCATTAAATTTAATATCCGAAGTAACGCCCAACCGCTATCGCGTTCCTGAAATTCCTCCAGCGACGTCAGAACAACATTCATAACGTCTTCGTCGTACCATTCTCGTAAATCGGACATATTGACTAGCTGACAATTCCTCGTGCGAATGCTCTTAACGGCGCTCTTATCATTCGCGACGAACTCCCCGTGAAACACGGTATTGACCTTTAAACACGCGTGCATATCGAGATCGACTCGCACTCGCTCGAGCACCGTGGCCCTCGCGTCCTCGAGAAATCGTCGAGGTTCGATATACTCAATGTTTACTACAGCACCCGTTCGCACGCGATTCGCGAAAGCCGTCTCGATATCCACCCATTCGAATCCCTTCGAACCATCGTATCCTGCACCCAAGTAACTAAAACGTCGACTCAAAGCGAATCTCGCACCCTCCAACTGTGCTATTCGAGAGATCAGAGAATTTATCGTTCCGGTAACCGTAGGATCGACTCTATTCTCACATCTATCTCTCAAGACCTCGAGACACTCGATACACTCCTGTTCCCAAATACGATAGGCGCACACCCCTTCAACCCCCGTCGCTCGTTCGAGAAGGTCGCGGCTCTTCTCCATATCGCAACTTCCCACACTGTGTTACCCCAACTGTCCGTAGGAACGACGAATTTAACGTCTCGAACTTTTCTCTCTCTCGCTGTTCTCTCGTAGATTACCGCTCTATCGCTCAGAGCGAGCAACGTTTCGATCCATAGTTTCTCTCGCGGACTCTCCGTACCGATCCCCCGTCGCAAGTGATATGTGGCCAAGTTCCAGCGAACATCTTCTCTCGCCACGATCCACTCCTCGTCGTTACCAGGCGCGATAGTCTCGTGACACTCTAAACTATCGTCACTCTCGATAATTAACTCGCAGCGATCGTCGTCGAGATCGCGATACGTCACGTTACGATCGAACGCGCGTAAAAGCGAATCGTCGCTCTCGCTCGAAGACGAATCACCGTTAAGCGCGACTGCTTCCATATATACATTCTTAACAATGGGAGAAAATGCCTCTCACGACTAGATATATACTCCGAGGCAGCGTCGAAAACGCGACAACCGCGACATTCCGAAATGACAAAACACGTGGTATCTTACATAATCAGAACACGCGTCTTCCCGTTGCAACGAAAACAGGATGCGCTAGATCCCCCGCGAAAACCGTCTAGACACAGAACGCGCCTAAAAATAATACAACAATAGAGTAATAAATTAATAACAATAGAGTAATAAAATATTCTCTCGTCATTAACACTCCTACAACGATTCCCTCCTCGCGCGACCTCCATCTCTCTCATACATTCCCAATACCGTTGTCCTTGATATAGCACATTAATTTCTCATTATTAACACTCGTGCGACGATTTCCTCCTCGCGCGGTTCCCACCTCTCACACTCGTGCGACGATTTCCTCCTCGCGCGGTTCCCACCTCTCATCTCTCATACGTTCCTGATAATATAACGTCATTCTCGGTATCGCTAATTGAAGACTCCCGACTCGTCGCCGATCCGCCTCTCGTCCCCGCGATACGCAAACGAACCAGAAAAACTCCGTCTCTCTCTCGCGATTAATCTTATTCTCATACATATTAATATATAATCCATAGTTATATTACGATTATAGTACATACCTATATGCGCGCACACTTAGTTGCGCCAATTGTTGTCAACGCGCTCTCTTCTTGCTCTCTCCTTCTCATACGCGGCTGACGAAACGACACTGCTTTTCCTCCGATACTTGCGATGAGCGCACAAAAACATCTCGTCGTCATCGTTATCGTTGAATACATCGTAATAGCCGCTTTCGCTAAAATTCACCATGTACTCCTGTCGTCTGCTAATCTCGATCGGCTTCTTCTTTTCATAGAGTACCTCCAGTAAAAGATTATATGCCATCCCTCGATAGTGATGACATACGCACGCTTCTATTATCCTTTTAGGTGAAATCTCACGCTGAAGCGGAAATCGACAACCGCGCCTCTTTAATTGATTGAAATTGATGCGTATTGTCCTCTCACGATATACTCCGTCACATTGACCGATGGATACGCCGTCACATTTCTCAATGGAGAAGACGTTAGATCATCCAGCGAATAGCACCAACACATCTCATCGTCGTCGATCAATCGTGTCTTACATAGCTGGCACCGATTCACCACTTTAACGGTTCTCGCCATCGTAAACACACGGGCGACAAGTATCGCTTAAAAGAATCGCCTCGACGACGCGTCAAATCACAACGTACAACAAAACAGGACAAGCGGTACGCGTTATATCCTCATAGACACCTAGACATGAAACATGCCTAAGGCGACGTAACAAACCGCGACATCCCGCGAAAAACAGGACGCGCTAGATCCGGCGGAAAACGCGAATCGCCTCGACGCGCCTAATCGGGACGTTATGGAAAACAGACACGCGTCTAAAGCGACGTGACAAACCGAAACATCCTGCGAACGACGCGCCCGTTATGGAAAACTGACACGCGTCTAAGGCGACGCGACAAACCGCAACATCCTGCGAACGACGCGATGACGCGCCCGTTATGGAAAACAGACAATCGCCTAAGGCGACGCTAGACCCCGCGGAAAACGCCGCGGGAAGCGCCACACCCCGCGAAAGACGCTAGGGCGACGCGACAAACCGCGGCATCCCCGCGAAACGGGACGCGCTAGATCGCGCACTACAAAACAGGACAAGCGGTACGCGCTATATCCTCATAGACACCTAGACATGAAACATGCCTAAGGCGACGTAACAAACCGCGACATGCCGCGAAAAACAGGACGCGCTAGATCCGGCGGAAAACGCGAATCGCCTCGACGCGCCTAATCGGGACGTTATGGAAAACAGACACGCGTCTAAGGCGACGCGATGACGCGCCCGTTATGGAAAACAGACAATCGCCTAAGGCGACGCTAGACCCCGCGGAAAAACGCCGCGGGAAGCGCCACACCCCGCGAAAGACGCTAGGGCGACGCGACAAATCGCGGCATCCCCGCGAAACGGGACGCGCTAGATCGCGCGAAAAAAAAAAACGCTAGGGCGACGTGGCCCGAGGACGCACCCCGGGGTCACGCGGAGAGCGCCAGACCGCGCGGAGAACGCCAGACCGCGCGGAGAACGCCAGACCGCGCGGAGAACGCCAGACCGCGCGGAGAACGCCAGATCGCGCGGAGAACGCTAGGGCGGCGTCGAGAACGCGCCCCGAAAAGAAAAAAGAAAAAAAAACGCTAGGGCGACGTCGAGGACGGGGGAATCCGATCCGGGGAAACCCCGCGACCGCCTTACCGACCGAGAGGGACAAACCCGTCTCGACGACCGCCAGAGGGATCCACCTTCTCTTCTCCCCGGATACGAACCCCCTGGGGAAAGAAATCCATGCTCCCCGGATTCGAACCCCGAGGAAAGAAAACCATTCTTACCGACAGGATTGGATACGAACCCCCTGGGGATTCTACGACCCCCCCTCCCCCTCACCCCCCCTCTCGCTCCGGGGGGCTTGGGACCCCCCTTGCTTATCTACTAATGTATTTACCATTCGAGAGAAAAGGGAGAGGAACGGTATCATGGTCGTTCCCTTGTTATTCACGGGGAATAAAAAGTCTACGCACGTGAACTTATTCTATCTGTCGAATAAGCGATAACGTCGGTCACTTCGTATGGAGCACCTGTTTCAACTATTAACATCACAAATAAACAAGCATAAGAAGAAAAAGTACACATGCGATCGGTAAGCGTAAGAGAGAGAGACTATGCTCGTCGCGAGATAAATTTATGTATTAATCATAAATTGTTTTTTTCAGATGTCTGCATTACTTTTACTCGAACGAGAAATTGGTCGCGCATAGCGTCGAGTGCGGAAGAGCGAACGACTGCGCCGTTATTCTTCCGAGCGAGGACGACAAGTAGCTCTTCTTCCGCAATTATGACAGAAAGAAGAGACTACAATTCGTCGTGTGGAGTGCGTTTTAGAAAAGGGAGATCGACAGTTCGCGGAGAATCTCGACGGTAGATTCGTCTATCAACATCACAAGGCGTTCAGCATAGGATATTATTTGCGTAGCACGTACAACGAAATTGTATCCGTGTATAGATCTCGTCAAGGCGACGACTGCGTCTCGTGGTTCGTCAAAGAGTTGCGCGCTCTCACGTATCGCGTGAAGAAGATTCTCTGTGCGAGCATACCGATGTTGGAGCTCACGCCGGACGAGCGGAGCGCTTTTCATAGGGCGACAAATTGTCACGTGTGCGGAAGGATCTTTGGGCCGTACGACGTTCGCGTGCGCGATCATTGTCATCTTATTGAACGTTACAGAGGATCCGCGCATGCGAGCTGCAATTTGAACTATCAGAACGCGTTTGTTATTCCCGTTTTCTTTCACAATCTATCCGGTTACGATGCGCATTTTATTATCAAGGATGTAGCGAACACTTTCGATGGTAAAGTCGACCTGTTACCGCTGACTATGGAGAATTACATCGCATTTTCGAAAACTGTCAATGATTTGACGTACGGAAAATGAAAAAAATTGCATTAAGCTACGTTCGTAGATTCGTTTAAATTTCTCAATTCCAATTTAGAAAAAGTATCTAGATCGAGAAAAATTGAGAATTGCGCGATTCGAATTCTCAGATCTCGTCGCGGAGGATATCAAGTTGCTCATGCGCAAAGGCGTATTTCCGTACGAGTATATCGACAGCGTTGATAAACTATTAGAGACCGAGTTACCGCCGATTGAAGCCTTTCACAGTTCTCTAACTGGCGAAACTCTGAGCGCTAGCGATTATGAGTACGCGCGAAGAGTATGGGAGTGTGAGGACTCTCGGCAAGTACAGCGATCTGTGGCGTCCTTGCCCCCGGTCGCAGCTCCGCAGCCTCGCGCGCTCGCCACCGAGCGCCACCGTCCACCGAGGAAGCAGTTGCTGGTGCCACGACTAGCGTGGTGACTTCCGGCGTCTTCTCCGTCGGCCATCACCACGCGTATAGTGACAGGATGGTCATGACAGTCAGTCTGCAGACGTGCGGCAGCCACACGTCTGGTGGAGAGAGACGGAGGGGAAACTCCGGACAGACAGTATCAACGTGTTGCGGCGTCGTGACCGGGGAGTGACAGCGACCGCGCAGTGAAAGGTGTCGTGTGCGCAACAAAAACCTGTGAGTGTTAGAGGTGCTGTCCTGCCGGCTCGGTGCGACCACGTGCGTCGCGCCGCACCTGTTGCGTGCGTGCGCCTCCGCCTCTCTCGCTTGCGTGCATCTCGCGATTGCGCCCGTGCTCTCTTCTTCGCTATCGCAAAGTCGCGTTTTGTCTCGCTCTCTCTCCTGTGTGAGAGGTGTCTCTTTCTTACTCGGGCGCTGCGTCGCGTTCTCACTCGTGAGCAAGCAGTCGAGTGTATCTCTCTCGCTCGCGAGTGACGTTTCTGTTCGTGTTGTCGCAGGCGTTGCAGCCGCGTCCCGTGATTGCACGCATCGTGCGTTTCAGGCGCTTCGCCTCGCGCTTGCGAGCGATTCATAGTTTAAGTGCGCTCTTTCTTTCCGATATTCGTTGCGTTTTCTCGTCGTTATGATTTAGTTCTCGAACGTGTTTCCTCCGTGTCCGCGGTGCCCCCGCTGGCATTGTACGTATCGTTTCTTTGTTCTGTGTAAATAGTTTTTAGGCTCTGTAAATATCGCGATCGGTTGAATATGCTTTGTTCGGTTAACATTGTGCAAGAGAATAAACGCGACCAGACCAGAACATCGAGAGACATTGCTGGCGACGGTCGGATATCAAAGAATTGTGGTGCGACTTGGTTTTTTTCTACCTAATTTCGGCTTTCAGATCTCGTGTAGGCTCGAGCCTGCCTTCTCAACAAGGCAGCGCCTGCCTAGCCTTGTTGGTGGAGTGAACTAAGGCAGCCACAGATCTATATTTGAAAACAAATGTGCTTCTTTTGGCGGATGTTTTTGAAAATTGTCGGGATACACGTAGATATCGTATGGAGAGTTTGAATCCAGCACATTATTTCACGTTACCGGGATACACGTGGGACGCTATACACGAACGTTCGATTCGATCTGCTTACTGATATGGTGATGTTTATAGAGCGCGGTATATAGTGCGGTGAGTCAATGCTCGAACAGGTACGCGCGAGCTAACAACCAATACGAATCGTCATACGACTCGTCTCGACCGTCGTCGTATCTCATGTACTATGACGTGAACAATCTCTACGGCTGGGCCATGTGCGAACCCTTACCGTACGCGGAATTTCGGTGGATCGAGGATGTCGAGAGTCTCGACATTATGTCCGTGTCACCTCCGATATCGGTTATATTCTAGAGGTTGATCTTGAGCGATATCTTTACGACGGCCACGCGGATCTTTCGTTCTGCCCAATGCGCGAGAGACCGCCAGGAAATCGAAACGAAAAACTACTCGCTTTATGAGTCGCATTATGTGACGCACGGTTTACGCGTCACGAAGGTCTATCGCGCGTTGCGATTCGCGCAGTCTCCTTGGCTACGCGCATACATCGAGCTCCATACGGAGAACTGGCGCGAGCAACGAGTTCGAGAGGAATCTGTATAAGCTGATGAACAATGCAGTTTTCAGGTAAGACAATGGGAGAACGTGCGCGATCACGTAGACGTGAGGCTTGTAACGCGTTGGGATGGAAGATATGGCGCAGAGGCGCTGATCGCGAAACTGAACTTTCACAGCAGGAGCGTCTTCGACGAGAATCTCATGGCCGTCGAATTGCGCAAATTCGAAGTTAAGTTTAACAAATCGATCTATGTCGGTATGTGCATTCTAGAGAGATCCAAGACACGTTTGTACAATTTTCATTACGATTATATGATGCCGCTTTATCGCTCTAAATGCAAAATTATGTACACGGACACCGATAGCTTGATATATTTTTTTCTGGAATGCCGGAACGTTTACGAAAAAATGAAGCGGGATATCGCGAGATTTGACACCAGATTATCCCGACAAAAACGCGTACGATATATCGCGCGCGAACAAGAAGGTTCTGGGTTTGATGAAGGATGAGAACAACGGAGCGATCATGACGGAGTTCATAGGACTCAGATGTACGCTCTAAGAGTTCTGGGAATAAGCGATACGAAGAGAATAAAGGGCATCAAGAGGAGTATCGTCGCGAAAATGATAACGTTCGAGGATTTCGCGCGTTGCTTGAACGAATCGTCGCAGCAATTGCCAGGTGTGCGTACGCTCGATGCTGCACGAGGTTTACACCGTATCTGAACTAAAGCTAGCTTTGAGTCCTCATGACGACAAGCGATACTTAATACCCGATTCCACCGATACATTACCGTGGGGTCATTATAAGATACCATTATTAGATACTAATGTAGTATAAATACTTTTACCAATATAGAATAAGTAATCGTTTTACTTTGTATTCTTTATTCATTACAATACAGCCGTTTTATGAATCCAAGAGTTGTGTGTATTGTCCATTCCTAACCATTTGACGAAAACTCTATCGTCCTTTCTACGTAGCACCTTTTTTACGAGATAGATATCGGAATTGGAAACTCGCAATAACTCGTATTCGTAGAATCCTCCGCCACTAGTTCTCCGCGATGGTCTTTCAGCACGTCACGGAATTCGTGCTTTGCATCTTGGCGATTTGAAAAAATCTCGGTCGTCCAGTTAGGCGTATATCGAAAATCGTTTTGAACTTGCTGACGCATATCGGCTCGTTCACCTTGAACCTCGTGGGGGCTACGATTTTCAAATGACTGTATACCGTGGAGAGGAGTCTTTTGGCAATGGCGGGAGTTACGTCCGCCGGTCGCATTCCGATTGTTCGATGCACGCGGTTGTTATACTCCGCGTCGAGATTAAACGCGGTAGAGTGTCGAGCCATCTGTACGATCCGTTAAGCGTGAAGAGCTTCCACATGTTGTTTTTGAGCGTGCGATTAAATCGCTCCACCACCGCCGCCTTCATCACCGAGTACGTCGAGTAGTGACGTATATCGTATTTGTCCGTAACCTTTTACAGAGGCGTTGTAGAATTCCTTGTCCGTTTGTAGATGTCGCATCGTCGCGAAATATCTTGGACAACGCCGCGGCTATCTCGTTTCCGCTCTTGCTCTTCAGCGGCACCGCCCACGCGTACTTACTCAACACATCGATAATTGTCATCACGTAGTTGTAACCTTTATTTCGTCGTGCGTACGGACGCATTTCGATGACATCGGCCTGCCACAGGTCGTCGTAACCGCGCACCACGACGCGGGAAATTTCTTGGCGCGTGAAGCTCCTCGACGAGTCTCTTCTTCTCGATGCTCATTGCTGATGAGGAGGCGCGACTCGCGCTAGTTTTATTCATGCTCGTCACTTCGCATGTTTGCTCTTGTTCCTCGTTCCAAACATTCATCGCGTGTTTCGTGGTATTCGGAATATCCGTTTTTAGCGCGACTAGTAATTCGTCTATCGTTACTCTAATCACCATTTTATCCACGTTCAACGAAGCCAGCGTCTTGTCCAGCGTCTCTCTCGTTACCGCTTTGTCCGTCAGTTCTCTCGCGATTCTCGTCAGATCTATCATGCTACGCGTGAGATTCTCCACGTCCGTAGAAATTCTCTTGTGACAACGCGTCGAGCTCATTTCGCAGGGATGCTTCTAGATTTCGCAGGGATCCCTCTAGATTTCGCAGGGATTCCTTTAGATTTCGCAGTGACTTCTAGGTTCTGTGTTCGTTTCTCCGCGTCACTAAGTGTCTCAATGATCTTTCGGATCTCGCTCGAATCTTAGTTCGTTCTTTTTCTCGTTCTATTGCACTGTGGAGTATGGTCAGGTCTCTAATTCGTTGGTCGTCCCGTTTCTTGAACTCTCATTCCGTCGCGTTTCTCGTCTCTTCTATTTGTTTATCGAGATTGACGAGCGAGGCTTTCCTCTTTTCCTCCTTTCCTCTGTCGCAGGGATTCCTCTAGGTTCTGCGTCCGCTTCTTCTGAACATCGACGACCTTGTGGATCTCGCTCAGATCTCTTTCTCGCAATTCATCCTGTTTCTCGAGCGCTCGTTCCATCGCGTCTCTCGTCTCCCCTATTCGTTTGTCGTGATCGACGAGCGAGGCCTCCTTCTTCTTTTCAAAGTGTCGCAGAATGTCCATTTCGGTTCTTACGTCATAATACTGTTGAAAAATATTCCGAATCCGCTTGTTCATATCTTCCAGCTGTTTTTGTAGCTTGTTCGTTAGAGCTTTCGACTCCTCGCTCCTTACGCGAAGCGCGTCATCGACATAACCCTTGGTCGTCGCGTCAGCATCGTCAATCGGCGTGTCCAGATGGCGTATCTTGCATCTGTTAACGTCGTAGTCATCCGGATTCAGGCAGAGCGCGCTGCGACGCACATACACTCGCAGGGATGCAATCGTCGAACGATCGTCGACGTCGCGCTGCCTCTCCAGAGACTTCTCGAATTTGTTCACGGACATCAAGTCTTTGCAAATGATGAATCTACCACGCGTGATAATCTGCTCGTAATCTCGACGATCTGCGTATTGTACTTTAGAAATAATCTGGCTACGCGCGCCATAGATGCCTCCAATTCGCCAATCGACTTGGCCGTGTTCTCGTTCGTCTCCGACAGCAACGCTCGAGTGCTCGCCGAGAGTTCGCTCGTCTCGGAGGTCTTCGTTTCCGCGTCTCGAAACGCGTTGTCCACGTAGCTCTTCCTCGCGGCATCAGTATTGGTTCTCGGTGCGACTAAACGCCGTATGGTTCTATCTCTCGCGTCGTAGTAATCGTCGCTTAGACAGACGCGTTGTTATGCACGTAGTGACATAGGGATTCGATTGACGATCACGAGCCCTGTCACCTCCGCCTAACGACTCCAATGGTCTTCCGAACTTGTTCACCAACATAACGGGAATACCGGTCGCCGCGAGCGCGCGCCGCGTTTTACTCGATCGCATCAGTCTCGCAAAGCTTCTCGAGTATCGACAGAATCTCGTTGTTGTGAGCATCGTTGCCAGCTCATCGAGAGGCATCGAGCAATCGAAGACGATCGACTAGCTCGTTGGGATCGTCCCAGTGAACGTACTCGATTCTTTTGTCTCTCACTCGCATAGCGGATGGAACAGAGTCGATCTCCCTTTTTCTCGTTTTACCAGTACCAGCGCCAATTTTATCTCTATCGAGCAATTGCGGCGCGATGATGTGCTTGTACTTGAAACTTTGTTTCCTAGAACGGGCATAAGCGCGTTGTGACCACGCCGATGGGCGTTTGTAGTTAACAGTATACTCTTGTACGTTTGCTTGTCGTTCTCCGTGTACACGGCGTCGTCGGGAAGTCTCTTGAAGATCAACTCGTATAAGCCCGGGGTATCCGGATATCGCATGTCGCCCACGATTACGCTATCATCGGCGGTCACGTCGAATCGCCTGTCGCCAAGCATCGAGCCGTCTAAGTCGAAGTACACCCCGTAAACGTGATCAATCTCGCTCTGTCTGTCCCCGCTTAGAAGCGTGCCCATATATTTGCGACCTAACGGTCCCCATTGCGCGTTCGAGATCGATTCTTCCGATGCGTTTCTAATCGCGGGATTCACCATCGCGATCAAGGGCGATTTCGTCGAGAGGCGTCTCTTCGTCGATCTAGACGGTGGCTCGTCGTCGTCATCGGTTTCGCGTTTCCTCTTAGTGCCGACGAATGTGATTGGGTCGATTCCCTCGGCCGTCTCGCGCGGTGTTCTCGGCGATTCGTTTCAACGGCTGAACGATCGGCTTGAGTCGCCTCTCCAGCGCGATCTCCTCTTCTATCTCACCGGTTTTTAACTCTCTGTACTTTTTATGTATAGAGTTCTGAGTTTTCGCAATCTCTCGCGCCGTTTTTTCCTGCCGAGCGACGTCCGTACCAGCCGCAGCGTCAATGTTCATACTTGCAGCAGCGTCAACGTCCATCCTCGTAGCACAACTGATCGGTTTACACCACGGCGAAATCGTTAAATCCTCGTCTGTATCTACCATTCCTTAACGCGCTGTCTTTATCGATGACTACGAAACCATATTTGCGTTTCCAACACGCGCGACACAAGGCATAAAAATTCTCATACGACATATCTGTGTTCACGTGCTCGTTGTAAACGTGCTTTAGGTTAGTGCCATCCTGCTTAAACAGAATCAAGAGCTTCGCGTTGTCGCGTATCAGGTGTTTTGGAATTTTAGCGTATGTCTGACAAAGATAGAAACAATCGATGTTCGATTGTCGACCCATGGCGAAATATTCCCTGATCGCGTTCTGCTTGTCACAGGCCACGTCGTCGAACACGAATATCGAATCGGGAAGCGCCTCGCTCGGTGGCACGACATCGCTATTGTTTGAGAACGCGCGATAACCGATCTAGTCCATCGACTCGAGCAGCTCCGCCAGGTATCGATACTTCGATTGTTGTTGCAGGGATTTCGAGTAGACGTACACGTTCTCAAAGCGCGCGCCGTGCGGACTTTCGAGCATGCTTATCAACACGTTCGTTTTACCGCAATTGAAGGGGCCGCAAATGATGCAACGTATCGTGTTCGATAGTAGAGGGCCGTGTCTGCGCGCCCTCCCGACCGCGTCGCCCGAGATTCGTCGAACCTTACGGTCGAGATTGAGCACTCCTATAGCCGGCGACCGTCGAACGAATGGCATTTACGCACGCTCGCTTCGAGGAGACACGACCGATAATCGTTCCACTTATACTCGACGGCGATTCGATCGCGCACAGTGATCGGTATGTTTCCCCTATTGACGGACAAACGCGATATTCTCAATCTATCCACCCAACAGTTGCGACTTATCCCGAAGTTCGTTCTCGTACGCGATTTCGACAGATACGTGGAGCTACTGTGAAACAGACTACCCGATCATCTGAGAGTGGACCCCGAGGTACAATGTTGTCGCATGTGTCTGGAGCATTATAATCGTCCGTGGCAACAATCGCATATAGACGGTCCTGCGCCTCTTATCAAAAATTGTAACGAATGCTTAGCGGCGCGGGACTACTCGATACAGCGATAAACGCGCTTCCCTTCGAACTACATATTCCCGGGTATCAATTTTGCGGGTCCGGCACCTCGCGAAGCGATTGGCGCGTGGCGATCGAGGCGTAAATCCGTTGGATGCGGTGTGCCGCGAGCATGACATTGCCTATTCGCGAAATAAGAAACTCGCCGATCGCCACGACGCCGACCGAGCTCTCGCCGAGAAAGCGCGCGAACGTATAACGGCCGGAGATTCCACCTTCGGTGAGAGAGCCGCCGCGACCGCCGTATGGGCTGCTATGAAAGCAAAAACAAAGCTAGGTATGGGTTTGAGAAAGAAGAGGAGGAAGACGACAACGAGGAGGAGGATACTTCCAACGGTGAAACGCGGAGGCTTGTTACCCATTTTTCCGATATTAGGCGCGCTCGGTTCTTTGATCGGTGGCGCGGCGGGTGTCGCGAAGGCGGTAAACGCCAGTAAAACCGCACGGCGTCAACTGGAGGAATTGCAACGTCACAATCGAGCGATGGAGGGTCACGGATTGCATCTAACGCCTTACAAACGTGGCAGCGGTGTGACGAAAAGAACGAAAAAAAAATCGTGGAAGGAAACGTTAAGATCGCTCGAGTTACTGCTCTCCGGTATCACGACGAAACGAATGAGCAGCTGAGCTGTTCGGCGCGTCATCTGCGAATACCCTTCTTCAGAGTGTTTATGCGTAATGCGTTACCGTCGAAGGCGCGACGCAATCGCGAGAGCGGCATCGTGAATCTCGACGACTTGACGGGTTCTGGTACTCACTGGGTCGCCTACGCGAAGAGGGGCAACGACGCGGTTTATTTCGACGGTTTCGGCAATCTTTGACCGCCGAGGGAAATCGAGAGATATCTCGGCGGCGACGTAAATATAACATACAATCGCAGATCGTATCAGACATACGATCAGAGCATCTGCGGTCAGTTGTGCCTGCGATTTCTCTCGAGAATCGGTCGCGATGTCGCTGATCCTTTCGTTTACCGGTAAGAGTAGCGTTCTCACGGCGTGCTATTTCCCCGCCTTAAATCTGAGCGACGACGATTACGAGTTAGGTCTCACGAATTTCGAGACATACAATACTATATCGAACATTGATTCTACGAATAATATGTTCTATTACGACGACGATGACGAAAACGATCGTGATTCTCGAAGGTTCGTACGAATTGAGCGCGATAGATAGATATCTGAACGCCGCTATCTCTAAGAAGCGAAGAATCGACGAGAGCAAGAGGACGAGCGACGACATCATATACGACAAGAGCGACGAGAGGTGCGCGGCCTCTGATCATTCGCGCCAACGAGAACACCATGAGAAGCGAGATCAGGTGCGAGCATCGAATTGACTTCGCGAAACCGAACAACATCGGTTCGCTCCTGGGATTCTCGTCGCGCGTGTTATGACCGAACAAATGACACACGTCCGACGGACCCGTGAATATCATGAGCGTGAACATCATTCGGGTGATGTGCAATATCATTACAAGTGCCTACAGCAACGACGAATCACACGATACACGAGTTTTCCCCGAATGTTCCACCGAGATATAAACTGTCGAACGCTCCGACGTCGATCATTTACTTCCCGATCATCGCGCGAAACGTCACCGATATCACACTTTGAGTCGTGAATCAAGACGGACGACCAATCGATTTTTGCGGAGAGGAGATAACAGTGCGACTTCACGTGCGACGACGAAGGCAGTAGACAGAGATGCGCGAGAGCGAAAGATGCTCATTCTGAACGAGTGGTACGCGAGAGGAGGAGACGCAAACGCTACATCCGCGATTTTATCGCGGAACGATACGATGAGGAAGGTGCACGAGGAAAGAATGAACGAGTTGAATGCCGCGAATATCGCGTTCTTAAGATCTTTAGGTTTCGTCGTGAAAAATTGACATGGCGACATTTTAAGTATCGGAGGTGCCCCGATCTTTGACAATCGTGAGAATAGAAATCCACACTTACAATCCGTACGCTACCACCATGTTCGGATACAGCGACGAGATATGAATATCTATACAGCAACAGTATACAGATCTGTACAAGTTACAGTGCGAAAGTTTTTTGTACATCGAAGGAAAGTTCGCGACGAGAGAGAGTGCGAAGGAAGGTACGGCGAAGGAAAGTACGGCGAAGGAAGTTACGAGAGCGAAGCTAGTCAACAATTGCGTCGCGTTTATGTTATGTTCGACAAGATTCGATATGAGCTCAATAGCGTGGAGATCGATAAGAGCAGAAACATCAGGATAACGACTTTGGATGAAAAACTACGTATCGTTGAGCTACGAGAGAGATAGAGCTTTACAGAACACCGGATGGGAGATACCGCCTATAGCGTTGGACGATTTCAACTTTTGCGTGCCTCTCAACATACTCCTGGATTTCTGCGAGGATTACAAGCGCATAGTGATAAACGCGCGGCACGAACTCATTCTGATACGTGCTCGCAACGATAACAATTGCGTCGTGGCGCATCCAGATCAGAGATCAAAGATCACGCTGTTGAGGATACAGTGGCGAATGTCGCACGTGATATTATTGAACGACGTCAACAATTGTCGCTTCTGCGAACGTTGGACAGCGGACGATATCTAAGCATGGGCTTTCGTTCGTGAGATCTATATGAATTTCCGCTGTTACAAAGTACGACCAAGCATTCATGGGCAGTAAAGCAGCGACGGAATTGGAGAAACCGTGATACGTGATCTTCGCGCTACAGATCGGAAGGAAAAACGTACTGTAGGAAGACGTTTCTAAATTCGACGATTGCAAGCTGACTAATGTAAAACTCTATTTGAATTTCGATTTCTATCCCTACGACGATATGAATCTAGATTTCAAGCGTAAATTCGCCGTGCTGTACGACATGTACGACATGTCTGAAATTTTGAAAGGCGTATTACGGGTGCGAGATCTGCGAACTGTTCATTACTCACCAGATTTCTGCAATATGGTCCGCTCGTAGTCGATTGCTTCCGCCAAAACGAATCGATCAAGAGCGCCACCGTCGATATTCGCGTAGAATTCGAATGTAAAGAGAACGTTCCGGTTAACACAATGGCCTATTGTCTCATTATTCACGATAGTGTGATAGAGTATAACCCGCTGACAAACGTCGTACGTAAACTCACGTAAAAAAGGAAACCGTGGTTTTCCCTATGCAATAGCGATAACGAACATAAAGAGGAGCAGAGCGCAAAAAAACAGGAAACCGCAGTTTTGATAGCGATAACATATAAAGAAGAGTATATAAAAAACGTATAAAGAAGAGCGGAGCACGAAGGTATCGAGTTTCCCCGTTTCGCGATGATATCGAATGTACCGGTCTTCGTCGATCTGCAAGATTTTACCGTTCGGGAGAAATTTACGGTTAAAAAGGTGGCGATATTAAGAAATGGAAAGAAGCTAACTCATCGAGTGTTTCGAGAAACGATATTTTGGAATCTTCTTACAAAGGCGGAGAAATCTAGAGCGTGCTGGGTAACCGCCAATCATCATGGTGCAGTGGAGCGACAGCGATGTCGCCTACAGATTCTCGAAATCCGTGATTCAAAACGGCGATGTGCGACCAATCGCGAGACGCGCCTAGACGAGTGTACGTCAAAGGCTTGGAGAAGAAAAAGTGATTGGAGGAGATTCTTGGCGGCAACGTCATCGCGGACCATGACGTGATCGTCGAGATTATCGACGCGGATTTGGAGAATATAGGGCGCCTGAACACCCTGGACGATGTTCGCGCTTTCCACTGCGAGCGTCACGCGAAGAATTGCGCCATGGAGAACGTGTGCAAATTGTGCGACTGGTGGTCAAAATGACAGGAATGTATCACCGAACTGTAATGTTGCGTTAATGATTTACGATTTATATCATATTATATCATATTATATTATATCATATCATATATTATATCATATATCAGATTGTTTTAAACTATTATATCATATATTCGATTGTTTTAAACTATTATATATCAGAATCATTACGTATATCATTACTTATATCATATTATAATCAGACTCTTTTATAATATTATAATCAGATTCTTTTATAATATTCTATCGCTCGTATCACATACATGCTTGGGGAAGTATAAATAAAAAAAACATTTTTTATAGTATCTCTCATTTTATTTCATCTCAATCTTACATCCCAAAGAACAGAGCAATGAGTTTGCAATCGATAATGTTGTTATGATCAAAGGCATCGCTATCGCATATGACTCTCGAGATATTCTCCGTATCCTTAGCGATAGACGCGATATCTTTGAAACGCGCCAATTTCGTGTCGATCTTTCCTAATATCTTGGTCAACGAGATAACGAGTCGGTTGACGCAATGCTCGAGCTCGAACATGTTATTCATCGTTTCCTTCGACATGGCCAAGCGAGCCGCGGGCGTTTCCAGACGTAATATCGTCAGGTTGTTAATTCTTCCGAAACACACGGTCATATTTTTGATATGCGACGAGGCCGGAAACAACGATTCTCCGTTGGTACTCTGCAGATACTTCGAGAGAACGTGTCGTTGCTCGAGAAGCTGCCTCCACGTATCGGATGACATCGAGATCTCCTTGCCATGACTATCTCTCAAGATAATGTTCACGCGCGAGAAACGTTCAAGAGTGACACATACGTTGAGGAATTTGTATCCGTCTTATCTTAATCAAGGGATATTTTCGTTCTAGAACTCTGACTGGATTATTCGTACAACCGACGTTGTTATAACTCGACGCAATCGGCCTGTCATCGTCGAGCGTTCTCTTCCTCTTCCTCGCGTCATCGCTCTCGTCGACTTGATGCGTCTCGAAACTCTGCGAGTGTTCGATATCGTTACGACATCTTTATAATTGGAGAGATCGCGTGATACTGATCGTTCGTAAACGTTTCGTATCCTTCGCTCTATACACTATATGAAAAGTTCCGTGCCTCCTCCCTCTGCTCCTCTAAATCGTCCTCGCTCGAGAATACGTTCTTCATCTGAACGAGTCTTCTCAGAAGAGCGCGCAATTGTTCTAACAATCCGTCCCTTGGACACACGATATCAAAAATCTCCGGGTCGAATTTATTGGCCATAGTTACACTTCTGATAAATTCGTTGTACTTGAAGAATTGTCGTTTAACGCGAAAGTACATATTACCGTCGATGTATCGAACGGTGGACGTTACGGCGGGTGGAATCCCCGAAAATATCGCGTGCAACGAGTTATGTCTGACGGCTATCATCGAGCAGTCGTCGATCTCGGCCACGATCTCGTCATTGTAAATCGCGAACGTTCGTCCCGCATTAGTATTAACTATAGCCTTAATTTTCGTGTTAAGAGGAAGATTCATATCCTTCAGTTTCTTCGGCCAACTCGGTATCAGCTCGAAACTCTGTCATGTAAACCTCAAAAACCAGTAGTGTTCACGATGGCAATAACAAAAGAGCATATTCAATTTTCCATCCACTTCGCGTTTCATCTGAAGAAAAATGCTGCTGAAGCCACTGCAATGATTTGTGCTACATATGGAGAGAATGCTGTAAGTCATACATGTAAAGATGGTATCAAAAATTTCGCCAAGGAGATTTCAGTCTTCAAGA
Source organism: Pogonomyrmex californicus (assembly GCA_024349325.1). Classification (NCBI taxonomy): domain Eukaryota; kingdom Metazoa; phylum Arthropoda; class Insecta; order Hymenoptera; family Formicidae; genus Pogonomyrmex; species Pogonomyrmex californicus. The sequence continues at coordinate 619,936 of JAECZD010000027.1, forward strand.
TGACCCGCGTGCTGGACCCGCGTGCCCTCAAAAGATTGAAACGGATGAATTGCAAGCACTGCTGGATATAAACTCTGCGCAAACTGAAAAGGAGCTTGCAGAACAGCTTGGCGTTACGCAGCAAACTATTTCCGTACGTTTACATACGATGGGAAAGGTTCAGAAGGAAGGCAGATGGGTTCCCCATGAATTGTCCGAAGACAACAAAAATCGTCGGCGTGACACTGCACTCACTTTGCTTTCAAAGTTCCGGAAAAAAGATTTTCTGCACAAAATCATTACAGGCGATGAAAAGTGGATTCTTTATGATAACCCTAAACGTAGAAAATCATGGGTTGACCCTGGTCGACAAAATCATGGGTTGACCCTGGAATCTTCGACATTGACGCCAAAGCCCAATATCCATGCCAAGAAGGTTTTGCTCTGTATCTGGTGGGATTGGAAAGGTGTGTTGTATTAAGAATTGTTACAACCGGGTGAAACAATCACGGCAGACCGCTATCAACAACAATTGACCAATTTGAGCGATTAGAAGAAAAGAGGCCATTTATTGGCCAAGGACATCGTAAAGTGATCTTGCTTCATGACAATGCTCGACCACATGTTGCGAAAGCGACTCAAGACCATATCTTTGCGTTAAGCTGGGAACTTCTCCCGCACGCGGCGTATAACCCAGACATGACGTCTTCCGATTACTACCTATTCCGGTCGCTGTAGCATCATTTGGCTGATACACATTTCGTGAGATTTGAAGAGATACGAAAATGCATTGATGACTTTATCGCTTCGAAGCCGGTGAGCTTCTATCGTCAAGGAATTTGCAAGCTACCCAAAAGATGGCAAAAAGTCGTCGATGCAAACGGGGAATATTTCGCTGATTAATATTTTTTTGTTTGTTTTTGAATAAAGATTGAATTTTACAAAAAAAAGCTCAGAACTTTTTTGTACACCTAATAATAAAATTAAAATTTTAATAGAATATTTTTACATAAATCAAAAGTATCAAAAGGCGCTTAAATTTGGCGTCATTTTTTTACCTTTTTTTAAAGGTATTTTTGTTCTGATTTATAATTACGCATAAATATTAAATATATAATATCAAAATAATATAAACATTAAATGTTTTAGCAATAAATCTCAAGAAAAATAAATTCTACATCTTTTTTTAATACTTTAATAAAAAATAATCTTTTACATTAAAAAATTAGTTTTTGTAATTGTTTTTTACTTTGAATTCAAAAGTATTTGTCATTTTCATCTTTATACGGATTGATTACTTCTACATTATAGTTACTTCTATATTACTTCTATATTAACAACTATTTTAATAAAGTTTTTTATAAAGTTTTTTGAAACATTGAGAAATGCTTAAAATATTGATTTATATAAATGATTATGTAAACAATTTATCTAAATAAAATGGTTAGACAAAGATGGTGGTTAGATAAAAATGATTAGACAAAAATCGAAAATAAAAACTCCTTCTGTGTTATAAATTTTCATAAACATGTTTTTGTACAGTTCACTTTTTTCTACCTATTAAATCTTCTTGATCATTATGCGCCATTTCCTTATAAAAATTAATTTAAAGAAAACATAAGAGCAAATCGAAAAAGCATTTATTAAATTCAATACAAAAATCTTCTTACTGATTTCCATTCCGTTTTTGGCGTTATTGGAAAAAACATATTTTTTAAAAAGAGATACATATTTAAGCTGAAAAAGAATTTATTACATTAATAAAACAACTTTATTGCATTTTAAAATCATAAATATTTATTGATTTACAATAAAAAAATAAATTATTGCTGCATGCTAAAATCATGTTAAACGCGTTCGAAAAATAATATTGCTACAATGATATATGAATATTTATTCAAATCAATTATTTTATACAAAACAGATTTTTATCCAACGATATGTATACAGAATGATTCGAAATAATCTTTTATCCTTAAAATGTCGGATTCCTGACTTTATTCTCAGACAATTTTTTCTTTTCCAAAATTTTGTCTGAAGTTTAGTTTTTGAACTATTAAAATAAATAATTATCGTATCACGGATAAGACGGAAAGGTAGATAGACTGCAATTCACCACCGTGAGCGCTTACGCGAAGTGCTTATTGTGATCAACAACTTTTTTTTCTCAAAAACATGTTAATGTGTATGCGTATACTTGTAGTTAATCGTTTGATCACAATAAGCATCCCGCGTAAGCGTCCACTGGTGATGAGTTGCGCCGCCCCTGTCTACTTTTCGTATCTGATCCGTGATACGATAACTATTTATTTTAATAGTTCAAAAACTAAGCTTCGGACAAAATTTTGGAAAAGGAAAAATCGACTGAGAATGAAGTCAGGAATACGATTTTGAGGATAAAAAGTTGTTTCGAATCACCCTGTATATGCCTAGACTTTACTATGCAGTTGGACGCATCTTATTACACATTAAAATATTACAAAAGTGTTATTCTAGCTCTGCACGATAAAAACTTTTATGATTATATATACAAGATGCGTAAAAAATTTGAATATAATATCAAATATCAAATATCTATAAATAATACAATTTTAAAAAAAGTTTCGGACAAAAGTCGTAAGGGAGTCATATGATCATGATATTAATTCTTTCGCAAATAGCGAGAATTTTTATGATTGCCATTTTTTTAAATGAGTATATATTTTTTGACTTTAATATAATTCTTCTTACCTTAAATATAAAAGTGTTAAAGTACCAATGTGAAAAGTGTTGAAGTACCAATGTGAAAAGTTAATAGTTTACAAGATATTTTATGACAAGGGATATAAAATATCTCATGAACTATTCATTCTTTGATAGCTGTATCTTAATATTTTTATTAATAGAATAATGAGATAAATTAATTAATATAACGAAAGTATTATCTTAAAAAAAATTGCTTTAAAAAAAATTATGCAATTTTTAGCAATATGCAAATACCTTTTTAAAAAACAGTTATATTCTTCTTTCTTTCTCTGCATTACTCAATTATACAAAATATCCTCAAAATATTTCTTGTCATCTTCTATTATGAAAAAATATAAACATGCTGCATGAAGAATTGAGCATATAGATGAGTATGAATTATGCATATAAAAACGTAACTTCTTAAAAATAATAATTTAAAAAATTTATTACATATAGTCGAATTTGCATTAACATAATCTTTCATTTAAAAATAAACAATTTTTTAAATTTTGAGGAAAGTGATATGTTAAAAAACTAAAAATTTTAAAAGTTTTTATTATTATTATACAGTATTCTTGAAACCATTCAATTTTTGCTTAAACAATTTTTTTCTATCTTTTATGATTTCAATGATATTTGTTTTGAAAGAAAATAACCGATTTTTGTTTAAAGGAATGTTACATTCCCTACAAGTGTGTATGAGTATGAATAACGAATTACTTTGGCCTAAAATATAATATATGAAAAACTTATCAAAATAAGACAGCATCTTAGAAAACTTTAACTCTTTTCATGACAAATTACAATTTACTATGGAGATTAGTGCAAACCAATTCATTAGTTTTCTCAATGTCCTATTGATTGTTGTTGAGGGAAGAATAATCTTCAATCTTTACAAAAAATCTACTAATTCTAGAAAATTTGGATCTTCTCTTGCAACATTGAACATAAAAGGAGCATCATGATAGGTTTGTTTGACAAAATGTTATTATTTTACCCCCGGTTTCGTGCAAAAAACTTATAAAAGATCATCAACATTTTATTAAATAATAGTTATCCTTTTGAATTTATTTTTCCGACTATCAAAAATCGCACTAAACATCTGTCTCGAAGGACTTCTGATGAATGTAAAGACTTTAGTACATCTGCCTGCAAATTCACAGTACCCTATGTGAAGAATGTGTCATACAAATTTAGAAACATAACATAAAAAACACAACCTTAAGTTAGCGTTTTCAGTAACAAATTTTCTTAACAAATACATAACAACAAACAAAGAGAAGATAGATCCGTTATTGAGCTATAATATTGTGTGTAAGATCAGTTGCAAAAACTGTGAGGCGACATTTGTGAGGCCAGACAAAAAGACAATTGAAAACAAGGATTAAGAAATACTGCGTCGACATAAAAAAATTTAGATGTTCTCCTTCTGTAATCTCGAGCCACGAGTTAAAAAAGAATCATGACTTTAACTGGAACAGAATGTTGAAATCCTTGAAATCTCTCATTATTGAATAAAAGAATTATATCTGTAATAATACATATAAAAAGGCAACAATAAGGATTAAAGCAAAACGGATCTTTTGTAGCAACTATTTTTCTGTATCAAACCTGTTTTCCACATTTAAAGTCCTATAATTTTTTTCTTCTCCCTCTTCTCTCCTCTTACATCCCCACCTCCTGCACGTTTTTCTCACATCCATTTATTTTTTATATTCTATATTGTTACGTCCGTGGTTCTGGAGGGAAGATAATACCTTTCGTCAGGAGGAGAAGAACTCGGGTGGACGCACGAAACCTTTTCTGTTCTCACGGAACGACGTTGTGAGGTCGATCCGCGAGTCGAACACGCGTTAAGGGGGGCAGGAATCGGGTCAGCGTCAGTGACGTTATTACCCTTACCTGCGCCCGCGCTATCGGTAGTCCGTTTTTAGGTCAGAGGACCGAATCTCTTTTACTAGGGATGGACCTCGTGCGATCCTCAGGGAGCCGTGAATGGTTCGGGGTCAAGTTTTAGGGTAAAGAAATTGAGACGGAATTTGAGTTAACTGATTTAATAATAATAAAAAGAATAAATTACAATGTTATTCGGAAATTTCTCTGTGTACATTGAAGGGTTAAAATACTGGTCACAAAAAAGAAAAAAAAGTTTTTTATACATAAATTTTGAATAATAATAAATAACAACAAACAAAAGAAAATCTGGATTTTATATACCCAATTGTTCCAATTGGGGTAAAAAATTGGTAATCGCAAGCATGTCGATGGGATCGGGTTGCAGGTGTGGCGGGGGATCAGGGTGAGCGCTGCGGAAAGCCTTGACTGGGACGAGGTAGGGGAGAGGATCACGGGAAATATACATAGGGATGGTATCGGTAATTTGGTGTTTTGAGATCTGATCCCAAAACTGGCTGTCGGGTTTGAATCTTCTTTTAATAAAGAAGGTGCCAGGAGGTGGATGGGTGGGAGAGCGGGGAAATTGGCGGACGAGATTGAAGAATTTCTCCACGTCGAAGTTTTCTGGAGTACATTGTCTTTCAAAATCTGCCGCGGAGCGGAGGGCGGTGGAATACTGTTGCAAGGTGATGTTAGCTAGTCTCGGTTCTACGCCTATCAACTGCTCCGCGAGTTCTTCGGCGTGGCTGGTTTCGCGACGAATCCGCTTATTAAACTTCTCCCGACGGTGTCGCAATGCCCGTTTCGTTCGTCTATTCGGGATGGAGTTCGTTTGGTTCACTGTAAAAGAGAGTCGGATGAAAGATGTGAGGCGAGAGTGGTAAAAAAAAAGGAAATTGAGGAATCGTGATAAGGCAGCTTCATCGAATCAATCGGCGGCTTGCCAGGTTGGAATGTTGTGGAATCGGGGGAGGCAGCTTCACCGAGTTAATCGGCGGCTTGCCAAGTCGGAGTATGAAAAAATTGGGGAGGACAGCTTCACTGAGTTAATCAGCGGCTTGCCAATTTGGAATGTTAGAGTGTTTTAATGAAACAAATATGTAGAGGTCGCGAACCTAACAGCCAGTCTACCGCGGGAAAAAGTGATAAAGATGGACTTACTTTTATTGTAGCGGCAGCTGATGATGGACGAGAAGTGTAATGGCTAGGCTGGATCGAATCACACGAAAAATGTAAGAATCGCGTACAGATTCTAACTGATAAAAAGATTTTTCGACAACTTCGGATGGTCCCGTCCGTGAAGGCGTGGAGCGATGAGAAGCAGGAAGAGAGCGATCCGCTTCAAGTCGCGGTTTTTAAAGGATTCCGAAGGGGTAGGAATATCTGAGGGCGTGATGGATTTCTGCGTTGGTTTGTCGAATGATAGTTTAGAAAAATTGTGAGTATAGAGGAAGGAGGGGAGCGGTGTTCTGTGAATTGTGGTTGTTTTTATATTTCCAGATTTCCTAGCGAATGATGGAATTAGTTAGTAAAAATTTTCCGCCATTCCACACCCTCAATCATTCACTGGTGTGGCCGCCAACGACCGCCAATCGTTTCTTCTTGATTGGCGTTTCCCTTAGTTTCCCCACCAATTTGGGGAGTGTCACCCTCGAACGATCCGACGCGTTTCTTATCCGTTAGGAATTTGCTTTTGTTAATATTTTTTTTTTTTATTGGTATGTCATAAACTTGTCGGTGCCGACAAAGCTGTTTATCCCAAGAATTTTTTTTTGATAGTGAGACATATCTCGAGAGAAATTTTTGTTTATTTATTTAGGGTTTCCTTAGATCGTTCGAAGCGCTTCGTTTATAGATTAGCAGCCATTGTTTTTTTTCCGAAAGAGAAGAATTCGTGAAGTCCCCCGGACGTAACACCCCTCGACTTAGACAAATGTTGGGGGTGCACAACATTTGCAACAATAGGATAATAATTCTTCTCTTTCGGTTCCCTTTTTTTGTGAAGAAGAAGGAAGGAACAGGCGACCACCAAAACCCTTTCCTTATTCCCTCGTTCTTCCTCGTCTTCGCTTACATTAACTAGCGTTACATTAAATTCTCAATACTGTTTAAAATTAAATTGTGCCCATCATTCACTCTCCTCTCCCCCCCTTTTTTTTAAAGAAAAAAAAATATCTTAAGTGTTTCATGCCTAACATTTGTTAATGCGTATTTATTTTGAAAGGACTTATTTCTCCTTGTTGTAGAGGGTGAAGAATGCGCAAAATTTTGATGTATGCGGAGGTGCTTGGATTCGATAAGAAGAGTATTATTACTAGTATTATTATTATTATTATTATTATTATTATTATTATTATTACGATTACAAATAAATTTGGAAGAATTATAAGAATTTCGAAAGGATTTATGATAATTTTGACTTAACTCTATCGTATTCATTATATAGCGTTCAAGAGGAAGGAAATGATTTTATATAACGAACGATCAGCAAACTCTTGTCTCTCTTCTCTTTTTTTTCTCTTTTTTTTACATGTTATATTACGTGAGTACCACCAGTCGCGTCTCGCTTGGTTTGGAATTATATTTCCATGTTCTGCATCCCAGGATGGTTTTTTTTATCTTCTCCCCTCCTTTTTTTCGGGGTCTTAATACAAATGATCAAGCTGTGGCCATTAGGCGTTTTAGCGCTCTTTACCTGCCTCAGTCATTGCGTATCGTCTGATCATATGATATATTTGTTATATTAGGTAAGGTGACGTTCACATGACAATTTATTCGACTGGGCAATTAGATGTGTAGGATTATTATCCTACCACTAATTTAATATTATTAATATTATTATGCTATAATTCGCGGTGTTGGTGATTGCAGATGAGGAGAGAAAAATAAGAATAATAAGTGCTCCCGCTCTCCAGTAGGCACTCAAGCAACATCGATATGAATAAAGAATTAATCGACTTACATTTCCTCCCTCTTTATGCCACAAAAAGAAAAAAAATTAATATAATAAGTTTAATAAAGGAAGTGGATGATATATGTGTACAAGGAACTTAATTAAGTAATTGTTATCAAAATTATTATGATTAAATTATTATTAAATTATAATGTTTATGATTGTTCAACTTAAACATTACTTTATTGACTAAATAAGTATACGAGATAAAAAAAAAGATATAACTAACAGAAATAAGGATAGTATAATAAAAACAAAGGTTGTATAATTGAGTATATAGACTTATTTTTTAGATTGCTGGGAAGGTATCCACGATTCGGGCCTCTTTCTCGACTCGTGTCTTCCCTAGAGATACCAGTGCGTCACGAAGGTTCGTGACCCCCCAGTCGTCCTCGTGCGGCAAGACTAATTTGACATTGCGGCTCCGTTTTCCAATGAACGTACGATGTTAATATATCCACTACGTCCTTCGGCTAGGATTCGGCACAGGGCTCTAATTTTCCTGGACCAAAATCTAGTTGATTTAGCCGGTCCTGTGTAGGCTAGTCCACAGGTAAGAGCCTGCCAGCATAATTCTTGGAAACGTCCTTCCAAGCGGAAGATTTGATGGAATGGTCTCCACACTTGGCGTCCTATGTCCCTGAGATCGATCCGGGCGGTCCTCTGGGCCGAGTTGACTCCCGTAATCAATCCCCTTTGCCATACGTCGCCGTCTTTTATGGCAACAGACTTGTCTTCTTCTATGTCGTTGGGCCAGCGAATGAGTTCTTTGGATTTGCGGTTCATTCGGAAATTAAGTTCTTCCGATAGATCTTGCAGAGCTGATTCTCCGTTTTTTAACCGCACCCAAAACAGGAGCGGAGATTCCATTCGTAGAATCTTACACTCGAGACGCCCGCGAGTCAAACGGCTGGTATCGATGGCTTCCATTCTTCTCCTCTCCTTTTTATTTTTACTTTCTTCACTTCTAAAAAGTTTAATAAATGTTAGGTGGTTGTGGAGGGGGAATAGTAGATAGGAGAAGGAAAGGAAAGAGGTTGTTTTGTTGTTATTATTATTTTTTTAGTTCGAACGAAAATCCTGGTTTTTCCTCTGGTGGTAATAAAGGGTATACTTGGTTTTCGGGGGTCTTACTATACAGGTTAGACTCTAGTGCGCTGGCCTGCTCGGGTTTTTGAAACCTTTTTGTCCCCAACAGTAATAAAAGATGGGTAATAGAGTCCCAGATGGCGCCCAGTAGATGTATGGACCATCCATATACGATATGCAAAGCGTAACCATGTACGATTGTGTCTACTATTAGTTTTATGATTCTCCCGGTGAGGTATATTCCAATTACCCCGGCACTAATATTGCCAAAAATTAAGAATTTATTCCAAAATTTTTTCCATGCTGATGCAGCGATTTTTGGATTCTTCGTCTAATAGATTTGAGAGTGATCCCCCCGTTCAGAGGGATTGGTTGTCCCATCATCCGCCTGGCTACCGTGTTGAGCACCGCCGGTCGCTCAGCAGGGAACAATATGTGGTCTCGTAGATCATTGAGATCATTTTCGGTGTATATTCCGCTTGTAGCGAGCGATCCAGGGCTAACATATTTCCATGTAGGTTTAGTAATAGGTTTCATAATTGTGGGCGGTAATGATTCCACAGGTTTAGGCATGAGTTTATACCATGAGTCCCCTAGGTGATACATAGTGAGTGCGAAAGAGTTGCAATTTATCTGAGTTCCTTGTCGCAATAGTATATGGGTTTGCGGCGTTAAGTAATAGGTTTCGTTTCCCCGAATGACTGGTAGCTGATTGTAACAGTTGTCAGTTCTTGTGATTTTTACTTCTACGCATTTTACGATATGTATTACTTCTCCGGCTAACAGGGCCATATATCCAGGTCCTTTCATTAGATAATAAGCAAAGATATCGGGTGTTTGAGTGGCTATAGCTAAAGCGTTTTTTAACATTCCCTGCTCTAGTTCACTGTTGCAAAAGAATATTTCTGTATAATTGATTTATCTGCATACGGATGTGCTTTTCGACGTATACGAATTTGGAATTCATGTAGGTGAATATATCGAGGTTAGAGACACGCGTTCGTTGTTTGAAGATCGTTACGCCACGCGAGGTTTCGAAGATGATTAATTTGGGATGTTCGGTTCGAGTGAGTGCATAGCCGCATGTTGCGTATTTTCCTTTGCTAGTCAAGGCGAAAGTTGTATCTTGTGCAGTTAATGAATAGACCACTAGTTGTTGTTCATTTACGTTATCTATTATTTTGTCTGTAATCCCACTGTACAATACTCTGTTGTAGCTAGATCTACAACCAACAATAAAATAATAACTAATAATAAAAGTAGTCCGCATGACAACAAAATTAGGTCACATGAATCTCGAACAGTCTTTCGAAAGACGACACAAATGTGTAACCACCGAAATTGCGGCCAGTCTTTCGAAAGACCGTAGAAATGCATCACGCGAGAACATTGCGAAAAAGCCTATCAGCAAATTCCTAAACTTGGTGATCAAACCGAGCATAATATTGATTAATCAATATCACGCAACCGATCGACGCAATCGATCAGAATGCTGATCGGGCATCGATCAAACTATATAATCGGTTACACAAGGCGGAGTGGCAGAGAGTTAAGAATAACGTGTCGTTCGGAATCATTATTATAATTATCGCGCAAGATATTACCAGAGCGCGGCGAAGTTCACGCGAGCCGTACTATCAGCGTCTCAAGTGACATACTCGGTCGACGGCCGCCAGAGTAACGCGACACGCGCCGAGCCGCCCGCCGACGTTTAACCGTGTGTGAAGGAAATAAAATAAGCAATACTAAATCCACGAAATAGTGCATTGATTAAATAAACCAGAAAAAATAAAGAAAGTGTGTTAGTGATTTCGAGAAGATTTCCTTTCCATTCTTTTGATCCTGCTCGGAGTCCCAACTCCTTAGGCTCAACAAACCCGACTATCCCTAATATTATCGTTGTAGCCCATCCGGGGTACAACATTTTGGTGGCAGCGGTGGGATTGTCAAAACCATCTCCAAGAACAACAACTTGAGAGGATCATCGTTAATCGAGCCAGCAGAATCAATCAAGTAAGTCCCGACGTACTGCATTATGGGCAGAAGAAGGAAAAATTTTTTCTTGAAGAAACGAGATAAGACCTGTAATAATAAATTACAAGCAGGCAGAAGAATCAAATTCCCGATAAGCAGAAAAATACAAGACCTGTAGAAAACAGGCGGACGGAAAAGGCCCCGTCAGAAAATAAGCCGCCCACGAAATTGTGTCAAGTGTACAGTGCAATATTAGTAGAGTGCCGACCTACGACAACGAGTGTCCAGTGGCAGCGGAGCAACGACCAGAGAGTCCACGAGCACCGAGAGCCAGCCAGCGCTGACCGTGTACAACGATACCAGGTAGCAAGGACGCTTCACCGACACGCACTACTACACGCAGCCAACTGACACGCCAGCACAAGCAGCGACCATGCGAGCGTATGCGATTTATCTACTAATGTAAGTCCGAAAAATTATATTTTAAAAGGGCGAATGTCCGCAGCGAAGGACAGCGTAGCAAACAGCGTTGCGATTTGGCCAAAAGCGCGGTCAATAAATAATTCTGTAAACTTTCCACATACTGTCTCCGCGTTAAATACCGCGAGAAACGCATTAAAAGAAATACGCGATAACGTGCGCCGCGTACTACAATACGATAGCGACGAAGACGTCCACGTAATAACTGAACGCGAATTTCCATACAAAGAAAGAGATTACAGCTTGCTCGAACCGAACGACACCGACTCTCTCATTAACACATACGTACAAGCGCGAAAAAACATACACACAAACTTACGAGACGGAAGCCTATTTAATTCTTTTAATATATACCAATCTTTAATAAACGAAATGGCTCACTCACCTGTCGAACAACAGAATGAAATCGACAACGAAATTTTACAACTACGACATTCGGTCGAAAGACATGGACCACAAGAAAGTCGAACGAACCGCCGCGTCACAATCGACGCACCGCCCGATAACACTCTCCTTCGAGAATTAATGGATGAAATACGCGATCTCCGTGTGCAAGTCAACGGATTGAGCCGGCAAACACAATTGCCTATGGGCGAACGAACGAGAATATCACAAGATTTTCTACCGCACCCGTTAGATCTAACTTACGGACGTTCGTATTAAGATATACGAAACCAGCCGGGACTGCACTGACATTCCTCACACTGAAAGATGCGCGTAACATGATCCCAGAGATCGACGGCACGTCACGAGGACGCGTGTACGAATTTCTAAACGCAAGTACGTACGCGATAAAAAATACACATCCCGCTGATGAACATTCTCTATTAGAAGCTATTCTTTGCACTAAATTCAAAGGCAAGGCCATGATGGATTTCCGTACGCGAGATATAATAAACTTCGAACAATTAAAACGAGAATTAGGAAAAATAAATTTCCTAGAAAAGGAATATTTGAGCAAACGAAGTACCGCACACTTGCAACTCGAATTTAATTCGCTCAAACAAAAACCAAACGAGAATGCACAAGAATTCGACAGACGAACAGACAATATAGCCATGGAATTATACGAATCCATGGAAGAAGGAAAGAATCATACGGTCGAACAACAACGCGCGATTTTAGAAAATATAAAAGAGCAAGCGCTCTACAATTACCAGAACGGTTTACATGACGAAATTAAATTAATTGTACGATCGCAGCGATACCAAACAATACAGGAAGCAATCGCAGGAGCAACCGCGGAAGAAAAAATGCGAGGACCTAGCATGCGAACGCTAACCTATCGAAACCGACCAGTATTTAAAACGCATACACCTAGTCCCCGTTGTGAAAAATGCGGAAAAATCGGTCATTACGGACACGAGTGTAGGACTAGCCGTTTTTTAAACAGATATACCCTGCCTAAGCCAGAAAGACAACCGCGAATAAATACAATTGAAAAACAGTGTAGCTATTGCAAAAAGATAGGACATTTAAGACATGAATGTTGGACATTAAATGGAAAACCGGAAAACAGCAAAAATTCCGGAAAAATTTTTTCGAATTCGCGAAGAGAAAATTCCGCGAAGAACTTTAAAGATAAAAAGAGCGAAACCGGCGAAGATAAATCGACCGTCCCGCGTCCCGCGTCAGAGTATCGCGTGGCACACGTCAAGGGGACATCGCTCTTTAACACTGGATTAAATGCGATCACATTACCGATTGCAGAGGCCAAAGGTAGAAAAATAAATTTCCTATTTGATGCGGGAGCATCAGCAACAATAATAAAACTGAAACATGTTCTAGACCACGTCCTAATCTATGAAGAAAAAACTAAGCTAACAGGCATAACAGGACATGAGATAATAACATTGGGCAAAGCACATATTACGGTGCAACTGTCGCGAAAAAAGATACGACACCCCGTATACATAGTGCGAGACAATGCGCCAATGGAATACGATGCAATCCTAGGAGCAGATTTTATTTGGAAATACATGACTGCGTTCAATCCAAAAACAAATTTAGTACAATTCCAAAATACAAAATTCAGACTGTACCCATACAGGCGCGTAACCTTAGGGCCGCGCAGCGAAACAATCGTGCAAGTCACGACTAACCAAAATATAATTGGAGTGACGAAACCAGAAAAAATGATACCTGGAATTTTTATTGGATGTTGCCTAGTTGAACCACGAAATTATACATGCCCAATAAGTATAATAAATATTACAGAAGAAGAAAAAATCGTGCAAGTACCACAAGTAATAATAGAAGAAATAAATATACAAGAAAAAATAACACAAGAATCTGTGAACGCAATGCAGACAAAAAATAAAGAGACAAAATTAATAGTTCGAGAAGAGCAAATAAACAATTCTTTGCGCACAGAACATTTAAATGAGGAAGAACGAAAATCTATATTAAGATTATGTCACGAATATAATGACGTGTTCCACCTAGAAGGGGATACATTATCATACACAACAAAGATTAAGCATGAAATATCTGTACGAACAGATTCATCACCAGTAAACGTACGACCTTATCGTTTACCGGAAAAACATAAAGACGAGGTAAATAAACAAATTCAAGAAATGTTAAAACAAGAAATTATCAGACCGAGCGTCAGCCAATGGAACGCACCACTACTAGTCGTGCCCAAAAAGACAGACGCGTCAGGGAAAACAAAATTACGAATCGTAATAGACTTCAGAAAATTAAATGATCTCACAATCGGAAATTCATTCCCGTTGCCCAATATAACGGATATACTTGATCAGCTGGGCAACGCGAAATACTTTACGACACTGGATCTCGCATCAGGTTACCACCAGATATCAATGACGGAGCGAGATAAAAATAAAACGGCATTCTCTACACCACACGGTCATTATGAATTTAATAGAATGTCATTTGGTCTAAAAAACGCACCTGCAACCTTCCAACGATTAATGAATTCAATTTTAACAGGGTTGCAAGGAATTAAATGTCTAGTGTATCTTGATGACATTGTAATATACGGTCCTAGCCTAATAGAGCATAACAAAAGATTAAAATTAGTTCTCCAAAGACTAAGAGAGAACAATCTAAAGCTCCAACCGGACAAGTGCGAATTTTTAAGAAAAGAAGTAATTTATTTAGGACACATAATTACGGAAAATGGAATTTCGCCAGATCCATCGAAATTGCACGCCGTAAAGAATTTTCCTATGCCCAAAAAAGTAAAAGATGTGCAATCATTTATCGGATTAGCCGGATACTACCGAAAGTTTATCGAAGATTTCTCACGAATAGCAAAACCTTTAACAAAACTTACAAAAAAGGGAGAAAAATTCGAATGGACCGAAAAACAGCAAAATGCATTTGATATGCTAAAAAATAAATTAATGATGGCACCGATATTAAAATATCCAGACTTCACGAAAGAATTCCTCCTAACCACGATGCATCAGACTATGCAATAGGAGCCGTCTTATCGCAAGGCGAGGTAGGTCAAGACCAACCCGTCGCGTACGCCAGCCGTGTACTATCACGAGCAGAACAGAATTATAATACGACTGAGAAGGAATTACTCGCAATAGTATGGGCAGTAAAACATTTCAGACCTTATTTATACGGGACAAAATTTAAAATAATTACTGATCATAAACCATTAATATGGTTATTTAACGTAACAGATCCCGGATCACGTTTAATCAGATGGAGATTAAAATTAGAAGAATTCGATTACGAAATAATACATAAAGCTGGGAAAGCAAACGCTAATGCTGACGCATTAAGCCGTAACGTAGCAGCAATAACAAAAAAGCAAACTGACGACGCCGCGTCAGAAAAGCAATATAAAGAAGAAGAAAAGAAACAAATATTATATGAATACCACAACGCACCTATAGGAGGACACCAGGGCGTTGAACGAACAATAAATAAAATACGATTACACCACAACTGGCCAGGATTAAAAAGAGATGTTGAGCAATACATCTCAAAATGTGAATATTGCCAGAAAAATAAATTACAACGACGCGCTAAGGCACCGTTAATGATAACAGATACGCCAACAAAACCATTTGAAAAATGCGCGTTAGATATTGTAGGACATTTGCCTATAACAACGATGGAAAACAAATACGTATTGACATTTCAGGACAGTTTAACAAAATTTAGCAAAGGAATACCAATACAAAATCAAGAGGCGACAACAGTAGCAAAAGAATTTGTCACAAAAATTATATTAAAATATGGAATTCCAGACAAAATCCTGACCGATCAAGGAACAAACTTTACAAGTGAATTATTTAAAAATACGTGCAAATTACTAAAAATACAAAAATTGCAAACGACAGCCTATCATCCAGAAACAAACGGAGCATTCGAGAGATCACATCGGACATTAACCGAATATTTACGACATTATATTAATAATGATCAGACAGACTGGGACGAATGGATACCGTATGCGATGTTCGCATATAATACGACACCGCACACCGCTACGGGATTCACGCCGTTCGAACTGGTATACGGGCACCAGGCACCACTACCTACGGCCCTAACGAGCTCACCGAAATCATCGTACACATACGATGATTATGCGCAAGAACTCCGTGAAAGAATACGAGCCGCGAATCAGATAGCAAAGGAAAACGTAAAAGAAGAAAAACAAAAAGCGAAGGAAACCTACGACAGAAAAACAAAACTACGCACATTCGAAATAGGAGAAAAAGTTCTATTACACGACGAAACAGTTCGGCGAGGGAGATCGAAAAAACTAGACGCGTTATGGATCGGACCCTACACAATTTTAGAAAAATTGAGCGATTTGAATTATAAAATAAAAATGGGCCGCCGAACGATAAACGTGTACGCGAACCGAATTAAACCGTTCATTGAAAATTAAAAGAAAGAAAAAAGCGCATAATACAAAATGATAATAGAAATAATAATAAATAAGAATAAAAATAAAAACATTGGGACTTACCGAAGAAGAATTCCAGCAGGTCCGAAAAATAATCCAATATTCAGAGATACAAAAGCACTACAACTAACAACTAATCAAAAAACTACACTAAATAACTACACTACAAACTAAACTATGAGAGTACGAGGCATGCACTACATCAGGCCCCGGGAGAGCGGTCCCTCGCCTGCGCGGGATTGGCCGCGGGGTCATCCCCCATATCGATCTCATCTAGATCGGCGGCCACCTCGACGGGATCATCCGGGTTCTCCTCGTCCTCCATCACCACGTCGGCAAGTACAGCGTCGGGCATGGATACGAGCAATTCAAATAGCTCCACGGACCACGGTAATTCAAAAATCCTGCCGGGAGCATCATCGGTGGCGAACCAGATGCAATCGCCACACACATAAAAAGTACCATTAACATAAAAGCAATTGACTATCGACAACCACTCGTGCAGACGACGGAAATGGGCCTGAGCGGCAGGGTTGTCAAGAAATCCCTCCACGTCACCATCACCGATTTCGATATCGAGACCTTCATCGTCATCGGACGACGCTTCCGCCACGGCACGATCATCGAACATTGGCGGATCGCGACCAAAATTTCCGTTAAAACCCATGGTAACACAAGGAAGGCACTTCGACAATTGACGAAATGCAGCCAGAGAGCTCATCACAAAAAAGAATGAAATATTAGAAGGGTCACACCGATATAATAAATAAGACACCGAGAGAAATGATATACGTATAAAAAAGCAAGCTCAACAGGTTCACAGGAGAATCTTTTTAACTAAGATAACGAATTCAGAATAAAGTAACATTACACCTGAGAATATGATAAAAAGAAACGCCGAAATCGAGCACCGAAAAACTTTCATGAGAAATAAGAATTTTTTTTTACATTGCAGAATAAAGATATGGATAATCAATGGAGAAGAAGAGAAAAAACTACCATTTGAAGTAGAAAATTTCGAGCATCACCCCGGAATATACTTCGAAGAAATAGGAAAACTGAACATAATCGAGTCATACTGGAAGATAGTGATAAAAATAGATATTTCGCCAATCGAAAAGCGAACAGAGCAAATAGAAGAATACATTCTAAAAACGCAAAATATATGCACTATGTTACACCTCACAAACAAGGGGTCATGTCAGAATTATAATACCATAATTGAAAACAATTACCAGCGGTTAAAACATTTAACAAAAAGAATAAACGCTCTGTATAAAGCATAAGATACAAAAACAAAACGAAGACTAATAGATGGAATAGGAACTATTGCCAAAACATTATTTGGAACAATGGACAATGAAGAAATGATAGAAAATTAATCAATGAGCAACTAAGTATCCTAGACAACAAACGACAGAGCACATAATAAAGAACCAAATCAAAATCATAAACGCGACAATAGCGCATATAAGTAACCATGAAGAAATAATCCAGAACAACGAAAACATTTTAGCTAACGCAATCAAAAAATTAGAAATGACGCTAACAACGGAAATAAGTAGCGAAAATATAAAAGAACACTTTATAATCACCAACGCAATACTTGCGGCAGTGACACAAAACGCAGAAGACACACTAGAATACCTAACTGCGATAAAAAATGGAATACTACACCCGCGACTAATACCGTTAGAGGAAATAATAAAAAATCTTAAAGAAGCAATTACACAAATACCACAAGGATCATATTTCCCATTTAAAATAAGGGAAGAGGGTTGGCATACAATAGAAAAAGTAACGACAATGAGCGCGCACTGCGACAAAACAGACGTCTACACAATCCTATATTTCCCGTTAATTGCACTTCCGCTATACGAAATATTAAATGTAATACCACTACCGGTACCATACAAACAAAACATATCTGCATTAATTGAAACGAACAATCCATTAATCGCTCTGGATACTAACAGACACACATACGCAAAACTGACTCACGAAAAGTTAAACCAATGCAAGCAAATAAATACAAATTACTTGTGCGAACAAATCTTTCCAATCAGAAATGTAAAAACCGACCCGCTATGAGAAATAGATATATATATAGAAAATGACAACTGTTATAACAATTGTAATATTAAATACATAACAATAAAAAATAGCATATGGATAGCCTTAAGCAATTCATATTCTTGGTTATATTTCACACTAGCGAAACAACTATTACAATTTCATGTAAAAATAATAAAGAAACGCGTACAACCATTATAAATACAGGAAAAATAACGTTATCAGACAATTGCAAAATAGTCACATCAGACGCAACAATAAAATCTACAAGCACCAATAAAGGAAAAGAAATAAAAACGTATCTACCAAAATATAACATTACACTTCTAAGCGAAACGTTCAAGACAAATAAGACAGAAAAAATTAAATTAAAAGTTATACAAGACGCAACAGACCTGACAGACTTAACAAAGAAATTGAATGACATGAAAAACGAAATAAACAATAACGAGATACCTTTTTTCCAACAAAAACACTTTGTATATCCTATATCAATTAGTAGCTCATTAATAATAATAATTGTTATCGCAACAATAATAATTGTCATAAGAAAGAAAAAACAAAATGAAATAATAACTCACGCAATGTAGATCGCGCCGTTAGAATAAGCGAAAGTATTCGATTCTAAGCAAACGATTATACCAAAAAATGTATCGGGAAAAAACGAAAAATTATGTAAAAAGCGAAAACTTCGTACCTCCGTTTTCTTTTACTAACGGGGGGGGATGTTGTAGCTAGATCTACAACCAACAATAAAATAATAACTAATAATAAAAGTAGTCCGCATGACAACAAAATTAGGTCACATGAATCTCGAACAGTCTTTCGAAAGACGACACAAATGTGTAACCACCGAAATTGCGGCCAGTCTTTCGAAAGACCGCAGAAATGCATCACGCGAGAACATTGCGAAAAAGCCTATCAGCAAATTCCTAAACTTGGTGATCAAATCGAGCGTAATATTGATTAATCAATATCACGCAACCGATCGACGCAATCGATCAGAATGCTGATCGGGCATCGATCAAACTATATAATCGGTTACACAAGGCGGAGTGGCAGAGAGTCAAGAATAACGTGCCGTTCGGAATCATTATTATAATTATCGCGCAAGATATTACACGAGCACGGCGAAGTTCACGCGAGCCGTACTATCAGCGTTTCAAGTGACATACTCGGTCGACGGCCGCCAGAGTAACGCGACACGCGCCGAGCCGCCCGCCGACGTTTAACCGTGTGTGAAGGAAATAAAATAAGCAATACTAAATCCACGAAATAGTGCATTGAATTTAAATAAACCAGAAAAAATAAAGAAAGTGTGTTAGTGATTTCGAGAAGACTTCCTTTCCAGTCTTTTGATCCTGCTCGGAGTCCCAACTCCTTAGGCTCAACGAACCCGACTATCCCTAATATTATCGTTGTAGCCCATCCGGGGTACAACAACTCCATAATTATTGAATTTACAAGTGTCGATGGGCACTGGATCCCAATAGGTTTCACCTTCCTCTATATCTGTGCAATGAGTGGTAGTGAGTTCACAGGCCACTCCGGATCTGAGTAGCACTCGATTACTATTTATTCGTACGTCGGCTATATATTCCTGTAGTGAGATTTTTATACTGGCGAGTACCACGATATCAGTCCACGTGCCGTACGGATCTGAATACGTGCTCCCCTTGCACGATCCATCGGCATCTACGTGTCCTGCCAATGTTACTGGTCGGGCAGTGGTATGATTCGGTTTTAATCCAGTGATATATCCGTTATGTAACTGATAAGTTCCATAAAAATGCATTCGTTGGCATACTTCGCGCGATGTTTCCTCTATATATGAATATTTGCCATTTAAAACATCCATGGAGTGGGAAAACATTCCGTATTTTTTTATTAATCTGTCTATTTCGACTTTGCATTGAATAACCTTTACTGACTCGAATTCGTTTATTTGTAGAAGTTGTATATAGACATTAGTTGAATTTACGTTCTGTGGCGGGATGTCGCATTCTTCGATATTTAGTAGGGATAAGGTTGTTAGATTTGTTGAGGGCGAGCCGCAGTCATAGCCTATTATCCCATTTTTTTTTGCGAGAGGAGGAAAATGCCTTTATGCATCCCCTGGAGATAACCGTTCCCTCCAGGGAGTATGGGACTCTCCCGCTATTCGGGAACTATCAACTAAAAACCATCCTCTATCTATTCCTACCACGACACAAGGAGAGATCCCGAAACGCAGAGCACAACTTCAGGATCACCCCAGTCCTGACAAAAGAATCGCTTCAGCGAAACGGTAATTATTTGCACTACGATAAAATAACCTGCGTTTCAGGTCTCCAGTACGGACGCATACTAGCCAGACGGGAGACGCGGGAACGAGAGAGAACCCGGAGCCACGAATCCAGTCTGGGAGCGAACACTCACATCAAGATAAGTTAAATAAATAACATACATATATACACCACAATTAGATGGGTAAGGACACGTTAGTATAAAATATCGAGAGGGAACAAAAACACAGGACAGCAGGAGGGGGATACAACGCGGGATGCACCCCGACAACGCAGACGAACAATGCCATTACCCATGCGGGTGGCCAACCGCATCATTCGTCGCAACAGGATATACCATATCCTTCAAGGATGCGAGACTATCCAGGCGAGGAGACGGCCCGCTGTCTGACTCTCTCAGACTCTTCCTTCGTCAGCATCACCTCCTCCGCGAAGGAAGCCACAAGCTCCCAATTCTCTTCACTCGATAACATTATAGGGATCACCGAATCGTCAGTGAGAGCCCTGCCGACTGTCTTAAATAACTCGTCGCGAAGAAACCAACAGGCCTCGCACCTGGACAAGGTATACGACGCGTCGTCTCTGTCGAACTCACAGTGTTCGCAACCCTCCGAGAAGTACTTCCCTATGCGACACAAGTAAACGCTAAAACAGCCGTGATCCGTCAGGAGCTGAGACAGCCTGTACGTGAGGTTTCCGTACTCACGAGTCATCCATTCATTAAAATGTGGGAGGATCATATCTCTCAAACGCGACGCAGGGTCATCGGGACCCATCTCCTCTATTTGCGCTCGCCACACGTCGCGCATAATTTCTCTGCCTCTGTTCCTGACGACTCTTCTCGCTGCCAACAAAATCCTACAGTTATTGCGTCGTTCGACGTCCGCAATAGTGCTATATACATATCGCCTATATTCCGCCAAAAGGCAAAACAAGGGAATTCTGGCCAGTAGCGTGGCCGCCACGAACGAAACCGTGGCCGATACGACGAAATCACCCGAATAGCCAGACGTCGCTGAACACGGTGTATCGGACGCATATTTCTGCCAGTAAATACATAATCCAGCGCCCACACCGGAGATGCGTACAGCATCACCGAGTGAACGACACTGGAGTACAGTAACCGCTTGTTGACCGAGGGCCCACGCAAATTGGGCATCAATATGTTAAGGGCGTTTAAAAACCTCTCCGCCCTCAACGAGACCAGCCTGAGATGCTCGGAAAAACGCCACCGATCATCAATCACAACTCCCAGATATCTCATAGATCCCCTAGTGGAGACAATGGTCGATTCCAGGGAGATCCGTAAGGGATCCGAATTGACACCGCGAGGGCAGAAAAGGAGAGCCTCTGTCTTAGGCGGGGAGACCTCCAAGCCCAAACTCCTAATGTGCATTAGCACTATCTCGCAAACGAGGTTCGCCCTATGTCGCAGGGGCTCCCTCGACTCGCCCGACACCAACAACAACGTGTCGTCCGCGAAACAGACGGCGTGCGTATCACCTGGGGGGGAAACCCAGGTTGAGTATAGCGTCGTACGCAACGATCCACAGCAGTGGACCGAGAACCGAACCTTGGGGAACGCCACACGACATCCCATAGGTCACCGATCTGCCGTTACTCTTGACCGCGATCACCGATCAATTCGACAAATAGTCCCTAATGACGTCAATCAAATAGGGGGGGGGGGAACAAATTTGAAGCACAAAGCCTCCACAATGCGATTCCACGGCAGGGAGTTAAACGCGTTCCTGATATCGAGGCTAATAGCCAGACAGTAGTTACCCCGCGCGGTGTATTCGTCGACAATCTTCCTCATGTGAAGGATCGCATCGCAGGTAGACCTACCCGAGCGGAATCCAAACTGAAAGGGGCTGATGCCACTATTCGGAAGGGATTGCAGGTACGCTAAAATCCTATTCGCTATGATCCGCTCCAATACTTTGCCCAGATCGCTCAAGAGGCAAATAGGACGGAAGGACGAGAGTGCGTCGTCCGTTTTGCCCGGCTTCCGAATCAAGACGAGCCTCGCGCGCTTCCAAATGGACGGAAATACGCCCTTTCTGAGGCAACGAGTATAGCATAACGGCATGCAACGCTGGTTAACAATATGAGCCATCAAGGCTACGCGGGCGGTAATGCCGTCAAGGCTCGGTGCGGCATGACGAGAACACGACTTCTTGAACGCAATTTCAACTTCAGCAGCCGTCACCTCTGGAACGTGATCACGGTCAGATCGAGACATCACCCAGTTTATCTTCTCTCTGGACGGGAACAAAAGACGGACGATCTCGTCGATACGAGAGAAGTCCAAGTAATCGATCGGGGCCAGGGGCTCGCGATCCCTGATCCGTCTCATCACAATTTTGTAAGGGCGACCCCAGGGGTCCCTATCAATCTCATCGATGAGATCGGCCCACGCGGCCTTCTGCATTCTAGAGATCGCGGACTTGACCCTTCTCATATTACGACGATAAGAGAGGCGAAGAACTTCCAAGTCGCCAGCTGGGATATTCCTCTTCCGTGCCCTCACGTATCTCCTTCTCGCCTTGTTACAGTCGACACGAAGGAGCGCAATCTCCTCAGACCACCAGTACGCCCTTCTCCGATGACGAGACCGGATCCTCGGCATAGACGCGTCACAAACGATCGTAATGTCGCCGAATAACCGAGCCGCCAGCCGTTCCGCGTTCGACGAGGAATGATCAACCTCCGTGAGCGAGGACTGTATACGGAAAAATTCCTCGAACTTGTCCTTATCGAGGAGCGCGGCACTCCAACCTACAACGGGGCATCTGGCAAAAACCTCACCGGAACGAGGACGATCAATGTTCCAGTATATAAACCGGTAATCGGACATCGAGCAATTGAACTCGTCCACCCTGCACCTGACAGAACTACGCGGAACGTCGCTCGACACCAGACACAGGTCGATAACCGACCGACCCTGGACTCTCTCGAACGTGGGAATTCCGAGGTCGTTGGCCACGTAAAGACCCATCATGTCCATCAGCAACTCGCCGCGGTCAGAGGTAATCCGATCACCCCAATATGTCGAGCGCGAATTAAAGTCACCGGCGACGACAAATCTAGGTCTCAAGTTAGGACCAATCATGTCATGAATGTTATTTAAAAGCGCGTTAAACTCCACCACGGATCTGCTAGGCGGCGAGTAGCAGCTAACAACCAGGTAGCCGTTGATCGTGACAGCCACAAAGTCGGTACCGCGACGCGCAAGGGACGACGAGATATAACCCTTATTGTACAAAACTAGGACAGCACAGTTAAGATTATCCCAACAGTACCACATACCCGAACCGGCAGGCCTGTAGGGATCCGACACAACTGCGACCGCAATCCTGCGCTCCTCCATCCAGCGGATCATTAGGTCCTGTGCCATCTTGTCGTGATTTAAATTGACCTGAAGGACCTTAGTCATTATGGAAATCCATTTCCACGTTCTCCGCAGCAACCAGCCTCCGAACTGGCTTGAGCTTCTCCGGGAACTTGATCGCCCCGCAACGCACACTACCGACTCGGTGATTGTGCTGAATACCCACCTCAAAACACACACCGAAGCACACCGGAACACTGCTTGGCTACGTGTCCCTTTTCACCGCACTTGTAGCACGAACCGGATCTGTCGATATCACTCTTGCACGCCGAGCTCAAGTGGCCAAAATCGAGACACCGGTAGCACTGCACCTTCCTCTGGGATTCAAGAGTGACCCTGACATTGGAGTAACCGATCATAAACCGGCCCTCCCGCACGAGCCTCAACGCCACTACGAGGGGACATTTGACCCAGACAACGTTGAGCCTGTTCCCGAGTTTTAGAGGGGCACTGGGATCGATACCGTCACTTTTACAGTTACACGTACTCGCGATCGCGTTAACTATCTCTCCTCTCGACACGGAGTCCTCTAGACCGTATAACTTGACTTCAGCTATCTTCACAGGACGTGACCTTCACACTGGGACTCACCACTTGCCTGATCTTGTCGGCCAGGAGATCCGCCTTGGCCGAGTTGTCCTCCCCGTGTACCTCTATGAGGACATTGCCGGCAGTGTATCTCGTGCTGGCTCGAGAAATACCCTGTTGACTTAGGGGGACCATCTCCCTGACCTTCCTAAAGGCCTCGGGAATCATCTCCTTGTCTTTGAAGTTGATAACCACGGCGGAGGACCTAGGGGCCGATCGCCCACGCCGATCCGTATCCTCATCCTTCCCCGAATCCTTCCTCCGAGGGACTCCCTTTCCTCCTCTCCCCAGACCGGGTAAAGAGGGGGGAAGAAGCGAGTCTCTCTTATCCTTCCCACTGGTCCTCTTCCTCTTCATCCTTCTACCAACTGTCCTCCACTCTCCGTCAGTGTCCGTGACGGAGGGAGGAAAAACATCCGTAGCCGACAGGTCCGAGTGATCCGGCACAGACTTGGCGGTCGAGGATTTCCTAAGCTTGTTGTCCTTGATTCCTACCCTCTTAACCACGGAAGAACCCGCGGATTTACGCTTTTCAGGCGCATGTGCCACGGAACTCGAGTCAAGAAAACCGTGAGAGGTGAACAACTCCACCAGCCGACTAAAGACTACCGAGGCCACTCTCTCCTCAACCACCGGGAGGCTATAGGAGCCCTCATCATCCCGCACAGGAGGAGCACACACCTCACTGTACAGCTTCTTCCTGGGCTCCTCAGGGGGATCCCTAGGGGATCTCCTCAAACGACGTGGAGAGGTGCGATCCTCCCTCGAAGCAGCTGGAACATCCAGGAGCTCGGTACGATCATCCCGCGACCTACGGCTCTCCAGAGTAAGGCCCCTATTCTCCTTCTTCAGATGCTGGATCTCCTCGTTGAGGGCTTTAACCTCCTTGGAGAGCGACATCACCGTACGCCTCAGCTTATCGTCGTCCGACTTGGCCTCGGCCCTTCTGGTAAGCTCCTCAGAGATAATCTTCATCTTGCCAAAGTAGGAACGGAACTTACCAGAGAAAAGAAATTAAGAATTTCCCCCTTCAGCCTACCACACCTCGAGCGGAGAGACTCGACTTCGTCAGCAAAGTATGCCAGTCTAGCTCCAAGATGAGTCGTCGGCATCTAGAGGTCAACCGGGTCATCGATCGCCTCCGGTTCATCCTTATCCGCGCCGTCTGACTCGTCGCTGACGGCAACGATCGCTCTTCTCTTCCTCGTCGATCGGATCCCACGCTGCTGGACGAGGACAGTCGATCGTCTTCCAGGCGAGACGACCTGGTCCCCAAGTCTCCCGTGGGCCACACAGTGGCCGCCTCCTTTGGGACCGGTTTGTATGGGCCCTTGTAGTTGGAACCCGGTGAGCGACCCCTCTTGAGTCTCTCCAGCATCGCCACATCATGGGCGGTGAGATCAGCCACGCTCACCGATCGTTCGCTCAGCGCCGGAGACCGTGTAGAAGCATGGCCCACACTGAGCCTCTAAGGAGTGGCCACAGGAAGGCGCTCAATATGCACCTTGGCGTCCTCCACCGACGCGATCCTGGGAACTCGCGATCAAGAAGGAAAAGTCAAACTCGTGTCCATGGGTATAGCCTCGGTCAATACAAAAGATCCGTCCGGAGAATTAATATTTTGCGGATCCATCCCTAATCAAAAAACAATAAGCGGTTCGCCCATCATGGGAGCCCTACCGCGGTAGGGCTACTTCCCCGCTGAAAAGAAGTCCCTAGTGAAGAGTACAGAAGCCGAGAAGCGGCTTGTCAGGCGGCCCACCCTATCTGCACTTGTAATAAAGACTCTACTGAAAAAGGTTACGGGCCCGCGCCATGAATGATGCTAAAGGTTTATCGTCACCCCTATTACACGGACCCGTACCCCTCCGAAGGGCGGACATCCGTGCCTCAGGCTAGACGGTGCTGCAATTTGTCCTATGCAGCTCCGGGTATGGGAGAATACTGGCCACATAACTCTCCACACACACGCCTTCGAGCCCCCTTCAACCCCGACATAGGCTCCAGTCACTGGGAGGAGAGCGGCCATCACGACATGGGGGTTCACGGGATCTTTGCCTGCAGTCTCCCGGAGGAGGCTGCAGGACTTATCCATATTACTACCCCAGAGGTCGCGACGCCAGCCTCAACCTCCCAGCCCGGTCGGGGGGCAACTACTCCCCCCTTGGTTAGTCTACCGGGAATATCCAAGGACCCTCCACCGTGTCTCACGCATCCATCACACATTCTCTCTCTCCCAGTCACACCAGCTCGGGTATTCCGAGTGCGCGAGGCCCGTACTGGCTCACGGAGGAACCAGCCCCTGGAAAAAGCCTATTATCCCATGCGCTTTATGAAACCGGATTGTTAAAATTGCTATTATACTGCCCAGCAATTATGGAGATCCATCTGAAAATGGTTATATTTTTTTTTATATTATTTAATATTATATTATTAAATGGTTATATTATTTATTTGGAGGTAACTTAATATACGAAATTCGTAAACGGTTAGGATGGACGATTCGACTATTTTTCTTTATTCTAATTTTTACGTTAATTTTATTTAATATTTCTAGTACTTCGTATGGTCCGGTATACTGATCCCCAAATTTACCCGGTTTAGGTCCCTTTAATAGAAAAACATAATCCCCAGGTTTAAAGATTTGAGGATTGATTTTTTTGTCATAATATTTCTTTGATTTATGTTTCGCATTGATGATATTTTCACGCGAGTTCCCTCAAAGGTTATGGAGTTGAGTGACTAAGGTTATCAAATAGTCATCATAGCTTGTTAATTTATCTTCTGGTGCTAGAAATTTTTCCGAAGGTATTCTTGCAATTTTTCCAAATATTAATTCGTATGGAGTATGTTTTGTAGCTTCGTGTACGCAGATGTTATAATTAAATATTGCGAGGCTGACCCATCGGTTCCATTGTTCTTGTTTGTTTGCATATTGTTTAAGATACTCTCCTAGTGCGTCATGCGATCGCTCTAGAGATCCATTGGATTGAGGATGGAAGGCGGTTGTACGAAACTTACGGATTCTAAAAAGTTTTGCAATCTTTCTCATTAAATCGCTGACAAAATTTCTTCCCTGATCGGTTAATATTGCTTTGGGTGCTCCGAATATACAAATGAATTTATTAATAAAAGCCTCGGCTATTGTTTCAGAGGTTTGATTTGGTAGGGGGATTCCCATGCTGAATTTAGTCAATTGATCTTGCAGTTAAAATGTATTCGTTTCCTCTCTCAGTTTTTTGTAGAGGCCTGACAATATCCAATGCTACTTTGTCGAAGGCTGTTCCCGGAGTATCGGTAATTATCATGGGTTGTTTCGTTTTAACGCGTACTAACTTTTTCAATTGACATTGCAAGCATTGCTGAATATACCGTTGGACGTCAGATTTCATATTTTCCCAATAGTAATTATGCTTAATTCTGTTATACGTTTTAGTAACGCCTCTATGTCCACCTGTAGGTGAGCAATGTGTTTCGCCTGTCACGTCACGGGCGGTGGCGATGTTGCCAAGCAAATCACCACGTGGCATCGGACAAAGGCGGGAATACGCTCGCCTCTCGGCGACGCTGCCAGCAATCGAGCGGCAAATCACCAGCAGCGGTTCGGAAGAGTTAAGGAGTATTAACGTACGAATCCCTGATCACTAGAATAAACGTGCGATTGAGCAGCAGGGAATCTAATTCTTAGTATTAGCGCGATCGCACCTGGCTATTATTCCTCACGGTTAAGCAACGAGATGGAAAAGTTCGTGAGTCGGCGCGAGACAATGACGTCTGAAGCAGCGTTAGTATCGTCAAGATAATATCGAGCGCGGATGTGTTCGATAGCCTCTCCTTCTTCTTCAAGTACTTCTAGGGCAACAACGAAAACCTCGGAACACGCGTCGCAGTGCTCGATTTCGCGGATTAACGAAAGCGGGGTACGACAACACTCGCAGAAATCTTGGGACCCGGTGAATCCGAATTGAAATGAATGAATTAGTTCCAAGCGGTAAGAGAGGATGCCCTCGGGTATTAATTCCTTACAACGATAACAGAGAAACTCGGCGCTATTAGGATAATTGTCGGCAGCTGAATTATTTACGCGGCAATAACCGAAGGAAGTAATGCAGCGCACTGAACCGACGCGATATTGGAATATGGCGGCTGGATGCGTGCGCAAACCGCGGATGGCATCAGGCCGAGGGAAGCACATGACACTAATTAATTAATAGTATCCGCAAAGGTAAAACGCGTCCATGTGTGTCGTTGAATAATATTACGGAATATTATTGGAGCTAAAAAGTTTGAAGCAAGCAGAGTTTAAGAGTGCATTTCCCGAGTGGAGTCGTCGGACGGGGCAAAAACTATGCCCAAAAAAAACAAAGGGGTCGGTCGTAAACCCTTCCGGTCAGGCTTTCCCTTCGTAGAAGCGATCGTTGAACTTGCACGGACACGTTCGGCTGACGCAACAGGGAAAATAACGCGGGAAATATACGCGTATACATATATCTTATAATAATTTGTTAACAATTTAGCTACTTACCTTTCGTTGGAAGCTCTCTGCAAATAGTCTTGGAGAGAGATTCGCGGCTGGGAGCGGGGTTCTTGGGTGATGCTGGCTGGTGCGGGCTGCCCGGGCAGGGCGCCCCAGAGACGATCGTGCACCAGGAGCTCGTACTCCCCGTCGAAGGTTACCTCCTCGCCGATGATTGCGTTGTGATCGAAAATCGCGGCCACATAAAGATCGTATTCGAGGTGTCGTATAGCGTTACTACGCCCCGCTCGATTTTTCCGTGCCTTAGGCATTCGACAGAGGCTTTAGGTATATATTATATTTAATTAAAAGTTAGGGTTAGGATATCACATTCGGCTGCGAGCCAATTACGCATTGGTTCGGCGTCGCGTCGGAATGCAGGAGCTACCACGTGCTCGAAGTCCGATGTTTCCTTCGTGGTAAGTGCGGATGACGCACAACACCTTGCCTCCAGAAACGATCGGAATTCTTGCTTTAATTATGAATTAATCGATTAATCAATATTGGAGTTGCTATTAACACCTAGTAGCCTCGTGTCCTCGCGAACACTTCCGTTAGTAGACGCGGTGATGAACCGTATGAAAAAGCAAATACGTGGTGATTCGAATTTTATATTATTATATTCAGGAGATTAATTAAAAGTTGCACGCGCGAAGCTTTATTCTAATGCGGACAGAAGCGGTGATGGAGCGTTGTGAAAGAACGAACACGTGGCGATTTGAATTTAATATTAATATATTTAAACAATTAACTAAAAGTTACACTCACGAAGCTTTATTCACTAATACGAGATAAACAATTGAGGTCGCTTATTTAGAACTAGAAATTGTAGCGGAATATGAACTAGAAATAGAACGACTACGAACTAGAAATTGAATAAACAACTTGAACTTGAATTACGTACTAGAGATCGGAGCAAGACGCTTGCGATGTCAACTGTTCGACGACGCGCACAAGAGTGAACGAGTATGGCCGCGTGCTGTAGCGCGTGCCTGCGGCGGCGCTGTTGCGCAACATGGCGGTAGCGTGGGTACGCCAACGCACGTGGCGTTGGCGGCGGCATAGACTATAGAGTTAGGCTAGATGTGCATATCTATGGCGGTCGTTGGTCGGCCAATCAGCGCGTGGCTGACTGGAGATGATGCGCGTAACGGTAATGCGAGCTTTATTGTAGTAATAATCTTACAATTAATTAAACTGATATCGTTATCATTAACATGATCTTATTATTAATGCAGGTATTATATTTAGGTATGTTTAAGGAACATTATATTTATTCTTATAATTTAAATATTTTTAAAGTATAATTATAAAGTATTTCGTGTATTATATCAAATATTGTTGTTTATAGTTAGTAAGAAAAGTGGTTAGGATAATCGAATACATGTGTTATTAAATGTTAATATTTATAATTATTGAAGAAGACGGTTAAAATAATATTACATCTATGTAGCATAATAATGGTGGGGCGCGCCATGTTAGGCGAAACGGCAGGAGAGCCAATGATCGTTCTCGGTCGCTGGCGATGAATTATATTAAGGTGATATTACATGCGTGGAAGGGGGAAAAATATAAATGGCGGCTCTCCGGACGTTACATTTAATTAATGGGGTAGAGGTTAGAATGAGACTCGTTCGCTCGAGAAATGCGTTTTGTCTCATGGAAGCCAACTCAACCTCGAAAATACTATTCTAGATGTTAGTTTGCTCATAAGAAGAGCAAAAATAAGCTCCGGAATGTTACTCGATCATGCGAAAATGTTGAGTAAAACAACCGCCAAGTATCCTTTGACCCGAGTCAAAGTTAAAACGTTCACGATTCACGCAGGAGTGGTAGGAGAATCGATTGATAACGTGATACTCGACCAACTTCCAAAACGCGTAATAGTCGGATTCGTCAATAACAAAGCATTTAACGACGATAGAAAGCTAAATCCATTTAATTTCAAAAATTACAATATAAATTTCTTCTCGTTATATGCCAATGGCATACAAATTCCGAGCAAACCGCTCCAAATTTTTCAAAAGACGAGCCGCTCTACATGGAGGCTTATAACACCCTCTTCTCGGGAACTGGCATCCATTTTTTAAACGAAGGGAATTCCATAAGCAGAGAAAATTATGCCGATGGATTCACGCTTTTCGCTTTCGATCTCACTCCCGATTTATCGGCAAATTGTGTGGGACATTGGAATCTTGTCAGACATGGAAGTTTACGGTTAGAGGTACGATTCGAAAAGGCGATTACAACAATGATTAATTGTATCCTTTACGCAGAGTTTGAAAACGTGATGGAAATCGACTCTTCGCGTCAAGGCATTGTAGATTTTAGCGGATAAAGACAATGGTGGGAAACCTCACCCCCCTCTGTAGTCATTCCTTATATTTACTCGAATTACAACGGAAAACAGCTTCAGTTTTACTCGACACATGAACTATGCCGCTTCGAAAAAAGGCATATTCTACATCATGGATATAATCGATATACAAGGTTTCCGTAACATCGAGGAAAAGTTTATACCGAAAGAAGTTGCGCTCATTGGGGTTAACGAAACTTTCGTAGATCATTGGATTGTGCTGCCACCGTATCCGTTCACCGAATTACTCGAAAAATCGAGAAAAGACAACTGGCTCTCGCAAAACTTCCACGGTATCGAATGGATTGACGGAACAGCCGATTCCGAACATTTCATGGTGAAACTACGTGAAATTGTACGACGGGTACGTCACATATATAGCAGAGGTAAGAAAGTACTTTATTTGCAAAAGACGATCGACAGAAACATATATAATCTAGAAGAAATCTCTCCCGCATTCAAAAACCTAGCGGAAGACGAGGAGCATGAATTACGCTGCGGTCATCATGGGTTTCATCGAAATTCTAACAAATTTCGTTGCGCGTTACGCAATGCGTGCAAACTGAGATACTGCAATCGCAAGAAGGCAGTTGTGATTCGAGCAACGATGATTCTTTTACTGATGAAAGCTTCAGTGACTCCGATACAGAAAGCGGAGTTTTTATAATAAAACAAAATTTTCCGAATCTCCTTAGGTGGAGAAGTAAGAGATTGGAAACAGAACAAGCGGAGTGCGAACAAATGAAAGCGGAGAAAGAAGAGCTATCGAAACACATGAAAAAAAGGAGACTTCTACCGTAAAATTCAAGCAAGGGCAAGCATATAAAAATATAGTGACACTAGAGAGGGGGGAAATAATTGAATCGTCTTCCCTTTCTGCGAGAGATGAATTCGCTCGAAATCTTACGGGCACTGCGTCATCTCAGTGTTGGACATGCGGGTATATCCTACCGACAGAATCCCGATGGTGTGGACGAAGTCGACAGCCATCGTCGCGAATACCGATAATCACGATCGCCCTGGACAACACTGGGTTACCTTCTATATAGACAAGTATGGAGAAGGCACTTATTTCGATAGCTACGGATTACCTCCCTTGGATTCTAGATTCAATCTACGACTTCAACGAAACTCTATTATCCATAGATAGAACATCATGCGTCTACAGGACACGTGATGTCCTCAGATTTGTGGACAATATTGCTGCGTATTTCTTTATTATTTGTCCCGTGGTTATAATCTTAAACAATTTCTCGAAACATTCAGCGAGCATTACGAAGATAATGATAGATTAATTGTACAATTATCTCATAAAATCTTTCTTCATGGAAAAAGTAAATGCGATAAATATCATATAACGTGCTGCCATATACAAACTTGTACTTTTAAGAATAAGTAAATATTAAAAAACACTATTATGAAATGATATGTACAATGATGTATAAGGTGTACAAAAAAGTTCTGAGCTTTAGATTTCATACAACCGAAATAACAATTTAAATTTAAATTTTATTTATCTTCCCGCCCTTTTGCGGTTTTGAAGCGTTGACATTTGGTCTTCTAAAATGCCATACGGTTTGGCGTTTGATGCACATAATCTCAAAAATCAGCGTTCACGATGGCAATAACAAAAGAGCATATTCGATTTTCCATCTACTTCGCGTTTCATCTGAAGAAAAATGCTGCTGAAGCCATTGCAATGATTTGTGCTGCATATGGAGAGAACGCTGTAAGTCATACTACATGTAAAAGATGGTATCAAAAATTTCGCCAAGGAGATTTCAGTCTTGAAGATGAACCGCGTGCTGGACGCCCAAAAGATTGAAACGGACGAATTGCAAGCACTGCTGGATATAAACTCTGCGCAAATTGAATAGGAGCTTGCAGAACAGCTTGGCGTTACGCAGCAAACCATTTCCGTACGTTTACATACGATGGGAAAGGTTCAGAAAAAAGGCAGATGGGTTCCGCATGAATTGTCCAAAGACAACAAAAATCGTCGGCATGACACTGCACTCACTTTGCTTTCAAAGTTTCGGAAAAAAGATTTTCTGCACAAAATCATTAGAGGCGATGAAAAATGGATTCTTTATGATAACCCTAAACGTAGAAGATCATGGTCAACCTTCGACATCGACGCCAAAGCCCAATATCCACGCCAAGAAGGTTTTGCTCTGTATCTGGTGGGATTGGAAAGGTGTGTTGTATTACGAGTTGTTACAACCGGGTGAAACAATCACGGCAGACCGCCACCAACAACAATTGACCAATTTAAGCGATGCATTAGAAGAAAAGAGGCCATTTACTGGCCAAGGACGTCGTAAAGTGATCTTGCTTCATGACAATGCTCGACCACATGTTGCGAAAGCGACTTAGGACCATATCTTTGCGTTAGGCTGGGAACTTCTCCCGCACGCGGCGTATAGCCCAGACATGGCGCCTTCCGATTACTACCTATTCCGGTCGCTGCAGCATCATTTGGCTGATATACATTTCGTGAGATTTGAAGAGATACGAAAATGCATTGATGACTATCGCTTCAAAGCCGGTGAGCTTCTATCATCAAGGAATTCGGAAGCTAACCAAAAGATGGCAAAAGGTCGTTGATGCAAACGGGGAATATTTCGCTGATTAATATTTTTTTGTTTGTTTTTGAATAAAGATTGAATTTTACAAAAAAAAGCTCAGAACTTTTTTGTACACCTAATAATAATGTTTTGTACATAATAATAATAAACTTAATGATTTTGTAACTTAAATTCCAGTCCTCTTATTTTTCCTCCAACGTAAAATTAATCCTAGCTACATTACTTTAAGCTAAAAATATCTAAAACATTTTGCAGACATTGCGTTTGTCATAGAATAAGAGCTTCGTATAACTCCGAGGTCGTTAAAATATCTAAAGCGAACTTGTTCGTTTCTGTTTTCCCATTGCATTCCATTCTTCGCTGGTCAGGTATCCTCCTTCAACACCCCGTCATCTTTCTTGTCCTTCGCCATTTTATCGCACCCCCCATCAGACCCCGGAACAAATTCTCCTCAGGTGTCCGCCATCTTTGCACACACCATTTTGTCGAACCCCGAACGGCCCCAAACACTTTCACCTCCTCCTCCCTATCTTTTCGTCTAGCATTTTGACAATCACATCCCGGGCAGCTTTGGGAGCATTCAATCACGCGCGTGGGCAACTATGGGAGAATCCAATCAGAACGCCCAACTAATTACCTAATTATTTCTGGCCACGCCCCTCAGCCAATCAGAACGCTCCATTTCCATGTAAAGGCCCTATCTTGACAGCTGGAGGCCATGTCTCTGGCGCAAGTGGGAAAGTGGTGGGGAGTTGTTTTGACGCCCCATAGCAGCCCACATGTTACTGACGGTCCTATGAGGAAAATTTATATAAATATTATAATAGTATCATATGTTTCTATAATAACAGAATTTATATAGAATTATATTCATATACTCTGCTCTTGACAAACTGCTGAAAGAAATATAACAGAATCTACAAGCAAAATTAAATGACAGACTGGTACAAGAAACAGAGTAGATCTGTATTATTTCTGATGATTATTATATTCTGATGATAGATTGCTGACAGAAAGCGAGCAGATCCTACTGACATCGGTTAGATTATTAATAGAAAAGAGACAGAGTCTGCTGTGACACTTGCCGGCAGACAGAAAACCAAGCAGGACCTGCGCAACGCAGTTTGATGTCGGATTAGCCGCACAGAAATCGAACAAGATCTGCATAATACATTTGGACAGCCCAGACAGGGCATATTCTGCACAGTTAATAAATAGAATATAATTGCAAACTTGCGTTCAAATTAGATTGCGTTTGTTACTCGCATGTAATATTTGTTAGATTCTCTACATAATCGAAATTGCTATAATTAAAATTCAAATATGCCATTATTATGTATACATTTTTTATATATACACTTGGTGTAAAATGTCTATCTTCGTGGCAAGAAAATTAATAAATATAGTATCTGTAAAACAATTATTGATGCTTGTATAAATCAAGAGCCATGGTACATATCTTTGAAAAAATTTAATAATTTACTTATGCTGTACATAATATAATTAATTTTTCTGTTGTAGCCAGGTCTACAACCAATAAAATAATAACCAATAATAAAAGTAGTCCGCATGGCAACAAAATTAGGTCGCATGAACCTCGAAAAGTCTTTCGAAAGATGACACAAATGTGGGACCGCCGAAATCGCGACCAGTCTTTCGAAAGACCGCAGAAATGCATCGCGAGAACATTGCGAAAAAGCTGATCAGCAAATGCCTAAATTTGATGATCAAACCGAGCGTAATATTGATTAATCAATATCACGCAACCGATCGACGCAATCGATCAGAATGCTGATCGGGCATCGATCAGACTATATAACCGGTTACACAAGGCGGAATCATCGGAGAGTCAAGAATAACGTGTCGTTCGGAATCATTATTATAATTATCGCGCAAGATATTACAAAAGCGCGGCGAAGTTCACGCGAGCCGTACTATCAGCATCTCAGCTGACATACTCGGTCGTCGGCCGCCAGAGTAACGCGATACGCGCCGAGCCGCCCGCCGACGTTTAACCGTGTGTAAAGTAATAAAATAAGAAATACTAATCTCAAGAATTTGTGCATTAATTAAATAAATCAATTAAAATAAAGAAAGTGTGTTAGTGAATTCAAGAAGATCCTTACATTCTTTTGATCCTGCTCGGAGTCCCAACTCCTTAGGCTTAACGAACCCGATTATCCCTAATATTATCGTTGTAGCCCATCCGGGGTACAACATTTTTCTATTAATAAAACAATTAAAAATTATTTTTTTAAATAAGAAATAAAAGAAGTAATAGAAACCTTATTTTTCAAGATTTTTTAGTAATAATAATGTTAGTTTATATCAACAATTGGCTGTTAGGTCATATCGATATTATATTATTGGATTAGCTTATATATATTATTCGACCTGCTCGTATTATATTACTGATTTTCATTTCTTTTTGACATCATTACCTACATAAATCTCAGAGATAACTTGAAATTTAACTACCATATTTACATCATACCTTATTATTATTATTATTACATCTACGTCAATCTATGTTTAATGTCAATATCCCTGTTTATATATAAATATATATATATATATATTTTTAATATTCTTTAATCGTATACCTTTGAATTTACACATTATTCACTTATCATCCCTATTTAATATTCTCCGATTCACATTTCCGTTTCATAAATAATTAAATTCATGTTATTCTCATTTTGCATCGATTAAATATTCATATATAATATTCATATATGTAAACCTGTATTTCCGATATCATGGCATTATTTTATTCACCACTATATTTTATGATATAATTCTCATTAATACTTTCATTACTATTATTATATTATTGTTGTAATTACTATTATATCTATTGTTTCTATTATTATTATTATTATTATGTAACTACTTATCCGTGTTACATTTAATATTTTACAATAATCCTAGAAATCATCTTTTCGTCATACTAAATAATTTGAATCATAATTTCACAATCAATTACATCAACAATCATAATTTTACAATATAATACTCTATCCCGATTATTACATTAAATAAACATATTTTCCCGTGATTTCCGCTCGGTCGCGAGTTCAATCCGAAATATAATTCGTAATCGTATCCAGTATCGCCATTGAACACAAATACATTAGATATCCCTTTCCAAACTCCGTTAACCGTTCTCCCCCATCTCGGGACGTAACACGATCTTAAGACATAAAAGACATACCTGTTACAGTATCAGCATCATTACGAACAGACTTGCCCAGAACATAGGTTAACCTAAATTTAGATAGATAGTACCTGTATCTCAGCAACATATTCCTATTCTTTATAATAAGAGATTATACAAATTATATTGGAACAGAAAATGACACATCAAAAAGACGCATAAAGATCCGTCAAAAAAAGTAATAGACAATAGTTTAGAAGTAACATAAATTACAAAATTCAAAAAGCATGATATAGAAAAGTCATCTGAACTATTCTTTATCGATATTCTTAACGCAACAATTTATCTCATAAAAATTATCTCATAAGTTAAGATCATTAATTAATATGAATACGAACTAAGTTGATATTTAGAGAATAAACATTATTTTATTCATTATACACTATAAAAATAAATGATATATACCGTAAAATCCACTACAAATCTCAATGTATAATCCATCAAAGAAGTGAAATCGTATCATTAAAATAAAAGAATAATGCTTAGCAGCAGGATTACATATGCAAAAGTAATATACTAAAGAAGTTATCTTAATAAAAAGTAACTAATATAACACCACAATACATTATGACAAGGGACAATATCTGCAGCATTATCTGACACAAATCTCAGTGTTTAATCTTTAAAAAGATTTTTATATAATCTAAATATACATATAAAGTAATGAAAATCACTAATCACTAAATTACAAACAAAATTAACAGAATAAGAAATAATAGTAATTAACAACTAGGTTTCATATTCAGAGATAGTAAAGTATAGGACACTCATAATACTATCTTCATAAATAGTTTATGTATACATCTAAATTAGAAATTCTTCACAAGAGATTCTTCACGGAATCGTAAATTTTCCATAGGAATTTTCGTCACTGCAAATATAACGGTCGCAATATGTACCGCAGACACTCGTGTACAAAACACACATCAGACACACAATTAACATACCGTTTCAAAAATAAAAATAAATAATGAATCACGATCCATATCCAAAGCAGTCAAGCATCCAGAATAGACTCTCAAATTAAACAGGGCATCTATCGGCTACATTATAATATATACACTTAAAATCGCCATAATCTAGTCGCTCATCCAGCATGACTAAACAGTACTCACTTGACGAACAGTTGCCATAATAGTACACTTTAACTTCATCAAAAGTTTATCAAATAATATTTTATGTTGCAAATAGTTTGTCGCACCACAAAGAAAAAGACTATTACTATAAATAAATTGAAAAGGTCCAGAGAAGACCTATGAACTACACAAAACTTCTATATATATATATATATATATATATATATATATATATATACAGCACAGGCTAATTAAATCGAAGTATAGTATCTCGAAGGGTATACTGTTCATCTTGCCGTTTAGCCATATTGTCTTTATCACTATCGATAGCAGGAAAACCGCCATCTTGACTGCCATGTCTTATCGTTATATAAGATATAAGAGAGAGATCTATTAATTAATCTAAATGTCACATACAATAATAGTCCACTAGATTTAAAATATATGACAGATGGTAAAAAACACTTGAAATTTAAAAGAATATACAGAGTACACACGAAGAGCGGAATAAATGTCGACAGAGGCGAAAATCACTCCGCATACACTTCATAATATAATTACTCATAGTTAATAAAATAAATAGCTTGAATTAGCTATTAAACATATCATTACACTCTTTGTAACATTGCAAAACTACTAGAATACAATATAAGACACAGAAATTGAAAATAATATCTCTAAGTACGCACTCAGTGGAGCGCTATAGAAGCACGTCCGCTCACTACCGCAGCCCCTAACTTAACATAACTCCACCTCCATGTGGTGAGAGTCGGTAACGCCGAGGTACCCCCTCAGCCAGGGATGCCATTTCATGTACGATTGCAGCCACGCTGCAGCACGTAGAGGGGATAGACTGACACACACACTAGCGCGAGCGCTCGTCCATGTACGCTCCGCGCTTCGGCCAAGTTCGAGCGGTAGAGAAGGAGTACCGACAACTGCTGTCTTCTTCTTTCTCGAGAAACGCTCTATCGCTGATTTGAAGCTGGCGTCTCATGACATGACACGAACTAATCATGCGATGTCATTGTCGATTATTTTTACATATACTTTTATACATATATTTTATTAAGTTAATAACATTATATTATTACAATATATTTTTTTCATACATAAATAAAAATTAAAATTTGTAAATACAAAAATCCACTCTTTGCCAATATATACGCTTTTTATTTGCAAAAAGTAATTATTATATTAAAAAAAATTTATTGTGGTCTTATAAAGATATTTATATATAATTATTAAAAACTTAGCGTTTGTATATTGTATTCCTTGTACTTTTATTGTATTTATTTTCTATAAAAATAAAAACGTATATATTGTATATATTGTTGCTCGACGGAAACTGCGAGAAGGTGGTGGTCTCTTCCGTCAGGAGGAAATGTAAAATTATATATTTAAATTATTAATAAAAAATAATTTAAATAATTTAATTATTGTAATATTAAAAATTAATTTTTTAATATTGCAAAATTGATTTTTTACATTTCCCTGTGTGTGTGTGTGTGTGCGTGTGTGCGTGCGTGCGTGCGTGCGTGCGTGCATGCGTGCGTGCGTGCGTGCGTGCGTGCGTGCGTGCGTGCGTGCGTGCGTGCGTGCGTGCGTGCGTGCGTGCGTGCGTGCGTGCGTGCGTGCGTGCGTGCGTGCGTGCGTGCGTGTGCGTGCGTGCGTGCGTGCGTGCGTGCGTGTGTGCGTGCGTGCGTGCGTGCGTGCGTGCGTGCGTGCGTGCGTGCGTGCGTGCGTGCGTGCGTGCGTGCGTGCGCGTGCGTGTGCGTGCGTGTGTGTGTGTGTGTATGTGTTTTATGTATAATTATACGCATATATATTATTGATACAAATTTGCTTTCTTTTCTCATAATATCTCCCGCAAACAAGATTTTTTACACGCTTATTCTCTTTAAGCGTGATATCTGCTACGGACAAGATTTTTTACACGCTTATTCTCTTTAAGCGTGATGTCTGCTCTGGACAAGATTTTTTACACGCTTATTCTCTTTAAGCGTGATGTCTGCTATGGACAAGATTTTTTACACGCTTATCCTCTTTAAGCGTCATGTCTGCTATGGACAAGATTTTTTACACGCTTATTCTCTTTAAGCGTGATGTCTGCTACGGACAAGATTTTTTACACGCTTATTTTCTTTAAACGTGATGTCTGCTACGGACAAGATTTTTTACACGCTTATTCTCTTTAAGCGTGATGTCTGCTATGGACAAGATTTTTTACAGGCTTATTCTCTTTAAGCGTGATGTCTGCTATGGACAAGATTCTAATAATCTAATATTTAACATTTTTAACCTGCCCATGAAGGACCAGCAATTTCATTGTCATTCACGGCATGTAGCCTTAAAATACTGCGTTTTTTTTTAGCAATATTAGCATATAATTTATCTGTTGACATAAGAGACAAATACTTTTCTTCAATCATCATGTTTAAACATGTTTCTCCTCTCGCCCTTAATCCTGATTTTAAAACGCACGTGGCATTAATGGAAGCCGACGATAATCTATTTCGATTTTTTGTTTTTAAATTACTTAAAGAGGAAAACATTCTCTCTGGGTCGGCATTTGAATTTGGAAGTGATCGAACAACATTCAGAACATTTGTTAAATTTGGATACTTAGTAATATTATTTGGATGTTTTGGATGTAAAATTTTCTTCCACATATTATCAAAATTTAATTTGGAAAGATTTTGCTTCTCTTCCATTGTAAAATCTAATGGCAATGCAATCCATTCTTTCTTTAAAGCATTTTCATCAACACTATCGATAGTTTTAGCTATAAAAGAAACATCATTAAATGAAGTTTCTCTATCAGTATTGAATAAGCTTACAAAAAGTCTAAAAACTTGTAATTTTAATAAAAATTTATTATTTATCGGTAATCTTTTACGAATTTCTTCTGCAGCAGTTACATAAAACATCAAGTAATTTGTTCGAACAGTTGTAACTGCGTCTTCGTGTCCTTGCATCAGTAATTCCTAAAGATATTCTTCGCATTCTATACCTAAATTAATTTTATGAAGAATTTTGTGATTCTCTGATAAAGAGAAAACTGTGTTTACAGAAAAAGATTTTAAATATTCATCTTTTAAAAAGTTTCGGTAAATTTGAAAAAGAAACTGTAAAGATTTTGGCTGCAATAAATGAATTCGTGTTTCTGATGCTTGAAAAAATGCATTGAATGCGTTAAAGAAATTTAAAACGTATTTTAAAAAAAGAAAATAGGCTTTTGTTTCAATATTACCCATTATAGACAACAGATGTTCTCCACGTTGTGTTTTTTCACTTACAACTATTTCGTTCAAAAAATATTTAATTGTTTCCCAAGATTCCAGAATTCTTTCTACACATAAGTAATGAGAAAGCCAGCGTGTATCACATAATTTTAACAATTTGTGATTTGTTTCTTGGAAACACTCAGAGAATTCATTGTAAACAGATAATCGTTTGGGGCTATTGTTAATAAAACTAGAAGTTTTGCGTAAAAATTCTTCGCAAAATTCTGGTATTTTATTACATGCAGCATGCGCTATTAATGCGGCGGAATGGCAAGGGCACGTAAATGTTAATAAATGTGGACATACTTCTTCTAATTTTTTTTTAAATGATGAAAATTTTCCTATCATGACAGATGCATTGTCGCATATATAGAGCTATAATATTTAAAAATAGTATTTTCATTTTCCACATTTCACATTTAAATGCTTGAAACAATTTTTCTGCGTAATTTTCTGGAATCTTTGGCATCAATATTAATTAATTTAATTAATTGTGAACGAACATCTAATGTCTCCGGGTCAACGTATCGTACCATAAAAGTCATCCATTTAGTATTACAAATATCAGATGTTTCGTCAATAAATATTGAAAATTTTGTGTTCTGAATTTTGTTAACGACACGTTCCGTTTCAATTGGGCATAAAACGTTTGTAATAATATTTTTACATTTTGTACGACCCATGCTCATGCTTTTTAATATATTAGGATCTTTTCCTATATGT
This sequence comes from Pogonomyrmex californicus, assembly GCA_024349325.1. Taxonomy (NCBI): domain Eukaryota; kingdom Metazoa; phylum Arthropoda; class Insecta; order Hymenoptera; family Formicidae; genus Pogonomyrmex; species Pogonomyrmex californicus. The sequence continues at coordinate 662,037 of JAECZD010000027.1, forward strand.
TGAAAAAAATTAAGAATCTCTTTTGCAGTTTGATGAGAAATATTTTTATCAGCAATTAATGCGGCATATCTAATTTCTGCTAACTTTTTACGCTCATCAAACGACAAAAGTGATTCATTATCTTCCGTTTGCAAATTTTGATTTAATTTATTTATCTCAATGAAATTTTTATATTTATCTAAATGTGTTTTGGATTCTGCGTGACGATATATTTGTGCTAAACCACCAGTAATAGTTTTATTGCAAATTGAACAAAAAGATAAATTTGCATTGTTAGGAACTTCTCGTAACCAACATTTGAATTCTTCGATATCTAACCATTTCTGTTGAAAAACTGGTAGAGATATTTTTTTTTTATTTTTCATCATTGTTAGATAATGATGATCCTTTTTTAAAATTATTTTTATGACATGCAGAATCTGCATGGCGAGAAATTAATGAACTACATGAAAAATTCTTATTGCAAATGCTACAATGATACTGACTATTATTATTTGATACCTCGCATATCCATGATTGATATCTATTATCAGTAAGCCAAGCTTTTATAAAGCTTCGTTTACGTTTTTTGATTGATTCGTCACACATTTCCATATCAATTTTAAAAGGACAAAAAATCGAAAAAGATAAAAAGAGAAATAGAATATGAATATAATATGAAAATTATATGTATGCGTGTGTCACGGAAAGAGATCAGGATTCTGTTATTTGTTAAAATATTTTACGATCCTAAATCTCTCTCCGTATACGTATATGTGAATATATATATATATATATACACGTATGTGTGTGTGTGTGTGTGTGTGTATAAATGTATATATGGAGAGTTATACCTTTTAATCTCGAATATATTCTTCAATATTAAAAAGTTAAGATGGAGATACACGATACACGATGTGATCGAAAGATGGTACACGAAGTCACCGAAAGACAAATGAAATCGTCGCGCATCGTGAGATAAACAATGGAAAATCGAGATCATTGTTTCTTTCGGCGATACAGTGAGCAGCATATTTGACGACGCAATGGCAGGTTAGTTACAATTTATTATTATTTCAGAAATATAAATCACACATAAATATAAATCACAATTTTCAATGTATTTAATATGCTTCATTATCGTATGTGTGTGCCTGCATGTGCATGTGCCTGCGTGTGCCTGCGTGTACGTGTGCCTGCGTGTGCCTGTGTGTACGTGTGCCTGCATGGCGTGTGCTGCGTGTGCCTGTGTGTATGTGTGCTTGCGTGTACGTGTGCTTGCGTGTACGTGTGCCTGCGTGTGTCTGCGTGTATGTGCCTGCGTGTGCCTGTGTGTACGTGTGCCTGCATGTCGTGTGCTGCTTGTGCCTGTGTGTACGTGTGCCTGTGTGTACGTGTGCCTGCGTGTACGTGTGCCTGCATGTGCGTGTGCTGTGTGCGTACGCATGTACGTGTGTATTAAACTTTATCATTATCTGATATTAGTAGTATAATCAGTAGTATAATAATGTTACTATTATACTATTATAATGTTACTATATATAGTTTATGTATTTTACAGAGCAAAAGAAAAAAATTTGCGGACATGCTGCAACAGCAGCAAAAACAACACGAGCTGCAAATGCAGCAGTTGAGAGAGCAGCATGAGCTGCAGTTACAACAGCTGCGGGAGCAGATAAACTTGCTGGTAAGAAAAAGAACGCTTTTGCTAACAAATATAACAATTTGGACAGATATGTAAATAATTTTATTGGATCTTTAAAATGATTATCTGTGAAATCTTATATTCAAATCGGTTGCTATATCAGAAATTTATGAACATTATTATTATATTTAAGTGTCCTACGTAATAATATTGATGGTCCAATAAAATTATTTCCAGATCTGTATTTGGTTAATTTGTAATTTTTAGATTTTTCAAAAGTTTTTTTTATACAGAAACAACCGCAGCAGCAGCAGCAGCCGCAGCAGCAGCAGCCGCAGCAGCAGCAGCCGCAGCAGCAGCAGCAGCCGCAGCAGCAGCAGCAGCCGCAGCAGCAGCAGCAGCAGCAGCAGCAGCAGCAGCAGCAGCAGCAGCAGCAGCAGCAGCAGCAGCAGCAGCAGCAGCAGCGCAGCAGCAGCAGCAGCCGCAGCAGCAGCAGCAGCGCAGCAGCAGCAGCAGCCGCAGCAGCAGCAGCAGCCGCAGCAGCAGCAGTAGCAGCAAGATAGTGGTATTATTTATTGAAATAATTATATGTATATAAATACACACATATATGTCATGTATAATACATATATATGTAAACATATTAATTGACATTTAATTATTTTCAGTGCCTCATAGATGAAATGGTGGACGTTCCCGTGCTAGGTGGGCCTTGCAAAGGGGGGGCCGGATGTTATATAGTTGGATGGAGGGCCGGAGGGGGAGAGGTGAAAGAGATAGAGGAGGAAAAAATATAATTGTAAAAAAATACTATTTTAAATAAAAAATATAAAAATAAATTTAAATGGATTCATTATTATTAATTATTATTAATTATTAATTTAAGTAGATTAAATTTTTATTAAAATAAGTATTAATTATTCTTTTTAGTAATAATTAGTGATAATTTTATTTTATTTTATATTATTTTAGTAATAATTATTCTTTTTAGTAATAATTTATCAAAGAAGCATTAAACATTTAAAAACTAATAACAATAATGAAAAGATAAGAGTGTTAACATAATTTGAATTTCTTTTTGCAATTGATATATTCATATCAGTTATTAATTTTATTATTATCTATTATTTATTAATATCATAAAAGCTATATAGCCTTTTTATATTCAGCTCCCTTTTATATAATAATATATCTAATATTTATTTTATATATTTATTGGTATATATATATATATTGTTTATTTATATATTTATTGGTATATATATATATATATATATATATTGTTTATTTATATATTTATTTATATATTTATTCAGTTTTTAATAGCTATATCTAAATATCTTTATAAGACCACAATAAATTTTTTTTAATATAATAATTACTTTTTGCAAATAAAAAGCGTATATATTGGCAAAGAGTGGATTTTTGTATTTACAAATTTTAATTTTTATTTATGTATGAAAAAAATATATTGTAATAATATAATGTTATTAACTTAATAAAATATATGTATAAAAGTATATGTAAAAATAATCGACAATGACATCGCATGATTAATTCGTGTCATGTCATGAGACGCCAGCTTCAAATCAGCGATACAGCGTTTCTCGAGAAAGAAGAAGACAGCAGTTGTCGGTACTCCTTCTCTACCGCTCGAACTTGGCCGAAGCGCGGAACGTACACGGACGAGCGCTCGCGCTAGTGTGTGTATCAGTCTATCCCCTCTACGTGCTGCAGCGTGGCTGCAATCGTACATGAAATGGCATCCCTCAGCAGCTGACGGGGCTTCCGGTAGATCGCGTGCACCGGCACGTGTGTCTGGGCTCTGGATGGGCCGTCGGTCTCACTACGGGCGTCACGATCACGGTACGAAATTCCGGGTGTAGATCCGGAAAAGTAGGCCGGAGGCAGATGCCCTTAAGCCGTCGGCGTGACTGGGCTTGGTCGATGTCGGTTCAGAAGAGGCGAGGACACGAGCGTATCCGTTTGGGCGTGGAGGTTTATCCCTCCCCCAGACGGGCCAGTAGACAGAGGAGGGAATTGGCGGTGGGATACACCTCGACTTCCGAATCTGAAAACAGGGCCGGCTCCTGCCGGCGGGGGCATTAGGATGCGACTCCTTGCGAGCACGTACGAATCATTCCCGCCGCACTGGTCGAAGGCAAGACCGATCCTCATTATTGGGTGTCTGTTAGGGCGGCGCCGTAGACATCGATGCGACGGTTCGGGCGATACAGCGAGCGACAGGGGCCCTCGCCGACCGTCGCCCACCTTCTCCCTCCCCGAACCGTCTCGATTTCTCGCCACTACTACTACCATCATCGTCGTCGTCGTTACCGGCGAGTCTTAGGGACGACAAACTAACGCGAACGCCACGCGTTGTGTTGCGGCGAATACACGTGGCCGCCACATTTCTAAGTCCGCGCACGTCGCCGCCGAAACGACGATCGGCCCGCTTAGCCGGAGCGAAACTCTCTTTTCAGAAGGTCTTTCTCCGGCATAGATCTCGTACGCCAAAATTGACAACCGCCACGACATCGAATTATGCGTCGTCAGAGATGCCATCGACTTCAGAGACGTCGCGATCGACGCCGCGATTCGCTATCGCCACACCATCCGGGGAGCCACGCTGACGTCGCTGCTATCATCAATGCCACCGCCACCAACGCTATCGCCGCCAAGACCGCAACCGCCGCCAACACCACCAGCGCCACGACCGCCGCCGAGACTGCGATGTTGCTTCTCAGTGAAGCGGGCCTGTCAACGAGCCAAGGGTCGAGTCTCGTCGATAGGGCGATAATGAGACCGCCGATAGCCGAGCCCGTGCCGGAACCGACGCGCGAGATGAGCATCAGGCATGTAGCACGCTTCATGGAGGAGCATGTAGTCGTGCTCCTCCGTGAAGCGTGTCATATGCCTGATGCCATCTCCTTTATATACTAGGTGTATGCATAAGTTTTTTCCGGTTTAACTAAGATGTCGCCAGCGAAAAGTACGCAGCGTATTAATTTGACACATACATAATTTTGTTCGTCTGACATTTAAAACTACAAACACACACAAGTTGAGTCCGCCAAAAACTAGCGTCTTTGTTTTATCGTTCAGTGATCATGTCGAGTTTTGTGCCTGAAAAAGAACATTTGCGGCACGCATTGCTTTTTTTATTTAATAAAAAAAAAGGCTGTTGAAAGTTATCGTTTGCTGGTAGAAACATATGGTGAACACGCTCCATCGATTAGAACATGTGAGACATGGTTTCGACAATTTAAAAGTGGTGATTTCAATGTGAAAGACAGTGAGCGCTCTGGTAGACCACAAAAATGTGAAGACGAGCAATTGCAGGAGTTATTGGATGATGACCCAACTCAAACTCAACGGCACTTAGCAGAAGCATTACATGTATCACAAGAAACAATCAGCAGACGTTTACGAGCAATGGGAAAGATCAATAAACTCGGTAAATGGGTCCCACACGATTTGAATGAACGTCAAATGGAAAATCGCAAAGTCACTTGTGAAATGCTGCTTCAACGCCACGAAAGGAAATCATTTTTGTATCGAATTGTGCCGAGTGACGAAAAATGGATTTATTTTGAAAACCCGAAGCGGAAAAAATCGTGGCTTTCACCTGGTGAAGCCGGTCCATCAACACCAAGGCCAAATCGCTTCGGCAAGAAGACCATGCTCTGTGTTTGGTGGGACCAGAGCGGTATTGTGTATTATGAACTCCTGAAGCCCGGCGAAACCGTTAATACACAACGCTATCGCCAACAAATGATTAATTTAAACCACGCATTAATCGAAAGACGACCGGAATGGGCCAGAAGACATGGCAAAGTGATTTTGTTACACGACAATGCGCCGTCTCACACAGCAAAATCAGTGAAAGACACCTTGAAATCGCTTGGATGGGACATCCTTCCGCACCCGCCGTACTCCCCAGACCTGGCGCCATCTGACTATCACCTCTTCGCATCAATGGGGCACGCGGTCGCAGAGCAGCACTTCAGCAATTTCGAGGAAGTTGGAAAATGGCTCGACGAATGGTTTGCCGCAAAGACAAGCAATTTTTCTGGCATGGTATTCATAAATTACCTGAAAGATGGGCGAAATGTGTAGAAGCCGATGGCCAATATTTTGAATAAAAAAAATTAATTTCCCTTGAAAATTACGTGTCTTTTTTTACTAAAAACCGGAAAAAACTTATGCATACACCTGGTAGTGACCTCCGTTTACGCCAACTGGAACTATTCTTCCTGATAGACGCTGCCACGATGCGAGACAGGGTGGCACAAATAGTCGCGGATTTCATTGGGCAAGATTTCCAACGAGACAACTGTCTGATGTTGCAGCGTCTCCGCCCTGCCCTTGTAAATTATAAATATATATTTATTTATACTTATATTTCGTTGTTGGTTTTATTTATTTATTTATTTATTTATTTATCGTCGTTGATTTTATTTATTTACACTTTTTTTTTAGCGTCGTTGATTTTATCTGCTTGTATCTATTCTCATTGATTTTATCCATTTATATTTATATCCGTTATCGTTTATTTTATTTATTTTTACATTTATTTCTTTATTTTTATACATTTATTTTTCCATCGTGTTACTTATCAATATTTATATTTACATCCGTTATATCGATGTTATCTTTACGCGACGTATTTATATAAAGTGTACGCGTAATGTGTATGTAAAAGTTTATTATATTTGTTTATATTTACAAAATTACGCAATCTTATGTCTAATGTTTGAATATATAATACTCAATTCTAATATTTGTATAAAAGATTTGATATCAAAGAAGTGGCATCAAGTTATAGTTTTACATTATCTCGTTCAATATACAATTGCTTTTAAAATATAAAACTCGTGATAAGTATCAATTGAAAGCTTTTCCTTTCAACCCAAGTAATAAGAACTATTTTAAAAGTTACTGGCGCCACTTATATCTTCTTAAAAAAATAAAACTTAAAAATAAAATTAAAGTATATATCTTTATATTTAAAAGTATTTCTATTTCAATCCAAATATTACAAAATTATCTTATGTCTGATGTTTAATAATAATATATATAATATATATTACTCACTTCTAATAACATGTATCATTTGTATAAAAGATTTGATATCAAAAAAGTGACGCCAAGTTATTGTATTATCTGGAAAGTTCAATCTTTTTAAAAAAATAAGAATAAAATTTGACACATATCTTTCCAAGAATTTTTCTGTTCTAATTCAAAATTTTTCAGTTTAATTCAAAATTTTTCTGTTTATATTACAAAATTACATTATACATAATCTTATGTATAATGTAATCAAATAATATGTAATGTAATACTCAACTCTAATAATAAGTATCATTTGTATAAAAGATTTGATCAAAAAATGGCGCCAAGTTATAGTTACATCATCTTGAAGGTTCAATATATAAATACTGTTTTTAAAAAAAGAAAACCCATATGATACATATTGTTGCGGCCGTGCGGTGTTCCGTTCGGCGCTGCTGAAATTAATCAATATCAATCGATAAGAGTTTGAATAGAGGATCGGCCCTTGGCAACGCGTCGTTCTCCGACTGTTATAGAGATTTCACGGCCAGATTCCGCGGTGGCCGGACGCGTTTCTGTACCGTTGTACCGTTGGTTTAATAAAGAGCGAGCTTTTCCTTAAACAGTGTTCTTCCTTTCCGAAAGCGCTCCGCCGAATATCGCGATCTCGGGAAGTAACGCCGCGAACGCGACAATTTCTTTATATTAAAGCCTTCTTATTCTAAAAGTCAAATGACAGTAGTTCTAATTTCCTTTTTAAAATAATGATATCATAAAATTGCATTATGTGCCTGATTTGATATGTACCTAATCTAAGTATTATATTACTTAAATAATTCCATGTATAACAGATTTGATATCAATCAATAATTAACGTCAAGTTATGTAAATTATTATACAATTCTTAAAAACTAAAAAACTAAAAACTTAAAAACTAAAATTCAAATAATAAAATTTCAAAGTTTCAAAAAATAAGACCTAATAATTATATATTATAAAGGATTTGATGCTTCATATAATAATGTCTCATTAAACATATATTTTTCTAACTAATAAGTACTAAAATTCCAAAATAGTTTCAATATTGCACAATATATGCCATTCTGCCATGCGTTCTACTATATATTTTAAATAAAGTGATATTTTTAAATACAAAACAACCTTAACCCATTAACGCCCAAAAGACACGATTTCGACATCTAAGTTTAAATTGTCGACATGTAATGAATTGTTGTAGCCAGATCTACAACTAATAATAAAAGTAGTCCGCATGGCAACAAAATTAATCCGCATGAAATCGGAAAAAGTCTTTCGAAAGACGACATAAATGCGTGATCGCCAAAATTGCGATCAGTCTTTCGAAAGATCGCAGAAATGCATCGCGCGAGAACATTGCGAACATTTACGAAAAGTCTATCAGCAAATTCCTCAATTTGCTGATCGAATCAGGCGTGATATTGAGCAATCAATATCACGCGATCAATCGACGCAACCGATCAGAATGCTGATCGGGCATCGACCAGTCTATATAATCGACCATACAAGACAGAGTCGAGAGAGTCAAAAATTACGTGTCGTCCGGAATCGGACTTATAATAATCGCACGAAATATTACCGAATCTCGTAGCGAAGTTCCCGCGAGCCGTACTATCAGCATCTCAGGTGACATATTCGATCGTCGGCCGCCAGAGTAACGCGATACGCACCGAGTCACCCGACGTTTAACCGTGTGTAAAATATAATCGTTAATATATCAAGCATCTGTGCACTTGTGAGAATAAATCAATTAAAATAAAGAAAGTGTGTGTAAATAAATTCAAGAAGATCCTTATAATCTTTTGATCCTGCTCGGAGTTCCAACTCCTTAGGCTTAACGAACCCGACTATCCCTAATATTAATGTTGTAGCCCATCCGGGGTACAACAGAATTCAAATAGCAAAAATTCGGGAACCACTATCTCCTATGTTTTGAAGGGTGCTCTTTCCAATGGTGATAGTTAAAAATCTCCCCAAAAAAGTTTTACTATGGAAAAATCAAAAATAAAAAAAAAATCGTGATTTTTCAATCAAATTTTTTGTTTAAAATTATTTTTCATTTCTTTTATATTTTTCTATATGCTTAAAACCTATCTAGATTGTGGCCTCGATGTTTAAACTTAAAATAAATGGAGCTATTTTATTGTCTAAAGTTTTTGGTGAAATAAAATGGCGGCCGAAATGAAATATTTTTCTTTTAAACTTTACAAATTTTTTTCTCGAAAATTACAGACTTTAGTAAAAATTTTCTCAGAACAAAAATGTCTTAGAATTAATTAGAGTGTACTCTCAATTTTTTTCAAAATTTTTCGAGATAATTTTTGATTTTTTGAAAAATCACGAAATCGAAATTTCCAAAAACGTCATAAAAAATTCTGAAAAAATTCAAGAATATTCTTTGACTAATTCTAAGACATTTTTGTTCTAGAAATTTTTATTTAAGTTTATAGTTTTCGAGAAAAAATTTTTAAACTTCAAATCGCATGAATTTTGATATATTCGTATACTTATAGGACGCCATTTATATATTTTCGAGTATTATATCTTGCGGTACTTTCATTGCCTTTGAGGTGACTCTAGAAGGATCAAATCATTAACTTTATCAATCAGCTCCTTTCACTATTATCTATCTCTTGTACGAAAAAATAAATATTGAACGAAAACTCCAGTCACATCATCGTGCGTAATAAAACAGCCGAGCATACGCACGCTCTAGAAAAATAATAAATATTCGGTTGCAGTATATCAGCATATTATCTTGATTTCGATTGGTTTCGAATATCTATGAAACATGCCTAAAAAAAGAGAAATGATCCTCCTTGTGAATCTGATTCTACAAAAAAACGTAATTGTCAATCAACAATGATAACGCGCACTCAAAGAAAAAGAATCGAAGCTATTGAAAAAGAGAAAGTAATTGATGCTGTTTATATTCCGAATCCTGATGTTTCTGGGGAATCTGATTTTGTCGATTCTGACAATTCTGACGAGTCGAGTGATAATGATTGTTCTGAGGCTAGTAGCAGTGATTCGGAAGTTGACTCTTTCCTATCTTTTGAATCTTATAAAAAAATCTTGAGTAACTATTCCGTAACTCAGAAAAGGTTGGAGAATAATTATGTGTACATATGGGAACAGAGTGAACATCCTTCGAACGAAACTTTGATCAATGAAATACTACTCACTGATAGGATAAAACTCGGTTAGCATCTTATTCTTTTACGGAATTGTTTGAGTTATTTTTTTCAACTGATTTGAAAAACTATATTGTATCCTGTACTGTTGCTAATGGCTATGGCATTTCTCAGGATAAAGTAGAGATATTCATAGGGATAATCATATTTACTATCTATAATAGAAGGTTATCTCAAAGAGATTATTGGTCTGCCGATCCTTTATTGGAATCGAAAGAAGTAAAATCAGCAATGTCTCGAAATGAATTTGAAAAAATAAAGTCGTTTATAAAATATTCAATGCCTGATGATCAGAACGATAATGACAAAGTCTGGCGAGTCCGAAAAATACTAAATATTTTTAGAATGAACATTAGGCAATTCGGATTTTTTTCGACAGCTCTTTCTATCGATGAGATGATGGTTAAATATTTTGGGAGGAATTCCCTTAAGCAGTTCATAAAATCGAAGCCTATTAGATTTGGGATAAAGATGGGCTTTATGCAGTGCTAAAGGTTACTTATTTGATTGCGATACTGCGGAAAAAACTTGAATGCAGCCCATTTTCTACTAACTATACTCAGGGAAGCAGGGTTGTTCTTCAAATGTTGCAACAATTATTTGTAAGTACTCCCCCTAGAAAATTGTTTCGATACCATATTTATTTTGATAATCTTTTCACCAGCCCGGACTTGTTAGTTCATATGAAAAAAATCGGTATTAGAGCAACTGATACGGTTAGAAGTGATAGAGTTTCAGAAAAAAATGAAATAAATAAAACAGCTGCTAAGGATACGTATGCTGTAAAACATGAAAAAGGCAGTAAAATGAATTTTATTACGGTTGTTGATTCAAAGCCTGTGTCGATTCTTTCTATTGCTGCGAATGTCACCCCGTTATCAACTGTTAAACATTACAATAAGACAGAGAAAAAAAACTAACTTACAATATTTAAATGCTTTCACTTATTACAATAAATTCAATAAATGGGAGGCGTAGATGTTCATGATCAACACTGCAATAGGCTTCTCCCGATAATAAGATAAAAAAAATGGACATGGGTTATCTTTATACGATTGATACAATCATCTATAACTAACGCCACTGTTTTATACAACATATGCAACAACGTTGATCGAAAAGTTGGTACGAAAGAATTTGCTCTCAATATCAGTCGGAATTATCTTGCAAAATCACAGACGAAAAAAAAAGATCACGCACTCAAGATTAATGAGACAAAAAAATATTGTAATGGAGGGAAATATTCAGTCAGAAGTAATAAGTTCTGTGAGGATTGCAATTTATATTTCTGCCTCGAATGCTTTAATAAAACTCATTTGCCTTTTGTATATAACAAATAAAAATTTTATCAAATTATTGAAAATATCAGAGTAAATATATAATAAAAAAATAATTTAAAATAAAATCGAAAAAAAAATAATAAAAAAATTTTTTTAAATGAAAAAAAAACAAAAAAAAATGAAAAAAAAACAAAAAAAAACGAGATTTTCGGTCTACTTCCTTGCGGTGAGAATCGGGCAACATTTATATAATATAAATGGCTGAAGACGTTTCTGTCCAAAAATTGAATAAAAATTGAATAGACTTTCAATTTTCAAAAAAATTAATATAGTAAAAATTAGAAAAATCGTGAGAAATTTTGAAAACGTTTGCGGACACTTTTTGAATAATTCTTGATTTTTTATTTCGTAGAAAAATGTGATGAAAGTGTATTTTAGTAAAGTTTAAAAATTTTTGTCTCGAAACTATAAACTTCAATAAAAATTTCCTAGGAACAAAAATGTTTTAGAATTAATCAAAGAATTACTCTTGAATTTTTTCAGAATTTTTTATGATGTTTTTGGAAATTTCGATTTCATGATTTTTCGAAAAATCAAAAATTATCTCGAAAAATTCTGAAAAAAATTGAGAGTATACTCTAATTAATTCTAAGACATTTTTGTTCTGAGAAAATTTTTAGTCTAAGTCTATAGTTTTCGAGAAAAAAATTTGTAAAGTTTAAAATAAAAATATTTCATTTCGGCCGCCATTTTGTTTCACCAAAAACTTTAGACAATAAAATAGCTCCATTTATTTTAAGTTTAGACATCGAGGCCACGATCTAGATAGGTTTTAAGCATATAGAAAAATGTAAAAGAAAGAATAGTTGCGGAATGGTTGCAAGTTGCGGAAAAGATGCAAGAATGGTTGCAAGTTGCGGAAAAGATGCAAGAAATGCAAAAAAATTTTGGAAGAGTTGCGGAATAATTGCGGAAATGGTTGCAAAATTCTTACAGTTCTAGTATTCTTATAATTCTAGTATTCTTATAATTGCAGAATTCTTACGAAAGAATTGCGGAAGAAGTGCGATGATATGTGGAAAGATTGTAAAAGAGTTATGGAATGGTTGCGGAATGGTTGTGGAAGAGTTGCGGAATTGTTGTGAAAGAGATGCGGAAAGATTGCGGAATAATTGCGGAAGAGTTACGAAAAGGTTGCGAGAGCTGTGGAATAGCTGTAAAGACATGTGGAAAGATTGCGGAAATGTTGCGGAATAATTGCGGAAAAGTTGCGGAATGATTGCAGAAGAGATGCAAAGATATACGGAAAGATTGCGAAAAAATTTCGGAGTAGTTGTGGAATGGATGCGGAAAGATTGTGGAAGAGGTGCAAAGATATGCACAAGGATTATGGAAGAGGTGGAATGGTTCCGAAATGGTTGCCGAAAGATTGTGGAAGATATGCGGAAGAGATGCAAAAATACGCGGAAAGGTTGCGAAAGAGTTACGGAAAGATTATGAGAGAGTTGTGAAATTATTACGAAGATGTGTGGAAAAATTGCAAAAGAGTTTCGGATTGCGGAGTGCTCGCAAAAATATGTGAAATGGTTACAGAAGAGTCACGGAAAATGTGCGATAATATGCGAAAAGATTGTGGAAGAGTTGCGAAATGGTTGCGGAAAGGTTGCGAGAGTTGCGGAAAAGGTGCTATAATATGCGAAAGGATTGTGGAAGAGTTGCGGAATAGTTGCGAAATAGCTATAAAGATATGCGAAAAGATTGCGAAAGAATTGCGGAATCTTTTCGTATATCTTTACAGCTATTTTGCAACTATTCCGATTATTGCTACTCGGAGGGCGAACCCCCCCTCTTCGGGCGCCCTTAACGGCGTACGTTCTCTGTGTAATGTCCATACTTGTGTGTATGTGTGTGTGTGTGTGGGGGGTGCGCGCGCGCGCGTGTATGTGTGTAGATTTGTGAAATCGTTGATATTATTCTTGTACTTAATGAAGCTGGACGAAATTATTGCAGAAAGATTGAATTGTAACAGATATCCGTTTAGACAACATCCAAATGCAATGCAGATAAAAAAAATTTTATTACGAGAACATAGAAGAATCCGTAAGAGAAACCGCAAGCAAATAAATGCTGAAGATGACGTTAATAATCCGCGTGTATTAGCAGTGCATTGATAGCTATGCATAACTAGCAATGATAAACTTGAATCCTCATATTTTGACTAGAGAACTGCAACGTAATTTAGGAATTCCTATCACTGTGTGGAGGATTTTATAAAGACATAAATTCTATCCCTATCATATCACCTTAATCCAAGATGTAAATGATCGGTCTTGCCTTAATTGACTGGATCAGTGATCGGTCTAGTCTTATAACTTAACAAGTACTTAACGAAAAGTAACTTTATTATAATGTTTCGGAAAGCTCTCGAGATAAGCTACAAGAATATGTAATAAAAAATAGGAGTTTCCATTTAAAAAAACATTAATGATCTTGATCTGAGTTTGACAAGATCACTCAAGATCAAGTCCACATTTCCATCATGTGTCCCCCTTCAAGCCATGCAACTATCATTCGAAAAATTTTTCAATAAAATCATCGATTCGCGAGATAATCGACCATATCACTTAAAATGAAACACCCTCCTGTATATATAAGATGAACATATTTCATATATACTTTATATATTTATCTAGATTTGCATAAAAAATTTTTTACCGGCTATTCAATTAAAATATAATAAAAGGAATAATTTTTTCTTATTAAAATTTGAGGAAATTCAAACGAATTTGGTATTAAACAGAAAGAATAATTAAAGATGTATAAAGAAGCATTGTACAGCTTAGAGTTTATGAAATAGGAAATCCACTCTTGGCTAGAAACGTGGACAAAATAAAATTTTAAAAATATTAAATATTCTTATTCATTAATAACATTATTTTAAAAGAACATTATTATACATGTATGAAAAAAATAATAAATGTCTAAAAGTTGTAATATAGTATAATTTAAACATTTAATATTAAAAAAATATTTAAACACAACAAACATGTTTATATTTCTGCTCGACGGAAACCGCGGGAAGGTGAAGGTTTCTTCCATCAGGAGGAAATGTAAAAAAAATTGTCTAATAAGTTATTTATGAAATATAACTATTTGACAATTTTCTACATTTCCAAAGGAATAGAGGGATGGGAAAGGAGAAATGAAGAAATAAACATTTCACAAAAAGCAATTTCGTGACAGTATTAAAAAAAAGGATGTAAACAAAAAATAAAATGCAAAAATAAAAAATAACAATATATAAAATATTTAAATTAATATTCATGTATACGTGCGCGAAAGAGTTAGAATTACCTACTATTATAGTATTATAGATTTTGCATGCAAAGTATAAGTCAAGTAATATATACACATAATAAAAACTATATTTAATCACAATATTTACAGTTGCAATAATGCATTTGCAAATTGTCTTTATGAAAAGTTTTTTACACAATGGAAAGCGAGATTATTCACGTAGATCTCTCTTTCTCTGCCAAAGTGACACGTACGTATGCGTAAATAATAAGGAAATCTAAAACTTTATATAAAATAGAAGCACAATTCTTTCGCACAGACAAATTTCTATAATCTGGTATTCTGGTAATTTCTGTATTCTGATAAGTACATATACAGGATATTTTAAAGAGTTTGTCCAGACGACATTGTTCTACATCATTCTCAGTCTCTGCTTTTCAATTCTGCAACTTCTGCGGTGCTAATGCTTATGTATCGATGGAGATCATATCCTGCAACCGAAAGTTTCTCCAGAATATGTGCATATGTGTTTCTCATTAAAACTGTGTAAGTCCAATTAATATTTTTCATTTATACAAAATTTATTCATTTTTCAACTCAAAGCCACGCCTCGCAATGCTGCAAAAAATGTTCACTCTTTCAAAAAATCATCACTCTTTTGAATTTCATATTGATTATATTTGGGCTGCGTTCCAATAATCACTGCCAGTACTGAAAGTCTATAATATATGTGACATGAATTATATAACTTCAGTACTAGCAATGAATATCGGAACGCAGCCTTAATTGGAATGAAGTACTGATATACTCAATTCTGAAGTCATATAATAAATTCGCCGCTATTATTGTCAAGTATACATAAAAGCCGCCGGAATTTATCTCAATCTAATGATTGATAATTGCGTCCCTGATAGGCCTACCACCTTACATGTAGCTGGTGAAACATAACGTTTCTTATTATAATTGCTCGCTGTAAAACACTGTTTAAGCTTCCCGGATACGGGAGTACTACGCTGAATGTGGAAAAAATTCCACAAAATCCCACAAAATTCCAAAGTTGTGTTTAGACGAGACGCGTCAACTCATCTTGTAAAAGCTGCATTAGAACATGTAACTTTTTCCAAGGGAGAATAGCAAAGCTCACTGTTCGTCTCAATTAAGCTTTTCAGACACGAGGAGCAGTACGTTGAATGTGGAGACAATTCCACAAAATTTCAAAGTTATTTTTAGACGAGAGGCGTCAACTCATTTTGTAAAAGCTGCATTAGAACATGTAACTTTTTCCAAAGGAGAGTAGCAAAGCCCATTGCTCGTTTCAGAGCTTGTTCACTGCCAGATTGCTTCTTTGTATATTTGCAGTTTACTTCTATATCTGAAGGCCATTCGACAGTCTGCAACTTCAGCTTTCGGCAATAGTATGTCCTACCTTACGGCGGACTCCATCCATAATAAAAAGTTTATTAAGATAAGAATCTGATAAGAAAATTTTTATGCAAGAACGTACATAAATATATATAAATATAAAAAATATATACATATACATAAATATACACATATATTTATAATATATATTATGTATGACATATAATTTTTTATAAATAGAATTTTTTATAAGAAAATAACAATAATAATGAGTAATAGTAAATAAAACAATAATAATAAATAAAAATAATTATTAAAAAATAATTACAATAATTTTTTTGTTTCTTTTACAAAAGCTTAAAGTTTGGAGAAATAAAGTTTGGATTTAAAATTGTCCATATATAATCACATATATTTTTAATCATAAATATATATGATTATATATATTTCAATTTTATCTCATATCTCAACTTAACTTTTTGTAAAAGAATCAATGTGAAATTTAATCTTTTAATTATTTCTTATGTTCTGTCATTATTACTCTTATTATTTTCCAAAAGAAAGAAATTAATATAAATTAATATATTTCGTGTATAATCATATGTTCTTGCATAAATTTTTTTTTACTAAGAAATAGCTTGGTTTTAAGCTGAAAATCTATATCAAGATCCTTTACTTTCGTAAAGAGTTTAAATAGACAATGAAAGAAATGCATATTTGACAATAACAGCTGCGAAATAATTATAGACTTTCTAGAATTAAGTATATCAATCCTTCATTTCAATTTAAATTAAACATAACGAATATAAAATTCAAAGGAGTGATGACATTTTTTTGCAACATTACGAGACGTGGATTTGAGTTGAAAAATGAACAAATTTTACATCAAAAATTTTGCATGAAAAATATTAATTGTTGGACTTACACAGTTTTAATGAGAAATTGATTCTGAAAAAACTTTCGTAAGATATATTCTCCATCGCAGATAGAGAGCTGATCTGAGAATGAATGATGTAAAACAACATCGTCTGGCCAAAACTTGAAAAATTCTTGAATATATATTCTCCATATTTGCTTGTAAAAAATTATCGCGCTACGATTCTATAAAGTTTAAGGTTTAATTAATATTTATACATACTAAACATACGATTAATTTCAGCAAAGAAATTAGAGATGGACGTGGAATATCTTGCCAGTCCATTATATGAAAAATCATTTCATAAAAATTCGCTAACTAACCAAAAAAAAAATGAAAAACATAAGAAATACAAAGAAATATACACGAGTGTACTATTATATACGAGTATATAAAAGCAATATTAACACCAAGCAATCCAAGCTACAATTCGACCTCTCAGTAATTAAACTTCCATATAACTTATTTAATTGTAGCATCATAGAATTAATTGTAAACATATGCTGTAATATTAAAATTTAGAAATTAACAAAAAATGGAATTAGTTTGGTTTTTGAAAAACTCAATTACAAAACGGAGGACGTAGAGGCACATTCATCGGCAGCAAACAAACACAAAAAACATGTATCTTCTGTTGCATTTCTTCCATATAAATTTGCGATTGTCATAAGAGCTAAATGTCGATCAATTTTCATAGTTTGAGCCGTTTGTCCTCTCGTCCTTAAACATAATTTTAATACGCATGTAGATTGAACGTGAATCGGAGAAAGTTTATTATGTTTCTTTGTTTTTACGTCGGCATGGAAAACATTCTTTCGGCATCAGTATTTGAATTTGGAAGAGCTCGTATTTATTTACCTTAGAACTTGAACAACTGTTTACTTGGTTTACATGTTTTTAATCCTTTAATTATTTTTAATAATGTAATCGAGCATCCGTGGAAGCTCCATTACTAGCGCGCGCTATGCAGACCGCGTCTTCCGGAGCCGCCGAACATCCTCGACGGTGACTGAAGAATACTCGCGCGCGGCTGGTCTGTCACGCATCAACGGTGTGACAGATTAGCTGTTTTTAAATTATGTTAACAAATCGCATGTGTCAGCACAAAATAGATATATAAACGACGATTTTTGCAGAAAATAACCATACCTGTCCGGTCATCCGATCCGTCCGCTTCCGAAATCACCGATTCGATCCGAACAACGTGAGAATCTTCTCGCACCGAATACCAAGCATTCTCAGTATTCACGTTCTATCCTTTCACAAAAAATCGGAGTGTTCTCGGGTTTTTCTTCCACGGGATACCGAGCATTCTCAGTATCCTCGTTTCCTTCTCATCTGGAAAGTCGGAGCGTTCTCGGACTTTTCTTCTACGGAATATCGGGCGCTCGCGATATTCTCGTTTCCTTCTCATCCGGAAAGTCGGAGCATTCTCGGACTTTTTTTCTATGGAATATCGGGCGCTCGCGATATTTCCGTATTCCTGCCCATCAAAAGTCGGAGTGTTCTCGGACTTTTTCTTCGACATACGCGACAACACGTGTCGCGAAAGCGTCTACGATTACTTAGCAACCCATGCGTCCGAACGCTTGGCAACACACGGGCCCGATTGCCCAGCAACGCGCCGCGTATCCGACCCGCGCACTATCATGCGAATACACCTCGTCGCATTCATTACTCGACCGCGCTGCGGCAATCTCAAATTCAGCAAATATTATCAAAACCTATCCGAACGACGTTGCGCTGCGAGAGACATTTGTATTCACTAAACTACCAACTTTTAAATTAGAATAAATCTAATTACTTTATTAATATCATCCCAGGCGTCTGCAACTTCTTTTCCGAACCCGGCATCCGACGAGCATTTCCGAGTTCCTGAGTCACGTCCCCGCATCCGTACCGAACATTATCTGACCGCGCAGGGTCCGCGCAGTACCGCACCGTACTGTTACATCTAATATTAATTCAAAGAGATCTTTGAGACATCTCCAAATAAAACGGAAAGAAACAATGATAAATACAATTTATTATAGCTGAAAAATAGCGTAACTTGATAATTAATATTTGATATAATTACATATTTAGAAAAATTCTTTTTTCTCACTGCGCGTAATTTTAAGCTAAAAATATACAGTGTAAAAACGATCCGCCTTTGCCGGTTCATAATTTGTGAAGTTTTTATAAGTACGCGGATACGCTCGTCGGTTTGTCCGGGTTCGGAGTGAAAAGATAGCAAGACGAATAAATTATCTTTGAATGTCAGTTATTTATTCAGTAAGGGATTTTAAATGACTAATTAATATAGCCAATCATGATGGCAACGATCACAGCGTACAATTTATTTTACAATTTATTAAGAAAACGGCACAGTTAACGGTTATCATACCAGGTGTATGCATAAGTTTTTTCCGGTTTTTTAGTAAAAAAAGACATGTAATTTTCAAGGGAAATTAATTTTTTTTTTTATTCAAAATATTGGCCATCGGCTTCTACACATTTCGCCCATCTTTCAGGTAATTTATGAATACCATGCCAGAAAAACTGCTTGTCTTTTGCGGCAAACCATTCGTCGAGCCATTTTCCAACTTCCTCGAAATTGCTGAAGTGCTGCTCTGCGACCGCGTGCCCCATTGATGCGAAGAGGTGATAGTCAGATGGCGCCAGGTCTGGGGAGTACGGCGGGTGCGGAAGGATGTCCCATCCAAGCGATTTCAAGGTGTCTTTCACTGATTTTGCTGTGTGAGACGGCGCATTGTCGTGTAACAAAATCACTTTGCCATGTCTTCTGGCCCATTCCGGTCGTCTTTCGATTAATGCGTGGTTTAAATTAATCATTTGTTGGCGATAGCGTTGTGTATTAACGGTTTCGCCGGGCTTCAAGAGTTCATAATACACAATACCGCTCTGGTCCCACCAAACACAGAGCATGGTCTTCTTGCCGAAGCGATTTGGCCTTGGTGTTGATGGACCGGCTTCACCAGGTGAAAGCCACGATTTTTTCCGCTTCGGGTTTTCAAAATAAATCCATTTTTCGTCACTCGGCACAATTCGATACAAAAATGATTTCCTTTCGTGGCGTTGAAGCAGCATTTCACAAGTGACTTTGCGATTTTCCATTTGACGTTCATTCAAATCGTGTGGGACCCATTTACCGAGTTTATTGATCTTTCCCATTGCTCGTAAACGTCTGCTGATTGTTTCTTGTGATACATGTAATGCTTCTGCTAAGTGCCGTTGAGTTTGAGTTGGGTCATCATCCAATAACTCCTGCAATTGCTCGTCTTCGCATTTTTGTGGTCTACCAGAGCGCTCACTGTCTTTCACATTGAAATCACCACTTTTAAATTGTCGAAACCATGTCTCACATGTTCTAATCGATGGAGCGTGTTCACCATATGTTTCTACCAGCAAACGATGACTTTCAACAGCCTTTTTTTGATTAAATAAAAAGCAATGCGTGCCGCAAATGTTCTTTTTCAGGCACAAAACTCGACATGATCACTGAACGATAAAACAAAGACGCTAGTTTTTGGCGGACTTAACTTGTGTGTGTTTGTAGTTTTAAATGTCAGACGAACAAAATTATGTATGTGTCAAATTAATACGCTGCGTACTTTTCGCTGGCGACATGTCTTAGTTAAACCGGAAAAAACTTATGCATACACCTGGTATAATGGAGTGGATGTGATTATGTACAGCGATGATAAGTAATTAACAGGTAGCGTTGTTTACAGCGGCGCGGACGCGGAAACTTACAGCGGCATAGACGCAAATATGGATATTTACGATGGACGCGGTTGAGGATCGGAGCGGCGCGGACGCGATAATGAACGCGGATGTTTACAACGGTCGTGGGAGATGATCGGAGCGGCACAAATAGAGTAGCAGTTCGTCGCGGGCGCGGACCGCGGGTTGATTCCCGGAAGCAAGGAAAGCGGAGGCCATTCACGGCGGCGAGCGTCGGCGTGTTCAGCCACAGGGCACAACGGTCAGAAACACCTGGCGATTTGCCGTACGTTGTGTTTAACGGATAACGGAGGAGATGCTTTGACCGGCACCAGTAACTTTTGGCTGAGGCAGCGAATACGCTACCTCAAGTGTCTCCGGCAAGCAGATTCGGTGGATCGGATAGAAGACAAAGATCGATTCCGGCCAGTAACTTCTGGCTGAGGCTGCGTACTCGCAACATCTTCTCGGCGGATTCTTTGTCAGGATCGAAGTCGGTTTCGCTAGAGCGAGCCCGGTGGATGATTCCGAGAATCTGTCTCTTCTACTTCTCTGTCTTTCTCGGATCGGGCTTTTTATACCCCACAGATCGATAATTCGGTTGATTTCCGAGTATTTCGGATCGATCCGCGGATATTATTCTACCGTAATAATTCACAACAAAATGACTAATAAACAATCTTGTTTATTACTTCGATAGAATTTGAAGTATCGCGTTCGGGCTTCTTCGGGCGCGTTCGGGTATCTTCGCCGTTCGGGTATCTTCATGCTAAATAGCGCAGATTCCTCGTACGGCCCGTGATTATTATTGAGCCGTGATTATTATTGAAATAATTAAAAAGTTTATTGGCGCTTTTGCGCTTTTAAGCTGACGGGTAATCGGTCGTCTTTCGTCCGCAGGATGGAGGGTCGAACGGAATGATGCGGCGGGGTGCATCATTACATTCCCCATCCCTTCTGAGTGCCTGAATTCGAGGCACATTTCAATCCATTCGGTGGCTCATTCGCGGCTTGCCGTTGTAGTTGAAATGAAATGGCTGAATGAGCCATCGCTCGTTGTCGTGGCGAGCCCTGTAACGGCGGCTGACGTGCGCAAAGTAAGGCACGTCAATGATGACCCCAGATACTACTTCTACAGGGATTGGTGGCGGCGGCTCGAATCCCACGACCTGTTCGGGCTGTTGCGGTTTCGGTGGCGTCAGTTCGGTTGCTGGGCGCTTTCGTGGCTGCAGCGGCGTGGAGGCGGCGGTGTCAGCAGCGCTTGCATCTTCTGTTGCTGCTGTTGGTCGGACCTTTGTATTCGGGTGCCGATTGCCGGCATCGTGCGGTAGTGGTTCGGCGGTTGTTCCGGGCGGTTGGTAGCTGGTTTTGCGACGGTCATAGTAATGGCAATCATTGCTGTGGTGGCTGGAGTGGGTGGTCGTCGTAGGCGAACCCACTCTTCCCCGATCTCGGGATTTTTGAGATCGTATTCTGGGTTGGCATATTCTGCCAGAATCTCCTCGAGCTCTTTCAATTGCTTCTCCATCCTCGACAGTGTCACAAAGAAAAGTGGTTGGTTTCTTTTCCAAATTGTTTTCTAGCAGTCGTTCTAGTCTCTTTGTTTTCTTCCCCCGCTAATTCGTTTTCGGAGTCTTCGTCAGTGCACGTGTACTCAGTTGGAGTGGGGCGCAAATTACGCACATGTATATGCCAGTGCCAGCGTCCTCGTGCGTCTTTCAAATCCGTAATCCGTAATCCGTTACGGGTGATATTATTTTTCGCACCGTGTATGGTCCTTCGTAGCGTGGCGCTAATTTAGCGTTCATCGGTTTTCTTGGATAGGAAGTGCATTCTTTTCCACACTTTCTCACCGATCTTTGGTTTCCAATCTCAATGTCTGAAATTGTAATGGTGGGTCTGCCATTGAAAGGCTCTGGCTAGGTTTATCTGCACCACCTTATATGCCTCTTAGAGGTAGCAATTTATTGTCTCAGAATATGCGGCGGCGGTCGTCCAGTCGGGTCCCGTGACGGTCGTGTAGCTAGTTCTCGGCTGTGGTTTAAATAGGCCGGCGTATAACCCGTGGCATCTACGACGATATTGTAAGCGAATTGTAGTTCGCTTACATGTTCCCATCGGCAATGATTTTTGTCGACATATTGTGTAATCATCGTCTTCACCGTGCGGTTAATGCGTTCCACAGGGTTGTATTGTGATGTATATGCCGGTGGGAATCTCTGACGGATTCCTAAACTTGCCAACATTCGCTGCAGCTTTTCGGAACGTAATTGCGTCCCGTTGTCTGCTAACATTTCTTCTGGGCAGCCTGTGGTGGTAAATGATAACTTCTGCTCTTTGTGACGACGTCGGCGGTGATTTTGCATAACGGTCGCATTTCCACCCACTTCGTAAAATGATCCTGCATGTTAAATAGCCACGTGTAACCATTACTTGATCGAGATAGCGGCCCTACTAGATCTATCATCACTTGTTGCCAAGATCGTTTTACATCGGTGGCGTGGAGCAATCTGGACGGTCGCTGCTGTTCGATTTTGTGCGCGATACAGTTTTTACACGCGCGCACGTAGCGTGCGATTTCCCGGAACATTCCCGACCAATAACATAATTCCGCAATTCGCGCTATCGTTTTCGCGATACCCAGATGACCGGCGGTCGGAGCGTCGTGGTATTATTGCATAATCTCGGCGCGTTGGTCGGACGGTACGCAAATTTTTTATTGTTCGGTGGCGGGTGTTTCGCGGAAGTTTAAGCTGTGTAATATGTGACGATACAATTTGCTCTCGCGTATAATATAATCGGTGCTGTGTGCTGTGCGGATTCTACCTGTTTCCATATTCGGTGATACCAGCGGCAAGTTGGTTGCGTGACGGCAGCGAGCTCGGACTGGCGCGAGAGGGCATCGGCGACTTTATTCAAAACTCCCTTTCAATATGTAATTTCGAAATTGTATTGCTGCAATTCCAGCGACCATCGTCCTAATCGTCCGGTGGGCGATTCTAGTTTCTGCAGCCAGCGGAGAGCCTGATGATCGGTCACGACAGTGAAGTGGTACCCTTGAGGTATCCATGCATTCGTCGGATGCCCCATACGACAGCCAAGCATTCAAGCTCGGTCACATTGTAATTGCGCTCGGCTCCGTTTAACGTGCGACACGCATAGGCAATAACGCGCTCGCGCTCGCCCTCGGAGAAGTTTTGCGTAAGTACGGCGCCGAGGCCGTGCGTGCTAGCGTCGGTTTGTAGCGAGAATTCCCGGTTAAAATCTGGGCATGCAAGTATCGGTGCGAATATTAGTTGCATTTTTAACGCTGTAAATGCTTTGTCCATTTCTGCACTCCGGGTCCAGCGTGTGTTTTTCCGCGTTAGAGCGATCAACGGAACGGCTACGGTCGCAAAAGCTTTTATAAATACCACGGCGATACCACGATGCCATTCCCAAAAATTGCCAGACGTGCTTAACCGTAATCGGAATCGGTCAATTCCGGATTGCGCTCGTCTTTTC
This sequence comes from Pogonomyrmex californicus, assembly GCA_024349325.1. Classification (NCBI taxonomy): domain Eukaryota; kingdom Metazoa; phylum Arthropoda; class Insecta; order Hymenoptera; family Formicidae; genus Pogonomyrmex; species Pogonomyrmex californicus. Next base: position 686,031 of record JAECZD010000027.1, read on the forward strand.
GGAGTTGGTATGCAATCCGTCACGATCGACGATATGGCCGAGGTATTTAATTTGATCGGTGCAAAATCGACATTTCTCGGAGTTAATTCATAGCCGTGCAGCGCGTAGTCGGCGGAATACATTGGACAGCATTTCGATATGTTCGTCGAATGTTCGCGTTGCAACGACAATGTCGTCCAAGTAAACAAAAGCGTGCGGCTCTAGCTCTGGCCCGATGATTAAATCTAGGAATCATTGGAACGTTGCGGGCGCAGAATGTAATCCAAACGGCATTACGCGAAATTGCATAAGGTCTCGACCTGGTATGGTAAACGCGGTGATCTTTCGGCTTTCGGATGTGAGCGGTATTTGCCAGTAGCCGTTCTTCAAGCCGAGGGTGGAAAAATATCGAGCGAAGTTTGTCGAGCATTGCGGATATCTGGGGTAACGAATATGCGTCGCGGACAGTTACGTCATTTACCCGGCGGAAGTCGATGCAAAATCGCGGCTTCCCATCCTTTTTCCACAATAACGACGGGAGAAAAGCGCTGTGTGATGGCTCGATGATTTTATTTGCGATCATTTCGTCCACCTCTTTATTAATGATTTCTTGCATAATCGAGTTGCAGGACTGATATCTTTGTTTAATCGGCACGGTATACTCGGTAATACTCGGATTTTGTTTTATTCGATCGGTCGGTCCTTTTGATATTTTCGAACGCCGCGAGTTCTCTTCGAAGAAACCGGTGTGACTGCGATTGTCGAGGCAATTTCGGTGATGGTTTTATGCATCGGATAATAATGTCGGTGGTGGCCCAGAGGTCGACTCCGATCAGCATGTCGCTGTGGAGTGACGGCAAGATGTAGAACCGGTGCCACCACCGATGCAACCGGTGCTTGTGCTCCGATTTTCACGGGAATCAATATCGTTCCTTGTGTTTTCACGGATTGCCCATCCGCCAACTGTACCTGAGTCTGGCAGTTGTTCGACGTGAATTTTAGTTTTCGGACAATCCACGCTGTCGCGGCGTTAACGAACGATATTTCGGAACCGGTGTCTAGTAAGGCTTGTATCGGTGCCGTATTGATATAAATGGTTAGGTGCGGTCGCGGTAAATAACTCAGGAGGAGGATCGGGATGCGGTCGCGAATTCCTCGGTCCGGGCAGCGTTTCCCGGTGGCGATGGCAATCTTGTATAGACTCCATTTTTGCCGCACTGTGAGCAGAATCGGCGCAAAGTACGGCGGCACTCAAAACGGGTGTGTCCGCGTTGCTTGCAACGCCAGCAACACGCTTTTGAATCGTACGTGGTAGCTGTTACGGACAACGCGGTTTTCTCGGTTTCTACACGTGTTTTTTATCGCTATATATTTTTGGATTTCCTCATATTCTACGGCGCGTTGTTGCAAGTCATAGAGGGTGCGGACGTCATCGCGACGGATATATAATTTATAATCCGGATGGAGATTTTCATACAATTGGTCGACTTGTGCGGAGCTAGAGTATCCCCCGACCTGTCTCATGAGGATCTGCACTTATTCAATATTCTTTAAACTTTTATTGCGATGCAGAAATATTAGTGGTTCTGTAAAGAAAAACTTTATTTAATTTGTACTACTCTTTTCGTTTGTGTTCTTAATAAAAACTTAAATTATAAAGAACAACTAATTTTCGCATCGCGATGAAACTTTACATAAATCTTTTGATTTCTCAAAGTAACAAACTTATATACTTATATAAAAAGTACTTGTAATACTTATATACTTATATATAAAGTACTTATATAAAAAGAGTTATAATTTTTATCATTATTTCTTAATTACATTTCTATTAAAACACATTGCTATTTTATATTTAAGGGGTTATATGCAGTTGTATAGATCAAAAAAATCGATTTTTGAAAATATTTATTTTCGTAAACTATACCATCTAAAGAATATTTTCTGAAAGTTTGAAGTAATTTGAATTAAAATTATCGGAGATATACGAGAAGAGTACGCTGCACAAAGTACTAAACGCAGATAACGCGCCGTAACTGCCGAGGCAAAACGGTCCTTTCTGTGTAAAATTGGAATGTAAATTGATATTTTGGAGACAGCTTCTGCAGCAGAAGGTTTACTTTATGAGCTTGGAATAGATGATTCTATATAAGTTGAAAAATAGTAATTTTATTTAGTAAGAATTTAATCTGAAGTTTCAATTGCGTTTTTCTCGAAATTAAATTTTTTCAAACATACGAATCGATGCCAGAATGTAAAATTATATCTTTAATTTTTTTAATTTGATGGCATTTTTATGGATTTTTAAGGCTCGGTTCTCTCGCGGCGCGATATGGATTGTGTGACGTCAGAGGCGAGAAATGCATGTAAAAAGTTTCTTGCGTACAGCTTTCTCTGTACTTTCCCTTAAAAATATGATATTTTCGTATTTTTAAGACTTGTAAAAAATAGAAAGTAAGATATCTGTCCAATAAATCACGTAAAAGTGTAAAATAATTTTTGAAATAATGGTCACTGCTTAATTATCAGAAACAACTAGATCTAGTGATCTGGTAATTTCTAATAACTAAGTAGTGTACTATTATTTCAAGATTTATTATATTTTACACTTATACGTGATTTTTATTTACACTGTTACGTGATTTATTGGACAGATATCTTACTTTCTGGTTTTTTACAAGTTTTAAGAATACGAAAATATCATGTTTTTAAGAGAAAAGTACAAGACAAAACTATACGACGCAAGAAACTTTTTACATGTTATTTCTCGCCTCTGACATCATAATTCAATATGGTTGCAGAGAGACAACCGAGCCTTAAATTCTTTTTTTGTATCTTACCGCCATAATCATCTTATTCAAAATATAGTGCAATCACAGAACATTAGTATATGGTTGAAACTTTTGCCAATTATTCCTGCACACATAATGGAAGTGAAAATAACTAATAAAAAAGAATAGAAGAAACATATATATGTAACTTACTGAATTTTGTCGCTCATAAGATGACAAATATTAAATTGATAATCGCCATTATTGATAAATAAGAATGGATCCGATGAGAGATTATTACATATAGAATTCTTCATGTGTGATACTTGATAATGTCAAATCTATTACATACATATGTAGAAAAAAATTCATGAAGATTATATAGCAAAAAATTATATTGCAAAAAAATTATTGTTTTTCTACTTCTGATATTAATCCAAGATAGCGTTAGTAGGTGTTTTAGATTTATAAATATATATTTTTACCTCATTGTTCGATGGTAATTAATCTTCGCTTTTCAATCATGAACTAGATGCCTATAGATACAATTGCATTACAGTTGTTGCTACTTCGCTATCAAATCGCTATATATATATTTTCTATATTTCCAATTTGACAACGATGCACTACCTACTACACACATTGATAATTAAAACCAAAAACTTTATTTTTTCATAAAAAAAACTTATTGCCCTAATACATCGCTTACTTGTTAATTGTACTTCAATGATATGATATTGTATGGTATGATTTTGTATTCATCAGATCACTGAGGATGACGTAAATAAATGATCCAAACGTTTGATCAAAAACTTTTTTGAATAAACACATCTCAGCAATAAGACCCGATTTTTTTGCTCTTGTTTTAATGAATTTGAAGAAGCTTGGACACCACTTTAACGAATTTATATTAAATATTAAATTTATTGTAAAATGTTTAATCTATAAATAATATTATTATTTAAATATGAAATAATAGAAATGAAAATCAGTGCTGTTCGCAGTGCGCAATTTACATTTCTTTTTACAAATTGAAAAATGTGACATACATTTCGACTCTAGTTTGAGTCATCCTCAGTATATACAAAAATGAATATAAAAATAAAAATAATTATAAAAATAAAGATAAGATGCCGTGCTCATTCGACGTGCTCACTAATGTTGATTTCATTGACTCGAATTATGATCGTCATCCTTAAAGAGATAAAGCAGTCTTTAAGGGTTGTCAATTATCGGACACGGCTCACACATATCGAACAAAGCATGCGCAGGAGTGCAGCATGGTTCGTACCGAGCAGCACACCGACAGCGCGTCCGTGTGCCTCGAGCTCAAGGCAGTGACTGAACGCCATGATTCTACGAGTCAACAGCTTCTTGTCAAAACAAAGCCGAGGTTATAGCCTGCTCAAGACCGAAATGTATGCGTGTAAGAATTCAGTATCAGACTGTGAATTCAAGCAATTATTCTGTTTCTTAATATAAAGCATCTCTGAGATTAGTCGTTTCTGCAAGTCACGTTCACAGTCTAACACTTTTATACCGTCCCAGTCAAATTCATGATTGTAATCTAATCTATGTTCGGTAATGACTGATTGTGTGTTCGTGTTCCTACGTATATGACTCTGGTGTTCATGCAGTCTCGTTTTTAATTGTCTCATTGTTTGTCCGACATAACACGCATCACAGTTGCCGCAGCAGATCTTGTACACTACATTCCTTTTGAAATGTGCTGGTAAAGCGTCCTTATGAATTCTGATCATGTCTCTTAACTTGTTCATATTGAAGTACGCGGATTTTGCGTTAAAATCATCAACAATTTTTTTGAGTTTAGTCGCAATCTCCAGAACAAAGGGTAAAATGAACCATTTTGTTCCTTGTGATTGCGTTGTTGCATTCGACATTTTTGTTTTATTTTCTTGTCTGAATAACATTTTTCTCGAATGGATGTTATCAATCAAAGACTGATAAAACTGAGAGGGTAATCATTCAATAACAAAGTCGTAATCACTAAATTCAAGTTTTTTTGATGATGTTTCGAGTGGGACAATAAGATATAACGCTCTATCGACGAGTCCAGTAATAGTGCCTCTTTTTTGGGCGAGAGGGTGCTGGGAGTGAAAATTGAGATACCTTCCCGAAAATGTGGGTTTATGAAACCAATCAATCTCGATGTTCTTATTAACAATTTTTAAGGTCAAATTGAGAAAATTCAACTCGCTTCCCCTCTTCAGCAGTGAATTGCAATCTGGGGTGGTACGAATTGAACCCTCCAAGCATCTCGTCAATCAATCTGAAAGAAATGACCATTGCAATATCATCAACATATCTATAGAAAAAAGGCAAATGCGTCCTAACATCTCCAAGCATGCTCTCCTTCAAATCTCTTAATACTAAATCGGAGAATGGGGAATCCATGGGTGTTCCAAAGGTTTGCTTATAGATTACATTGTCAAACGTAAAAAAGGTAGAATTTAGGACAAACGAAACTGCACTTAAAATTTCGTCTTTAGGGATGTCGCAATTATTCGAGATGTCTCTCCAGTGCTTTGCAATACTGTCGATTGATAGATCGATAGGAACATTGGTGAACAAAGAGACCGCATCGAAAGACACAAGTGTATGGTCATCATTCAATTGTATGAGAGACAGCTCATTGGCAAGTTTAAAACTATTTTCTACATGTGTCGAAAGCTTTGGGATACTTCTTGACGTAGTAGTTTATTCAAGAAAGATGCCAAGTTATACAAAGGACTATCAATCGACGAGACAATAATTCGGTATTTATTATCTCTTATTTAGTATCCCTTTATGTATTATATTTTTGGGAGCCCGTAAGCCCTGGGGAGAATCCTGTCAGTACAGTAGAGGTGCTTACAAAGTGTCGGATATGTAATTAAAATTTTTCCAGGTTTTGAGAATATCCCGCAATTTGCCAGTAATAACCCTCGTAAGATCTTTCATGATCACGCTATAAGCCTCAGTATCGTGTAACATATCTTTCATTTTCGTAAAATAGCTATTCCTATTATCTATTGTCTAATGCGACGGTGATATTTCCTTTATTTGCCTTTATTTGCTTGAATATGATATCAGGATGGTTGCGTGTGAATTGTTGTGTGGATTTTAGTAATAAGGATAATATGGTGTTAATGTTGATTTTTTTGGAGGGAGAGTGTGGAGAGATTGTTGATGATAGGCAATAGCCTATTCCTCAAGTTCAAGCGCGCTTCGGAAGGAAACTTTTGGATGTTATTTTCGATATTTTTGATGAACTCAAAGATAGTTTTTTCCAAAGCTATGAGGGTAATGCGAAATTTTCGCTAAGTTGAAGCAAACGCTGAACTTCTTGAGGGATATAGGCGTTGGACAAATTGAGAAACCACCCTTCTCTCAAAGCGTGAAGAGAAGGTGAGGGAGTATCTTTAAGATAGGAGAGAGGATTAAGGGAGACGACATAATTTGAGGTGTCAGAGGGTGGGTGTGGTATCGGTGAGAGTGAGAAAGAGGCAGGAGATTGTGAGGAAGTTGCAGAAGAAGTGGGGGAAAATGAGCAGAAGTATTTAACCGGTCTGATGTTTCTAATTTCCCGTTCTTCTTGTTTTTTAATTAACCATTCAGTTTTTTGGTATAGTTTATCATTTAATTGTGTATCAAATTGATAGAGAGACTTATTCTGCGTGATGAAAAAATTATGGCATATATTTTTAGGAATGTGTTGCAAGAATGTCTTCCTCTCCAATCGGAAAACTTCAGTTTGGGACCGTTACGGTTAAGTAAGCATCTTTTAATTCGGCCCTGAGCACGCTATTAATGAGTTTATCTTTCATTTGTTTAAACCGGGCTTTGCTCGTATGATGGTTTCAAAGTTAAGTTAAGGTTCCGAAAAGGAACTAAATGTGGTGATGTAATATGAAATTCTAAACAACTCTTAATAAATAACGCAAAACGCAATGGTTTAACGCAAAACTCGCGTACTTCAGTATAAACAAGTTGAGAGGCATGATTAAGATTCATAAGGACGCTCTACCAGCACATTCCAAAAGAAATGTAGTGTACAAGATCTGCTGCGGCAACTGTGATGCGTGCTATATCGGACAAACAATGAGACAATTAAAAACGAGACTGCATGAACACCAGAGTCATATACGTAGGAACACGAACACACAATCAGTCATTACCGAACATAGATTAGATTACAATCATGAATTTGACTGGGACGGTATAAAAGTGTTAGACTGTGAACGTAACTTGCAGAAACGACTAATCTCAGAGATGCTTTATATTAAGAAACAGAATAATTGCTTGAATTCACAGTCTGATACTGAATTCTTACACCACGCATACATTTCGGTCTTGAGCAGGCTGTAACCTCGGCTTTGTTTTGACAAGAAGCTGTTGACTCGTAGAATCACCGCGTTCAGTCACTGTCTTGAGCTCGAGGCACACGGACGCGCTGTTGGTGTGCTGCTCGGTACGAACCGTGCTGCATTCCTGCGCGTGCTTTGTTCGATATGTGTGAACCGTGTCCATCCGATAATTGATAACCCTTAAAGACTGCTCTATCTCTTTAAGGATGACCATAATTCAAGTGAACGAAATCAACATTAGTGAGCACGTCGGATGAGCATGGCATCTTATCTTTATTTTTATAATTATTTTTATTTTTATATTCATTTTTGTATACACTGAGGATGACTCAAACTAGAATCGAAACGTATGTCACATTTTTCAATTTGTAAAAAAGAATGTAAATTGCGCATTGCAAACAGCGCTGATTTTCATTTGCCTTTCTATTATTTTTATTATATTTAATACCGAGAATCATCTTATTAATATTATTTAAATGTATAGATTAAATATTAAATGTATAAAGTAAAAGAAATTAAAAATTATTATAAAATTATTACTTAAGACTCTAGAAAAAGAAAGAGAGAGTGTTGTAGGATTTACAGTAAGTTTAAATCCTCAATTCAATCAAATCTATTTTTAAACAAATTATTGCTAGTATTCCTAATCAATTCTTATATTTAAGATTTCAACCAATGAGATGCTTATATAAGCTTATTTAAGACGATTTTAGATATAAGAACAAACATGAATGAGTTTTTTAATTCATCGATTTAATAATCGCATTATGCGTAACTTTGTTTGCTCTATAAATATTGTATTCGCACATAATGCAAATGATCAATGAATAAAAAACCTATATATCTATATATATATATATATATATATATATATATATACACATATACATATATATATATATATATATATATATACACACATATACATATATTATATATATATATATATATATATATATATATATATATTATCTAGCAATTATAAAATACATCATAAATACATATGTAGATATAATCAGATGTATAAACGATACAACTGTTGTAATATTATGGCAAATATTATAATTTTTTTGATATAATACGATGTATAAACGATAAGATTGTTGTAATATATTATGATGTAATGGAGCGTAAAAGCTCCGTTACTAGCGCGCGCTATACGGCCATCTCATCCAGAACCGCCTGAACACTCTCAACTGCCACCGAGCGATTCATGTGCGCCGCAGATCAGTCACGCGCCGACGGCGTGACAGATCAGCTGATCCTAAACAATTTTAACAAATCGCGTAGTGACGCGTCGTCTTAAATAATTTCAACAAGTCGCGTGCTAATGCGTCAACACAAAAATTTGATATATAAACCCGGCAAATTTTTGCAAACGACACCAAACCTGTCCAATCATCCGACCCGTCCGCTTCCGAAATCACCGATCCGATCCGAACAACGCGAGAATCTTCTCGCACCGAATACCGAGCGTTCTCAATATACACGTTCTATTCTTTCACGAAAAATCGGAGTGTTCTCGAGTTTTTCTTCCACGGGATACCGAGCGTTCTCAGTATTTTCGTTTCTTTCTCGTCCGGAAAGTCGAAGCGTTCTCGGACTTTTCTTCTACAGAATATCGGGCACTCGCGATATTCTCGTTTCCTTTCCGTCCGGAAAGTCGGAGCGTTCTCGGACTTTTCTTCTACGGAATATTGGGCGCTTGCGATATTCTCATATTCCTGCCCGTTCAAAAGTCGGAGTGTTCTCGAACTTTTCCTTTATACATACGCGAAAACACGTGTCGCGAAAGCGTCTATGGGTGCTTAGTAACCCGTGCGTCCACACACGCGGGCCTGGTTGTCTAGCAACGCGCTGCGTATCCGACTCACGCGCTATCCCGCGAGTATACCTCATTGCATTTACTGCTCGATCGCGCTGCGGCAATCTCAAATATTATCCAAGTCTACACGAACGACGTTGCGCTGGGAGAATCAAATACATAATCTTGTCTTCACTAAACTGTCAATCTTGTTATAATAAATCTAATTTTATTGTAAATTAAACCCAGGCGTCTGTAAATTCTTTTCTGAACCCGGCATCCGACGAGCATTTCCGAGTTCCCGAGCTATGTCCCCGCATCCGTACCCTATATTATCCGACATGCAGGGACATACCGTTACAATGGTAATTTTTTTATATTATGTATCAATATATAATTTCTATGCCTTGCAGTTTAGGATGGCAGATACATTCTTCTTTTCATATATCTATTACTATATCTATTACTTTTATATTACATAATGCATATATCATAATATATAAAGTATCCTTATAGTCATTTCTTATATTTTTATTTCTTATAATTTAAATTGAATTTTTGTTTCAATTAATTATAGTTTTTGTAATACAATTAATTTAATTTTGTATTATATTGTTGTATATTATTACTTATTTTATTGTTATTTTTATATTATATAGTGTAATAACACAAAGTATCCTTATGGTCATTTTTTATATTTTTATTTCTTATATTGGGTTGTCGGAAAAGTCGTGACGTATTTTTTCTATCTTTTCAAAAGTTATTTATTTATATAAAGAGCAAAGATCAATCAATGATATATTGCCCGTTTTGTTCGACAATCTTTTGCCATCTTTCAGAGTTTCATAATTCCTCGTTCATAGAAGAACCTGTCTTTATCGGCGAAAAACTGAATGGTGCTGATTTACAGCCTGAATTAAACCATGTTATACCAAGCAAGGAGTTTTGAAGAGAGCGAAACAAGTGAAAGTCTGACGGCGCAAGGTCAGGCGAGTGGGTGTGGCGACACATTCCATCCAAGCTCCAATAATTTTTGACGGGTGGTCAAACTTGTGGTCTCGCGTTGTCGTGATAGAATACAATTCCTTTATGATTAACGAGTTCTGGATGTTTCTGAATGATGAATTCGTTCAAAATGTCCAATTGCCGATAGTACACATTCGAATTGATTGTTTGGTTCCTCGATAGGAGCTCGAAAAATACGACACCTTTAAAATCTCACCACACTGAGAACATAATCTTCTTCTGATGAATGTTTGTTTTTAATGTCGTTTGAGGCGAATCATCACGTCAGGATCAAAATGCGTTTGCGCATCACATTGTTGTAAACAATTCACTTCTCATCAAGTTATTAGTTGCTTCAAAAAAGGAAAGTTTTTCTCATGTTTAATAAGCATATCGCAGATGTTTATACGCGCCATCAAATGAACTTCTTTGAGTTCATGAAGAATCCAAATATTGAGCTTGCTTACGTATCCCCTTCTTTAGGTGATCGTGAACGCTTGAATGATGTTCAATGTTTCTGCAATCTCTCGTGTCGTGTAATGTAAGTTTGACTCGATCAATACCTTTATTTTGTTATCATTAATCTCGATGGGCCTCCCTGACCGAGGAGCGTCGTCAAAATCACCAAAATGAGGTCAAAATCACCAGCATGGAATTTCATGAACCATCATTGGCACTGATGTTCTTGTAGAGTCATCGTATTGTCATCGTAAACTTTACGCAACTTTTCACAAACTTGACGCGCGTTTTTCCCTTTACGGAAGTAAAACAGTAATATATAGCGAAAATGCACAGTTTGGTCTTCCATCTTCAACTTATTATAAAATCTCCAAAACTCAACCAAATTGCTCAATTTTTTTTTAGAATGAAGCTAGAACTGTCAGCTGTCAAATGACATAGCAATAACATAGATGCGAATGACTCTAGTACTTCCAAAAATAAACTAGCGCCATCTGTTACAAAAATGCGTCATGACTTTTCCGACAACCCAATAATTTGAACTAAATTTCTGTTTCATAAATTGTAAATTTTGTAATACAATTAAATTCAATTTTATAATTAATTTAATTCTAAATTATAGTTTAAGACTAATAAATACAGCAATCATACAAATACGGATTACTACTTTGTATAATTTTGAGTCTCTGCATATATATCTGTTATCTAAATTAGTTGACAGAGAATTAAAATGTTGTTTTAAGAGAAAATTTAATTCCTAAAAGATTAAATTTAAGTACGATTTCTTATTAATATTTTTTCTTCATGTTTAAGTATCTTCAGTCGTTAATTAATAATTTCTCAAATTATTTTATTTATTTTTATTAAGCTTTGTGATTACAATATTAAATATTTCTTCGAGATTTCGAATGATGAAGAAATTAATAAATCAATTTTATTCGTTAATTGATTGAATTGGATTATTGAGGATCAAATATAAAGTATCATATTAATTTACGTAAATTTTTATTTTTAAAACGTGTTTATAATGATAATAGCGTTGTTTGTCATTCTATTTTATTTTATATATAATGAATAATAATGTTAAAATGAGATGAAACAGCACGCTAACATCGTTATATATGCAGAAATGTACATTGTTAATTTAGAAGAGAGAGAAGATAAGATTAAATTATTTTTCATTATTTTTTTAAATTAATTTATTTTTCAAAATAAATTAATTTATACACGTAATAATTATAGGGTATTGCCAAATCGAGATTAAATTTTGATGCCTAATATTAGATACTTGAACATTATGATAGATAAGTTTTCTAAAAAGAAATCAATAACGGACTTTGCTTCCTTAAAAAATTCAAAGACAAAATTTTAATAGGGTAATCCTTGAGCGAAAAATGTTCAAAATGGCACATTTAATAAACAAAACAAATCAATGAGTGTTGAATAATTTTTCATTAGGATTGATATCTATACTTAGATTCATAGAAAAACTGAAGGCAAAAACCAATCATAAAAATCACCGATCTGCTTTGTTTGAATGTATAATATGTATCCATTGAGTACTCAGACATTGTGTTTGTAATTTACGTTTGTATTTGTTTTCTTTAAGTATCTAAGACTTAAAAATAAAGAAATAAAGTATGAAAATTAACATTATACAAATATTAAATGTAAAAAGTAAAAAGAATTAAAAATTATTATAAAATATATTACTTAATCTATTAATTTGAATATTAAACTTTTTTTATTGCTATACTTTTATTATTTCATTATTTCGAAAGTGATATTAATATTTCGTGATCTGTATATCTAATATTTACAAAATTACGCAATCTTATGTCTAATGTTCGAATAGTATATAATATTTAATTTTAATATTTGTATAAAAGATTTGATATCAAGGAAGTGGCGCCAAATTATAATTACATTATCTCGAAAGTTCAATATACAATTGTTTTTAAAATATAAAACCCGTGATAAGTATCAATTAAAAGCTTTTTATCAATTCCTGGCGCCAGCTATATCTTCTAAAAAAAATAAAACTTAAAAATATAACTCAAGTACATATCTTTACATTCAAGAATATTTCTATTTCAATCCAAATATTATAAAATTACATCTTACTGATGTTCAATAATAATATATATAATATATACTACTCGCTTCTAATAACATATATCATTTGTATAAAAGATTTGATATCAAAAAAGTGGCCCCAAGTTACATTAATTGGAAAGTTCGATCTTTTTAAAAAAATAAGAATAAAATTCGACATATCTATCCAAGACATATCTATCCATTTCTATCCAAGAATTTTTCTATTTTAATTCAAGTATTATATTACAAAATTACGTAATTATTTCTATAAGAAACATGATATCAAAAAAATGGCCTAAACTTTTAATCCTATAAAGTAGAAAAGAAATTTTGCAAAAGAAAAAAGATGTTATCAATCCTAAATTAATGTCAATTTGTAGTTGCCAAAAGATTTTATTGAATTATTGTACTTGTGTTTATAAAAATAAAATATAAAAGAAATCTGATGTGTAAGAAACAAAAAAGACATACAAAAACTTGGCGCGTCCGGGTCGCATTAAAACATGTACATATACACTTAATGTATTATATTGTACTCTTATTGTTTATTTTTTTAAATTAATAATGTAAATATTATTTTTTAAAATATTTATAAATAAAATTTTTTATATAATTTATTCGTTACGTTCTGCGTACTCCACAATTTCTTTCTTTCGAATAATTTCGAAGAGCTTCGAACAATCTCAAAAAATTCGTTTCTCGATGAAAGTTATATTGCTAAACGTTTTTTTTCTCTTCTTTAAACAAATAGTCTCGGCGCCGATAGGACGGAAAAGCCTGATAAAGACAGAAATTTTCCTAACGGGATCATAAAATAGGATAATAAACAGTTAAAATTCCGTAACGGAAATCGTAAACCTTTTTTTTTTAATTTTTATTTTCCCCTTCCCAAAAGTCGGGGCGGGAATTCAATTTAACCAATTCGGAAAAGCCAAGAAGTATTTTTCGAGATGCTTAATTGATAAGTTAGATTTAATACGTTGAAAGGCTATTAAATCCTAAAATCCATAAATTCGATTAGATGTAAGGAACACGCCCTAGAACCTCCCCGCACCTTCAAAATCCTACATAAACCGCAACTCCGACCGCATCACTCTCTCTTTTATTCCGAACTCTCTGCAATCGCAAACTGTGACCGTGTTCCCCGGAACCTCGTTAGTGTTCTCAAACTCTTCTTTCAATTTTAATCCGAGTGAGTGACCTTCGGCGGACGGGTGCGGATCATCGAACTTTTCGTCAGAAGACATCGTCAGAAGACGTCAAGTAGTAAGTCAATTTATACATTCCTTTTTCGGTTTCCTTCTGCGCTTGGTAAATTTTCGTAACCCTCCGGTAAATTTAACAGTGAACAACCCAAGAACAAATAGACCGCGAGGCATCTTCGGCGTGAAGCAAAATTGCGGACGCGGAGCTTGTTGGATCAAGTTTTCAAAGAATACTTAGAGACAATCAATCCTCAAATATCAGAACCTCACGACCGCCCGAGACAAGAACACGCGCTCCGACGGAAGAATCCCGCATCTTACACACCACCTCCACGAGTCCCAACGCCTCACGCAACGTGTCCCGAGTTTTCGCCGCGAGACTCAACGCCTCGCACTTCGTCCCCTGTCCTTCGAGGAACCTCTCCTTCGCCGCCGCGAGACTCAACCTCGCGCTCCGTCCCCTGTCTCCTCTCCCTCACTTTCGCGGGCCTCGACGCCTCGCGTTCCATCGCCATCTCGCCCACAAACCCCACCTTCACTAGCGAGTTCCACGTCGAGCGTGGAATTCATTGGAGAGGTTCCACCGGTACCCCCGGTAATCTTCGGAGAGGAACTTACGTTCCAGGATATCCTATCCAGTTCCCTATAACCATTGAGATTCTTCCTCCGGGATCATTTATCTTAGGCCCCGAATCCGTTGACTTAACCGCACTCCAAAATTACTGAGTAACTGAGAACCGCCCTGATGACATCATCGCAATATACATCCCCGGAGTTTCTTATCCATTTTTAGTCCCTGTCCGATACTTCTACAGAATGTTCCCACCTTCAACAATGAGAATCCGCGAACTCGATTAATAAATCCATCAAATTTTCCTTCCATCTCCAACACACGCACACGCACGCACGCACTCGTACACACACGCACTCACGAATTATGTTAAGAAAATGACTACATTCTTAAAATGTTAATCAGAAATTATTATCAATATTATTATTATTTTTATCTTTTTGGAGAATGTACTTTTTAACAAACTTTTGCTCGGATGAAATATTATGTACCCAATCTATTATTATTATTATCATTTTATTTGAATGTAACTTCCAATAAATTTTTACTTCGATCATTTATAAAATTACGTTATATTGTATTTGTTTATTCTGCTTAATTAAAACTCAATGTTAAAATTAAAAATTCATATTTCTTATTTAAATTAAAATCTCGACCCGCGCTCTAAGGATTGCACAAGGTCTTGTCCCAGGTTAAAGAGATTCGGTTCTCTGACCAAAAAACGGACCACCGACCGCGCTAGCGGCAGAAGTTATAGCGTCATCGACGTTGACCCGTTATCCTGTGCCCAAAGGATGCGTTCGACTTGCAGGTCGTTGCCTCAGTGACGATCTGAGAGAATAAAAGCAGTTCCGTGCGTCCACCCAAGCTCTCTCTCTTAAACAAATCGACTTTTCCTTTCCTCCGAAGCTCAGACGTAACAATTATTAAATTTATTAATAAAAATTTATTAATAAATATTAAAACATGCGTTCATACTAGATAATATTATAATAAAATAACCTCTTAATTTTCTTGCATTATTTATGTAAAAAATGTTTCATTAATTAATAATTAATTATATATTTCATTAATTTTATTTAGTTAATATTGAAAAAGAAATGTCATAATTCAATGTTATTATTAAAAGTAGTTTTAATGCGATTCGGGCGCGTTAAGTTTTTGTCATTTTTTTTTCTTACACATCAAATTTCTTTTATATTTTGTTTTTATATAAACACAAATATAATAATTCAATAAAATAATAATTATAAACACAAATATAATAATTCAATAAAATCTTTTGGCAACTATAAATTGACATTAATTTTGGATTAATAACATCTTTTTACTTTGCAAAATTTCTTTTCTACTTTATAGGATTAAAAGTTTAGGCCATTTTTTTGATATCATGTTTCTTATAGAAATAATTACGTAATTTTGTAATATAATACTTGAATTAAAATAGAAAAATTCTTGGATGCAAAGATATGTGTCAAATTTTATTCTTATTTTTTTAAAAAGATCGAACTTTCCAGTTATAACGGAGCGCATTCTTCCGCTCCGTTCCTCCTCCGAATTTCCCCCGACCGACCATCAGTCGGGGACCGCCGAACACCAGGCGGAGTGCGGCAGTGGCCGCAAAGAGGCAGCAATGCCTCATTTATAATCATTATAAATACGCGAACTCCGAAACGTCGGAGAATACCACGAAAACATACGTGTTTTCGTGGTATTTCCCCGCACCGCGCCAAGCGTCGCGCCACCGAGCGCGAACGCGTCCCGCGCCGCACCGACGCCGCGCCACGCAATCGAGCGAGCGTCCCGCACCGCGCCACGACCGCGTCCACAAGCGCGTAACCACCCCGCGCCGCACCAATTACCTTCCCACCGAACTCCTTCCCTACCAGAAAACCCATCATCCCCCGATCCTTTTTTCCGTTCCTGGGGAGAGGGATGCTAACCCCGAGATCGACCAATCCGACCGATCCGACCGAAAATACCGAGGTCGATCTCGGGTATAAAAAGGCATCACTCTCCGCAGAGAAATCATCCGATCTCATACTCACGATCCGATCTCATACTCACGATCCGATCTCACACTCACGCTCCGATCATTCCTGTTCCGAGAGCTCGCCTCGAGGAAACGATCTTCCGCCATCGGTAGAAAGCCTGAGATTTGTTGGGGTTCTCCCCAACGCGCCAAGTTCGCTTGGCCTGGCCGAACGCCGTCTCCGTAGCTCGCACGGCAAGCCGAGAGTTGCTGGGATCTCCCCAGCGCGTCGAGTTCGCTCGACCCGACTCTGCCGTTCCGAGAATTCACCGCCGAGTATCGGGGTTCTCCCCGATACTACTTCCGAGCACCAGGGTACACCCTGGTCGGCCGAGTACACTCGGCACCGCCACCTTCTTCTCCGCACGCAGCTGGGGCCCTCTCGGCTGGCCGAGTTCACTCGGCATTCAAACAGACAGACGAGGGGCGCACCCCGTCAGCCGAGCACTCGGCAGGGAACGGGCTCACCCGTTCTCCGATCTCAACGATCCGCCGAATTCGCGAAATCTCCATCCTCGCGACAACATCGCGACACGCGTTTAAATCCACGCCGATTTAAAGGCCCGCGACCGAACACGTGCGACACCGCCGCCGCCGCGCGCGCCCTGCGCCACCGAACTGCGCGCCGCGATCAGTATCGCGTCGACCGCCCGAGCGATCTCTTATATTGTATTATATTTACGCGCTATCCACGCGCCGATCGCCGTCTCGCCCGTTCACGGCCACAAACATTTACGCGAAGTCTCGGTGCATTCCATCGCACCCCTATTAATTAAATAAACATCGTTATTGGTTATAATTTTCGTCTAACGAGTTACTAACGCCTTTCTGTCTCCAACGTCCTCGCTTCCCCTCCTGGCAACCGACTGACCGCTCTCCGCGCGGGAAAGCGAGACCGTTATACAGTTAATGTAACTATAACTTGGTGTCACTTTTTTGATATTAAATCTTTTATACAAATGATACATGTTATTAGAAGCGAGTAGTATATATTATATATATTATTATTGAACATCAATAAGATGTAATTTTGTAATATTTGGATTGAAATACAAATATTCTTGAATGTAAAGATATGTACTTGAGTTATATTTTTAAGTTTTATTTTTTTTAGAAGATATAACTGGCGCCAGGAATTGATAAAAAGCTTCTAATTGATGCTTATCACGGGTTTTATATTTTAAAAACAATTGTATATTGAACTTTCGAGATAATGTAATTATAATTTGGCGCCACTTCCTTGATATCAAATCTTTTATACAAATATTAGAATTGAATATTATATATTATTCGAACATTAGACATAAAATTGCATAATTTTGTAAATATAAAATGAAAAGTTCTCGGGTGGAAAAATATGAATCTTGAGGTTTATTTTTATTTTTTTAAGAAGATATAATTTGGGTCAGTAATTGAAAACTTTTTTTTCATTAAATAGTAACTTTTATATAATAATCTTTCACATACACACTGCGCGTATACTTGATTTTTTTACGCGATTTTTTTACTTTTTTATAAAAAGTAAATTTGTTGTGATATCATTTATTTTGTTGTGTTAAGTATTTTATAAATAATATATATGCTCACATTTTTTGCCACATAATTATAACATAATGATATATCTTGTACATACAACTAAAAATAAAAAGTTCTTGAGTGTAAAGATATGAATCTTGAGTTTTATTTTTATTTTTTTAAGAAGATATAATTTGCGTTAGTAATTGAAAACTTTTTTTCCATTAAAAAGTAATACTTTTATATAATAATTTTTCATATACACACTACGCGTACACTTGGCGATTTTTTCACTTTTTTATAAAAAGTAAGTTTGTTGTGATATTATTATCTTTACTATTTACAGTTTCTTATCCACTTCGATCAGTTACACATATACTTTACATATTTAAAATATTATAGATAAAATATTATATAGACTTTTAAAATTTAAGAAAGATCAAATGATAAACTTTTTCATAATAATTTTAATTATTTTAAGAATTAGAGTGGGTGCTCTTAAATTGAATACTTTTTCTTAATATTAATATAATATTAAGAAAATTCTTATAATATATAATTCTTAACTTTTGAAGTTAAAATAATAACAATTTTAACAAATTTTAAAAGAATAAGTAGTTTTTATTAATTATAAAATTCTTTAATGTCTACAAATTATTTAAAGTTCACTTATGAATCTATGAACCAATTAATCAAATGGAGTTAAATATTTAAAATTCTGTAAAACGTGATTAAAATTTTTAATTAAAATGGAGTAGAGAAAACTATAGAAATTTTATACTTTAAAATTTATGTTTTTAGTTGTTTATAATTTTATAATTACTTTAAAATTACTATATCAAACTTACAGATACAGATTTAAAGCATAATATTGAAGACATTAAAAAAATTATATAATCTTTAAATAAAATATGAACAAATACATAAATGTATTAATAATATTATTAATAGATTAATTAAAAGATTAATTAAAAGATTCATTTTATATATATCTAGAAATTTTTTATATGTCAGTTGAATTATTAACAATAATTTATCTCTAATTTGATTTTAGTTAAGCTAAATTAATCTAATTTCTAAATATTTGTAAGTTAAAAATTTAAGTCAAAATTAAATAGTAATTTTTTATATTAAATGTATGTAATTAATAATAAGTATTAAATAATTAATAATGATAAATGTAATTAATAAGTATTAAATAATTTAATTGCTCTATAAATGTACATACTGAGTTTTAGTAAAACCGGAGAATTACAGCTCATATAGCTCTGAATTTTATGTTCGGTTTAGGACAAAATCTTGTTCATATTTGTAAAAATGTAAATTTGTTCATATTTTAACTTCTACGTGATGTTAAATAATTTTCTATTCGATTAATGAAATGTTTTTTATATCTTTATATTTATAAACTTTAAACGTCACTTTTGTAAGACTATAGATCATGAATAAAAATAACAATTTTTTAAATAACGGATAAAAAATTTAAAATTATATACAAAATTGCGTTATTTATAATTCCTTACGTTTATGGGCTGTTACGTCCAGACCCCGGAATTATTACTTAAGGATTGAAGGGATGGGACAAGGAAAGACGCACCGAATATCCTCTCGCAGGTGACCGCTCTGGAACGTGCCTGCGAGTCGAACACCGTACATGTCAGCCGATACGGGTCAACGTCTTGAAAAAGACGCTATGACTCCGACTGCGTGATGTACGTCCGTCGGTCCGTTAATTTAGGCAAGAGAATTTAATCTCTTTTGCCTGGGATAGGACCATATGCGATCTCCGAGAGCGGGCGGGAACGAGCGTAACGAGAGGATTAAATTACAAATAAATAAATTAATTTATTATAATTATTTATATATATATATTTATTTATATATAATTTATTAAAGTAAACATTTAATTAATTAATGTGAAACAAACAGAATACAAAATTAAAACACAAAATATTTAACATAAAGGAGAAATGATACGCATAGTGATTACTCGATAGATAATGGTAACAGTTAATATCCTTTCGAATGGAATGGCGCATGAGAATGGAAAATAATAAAATTGCATATAAGTGTAGCACACGGGTGTTACAAAGTGTCGTCGGGCATGGCGGTTCGGGGTAAGACTCTACATTAAAATGTTTAGAGCCATGCCCAGTTTTTACAATATAAGTGAATTAAAAATAATAGAATAATTTAAATAAACATTTATGTAAGTGTAAAAGTGTTAAACCTTAAGCACGTAAGCTCAAAAAGATAAGTAGGGAGGAGGGGAGCAAGGGGAAACGATCGGTATTTAATTGATGATGGATAGATTACAGATCATGTTAATCTATGCGACTTACTACTGCGATGATTACAAAAAAAAAATGTCGTTGCAGTTGGATCGGCTAAAGACAACGGGAGTTGGGACCAGCGGCCAGCGGTTGGTTCTCTGCAGGATGCTCCTAGGGTTCCGCAGAGAAGTAGAAAAAGCAAGGGCGCACAAAAAAGGAAATACTCCCGTTTTGAATACAAATAAATAATAATAAAGAGAAGTTACAAATTTACTTTAATTCACCCGTCCCAATATTAAAACATTAATAATTAAATCTGCGGTTACTTCGGAGAGAAACTACAAAGATTAAATCGCGAGTTAAGGAATGCAAACGCGAACGAACGTGAATGCACACGTCTGTCCGTAAAAAGGTTTAAGATTGCTCGTGAAAAAAACTGACGGATCAGAGCGCGTGAAGACTGCCAGTCAAAAAGTAATAATCAAGTGCGTTTCCTCCGGAGAAGATCTTAGTAAAAAGCTGTCGCGGGGGTGAGGCTTCGGTTCGAAATTAAGAGTATCTCGCGGGTCTTTAACGAATAGGAAGCGAGTCATTAGGGATGTGGGGGAGTTAGTCTGGTTCTGAATTTTGAAAAAAGAGTCTGATTGTTACGGGGAGAATTTTTAGGAAAGATAGTTAGGTAGTGAGTCTGAGCCTCTATTAACATATGGCATTATCTAAATATTTGTGGCTGAATGGATAGTTGGCGGATTAAATAACTGACGCTATGAAGTCAACTATTCGAGCACGCAGCTTGCTATGAGGGAAAACAGATACCTACTTTAACAATTTATAATTTTCCGTCGTCGCCAGTGCACGACAAAGGTTTCTTTGCGTTCGACATATAGCTGTCAAGTGTTATTTTAGTTTAGTTGCAATTCAATCGGGTTTTATAGTTTATTTGTTAGTTCGAAAAGCGAGCCCTCAACAGTCTGAAGTCCATTATTATTGTCATTCTTTCGTCATTTTTTCCTATGCCTTTATATATATATATATATATATATACTTATATATATATATATATATTATATATATTGTTGTACCCCGGATGGGCTACAACGATAATATTAGGGATAGTCGGGTTCGTTAAGCCTAAGGAGTTGGGACTCCGAGCAGGATCAAAAGAATGTAAGGATCTTCTTGAATTCACTAACACACTTTCTTTATTTTAATTGATTTATTTAATAAATGCACAAATTCTTAAGATTAGTATTTCTTATTTTATTATTTTACACACGGTTAAACGTCGGCGGGCGGCTCGGCGCGTATCGCGTTACTCTGACGGCCGACAACCGAGTATGTCACCTGAGATGATAGTACGGCTCGCGTGAACTTCGCCGTGCTTTTGTAATATCTTGCGCGATGTTTATAATAATGAACGACACGTTATTCTTGACTCTCTCGACTCCGACTCTTGTAACCGGTTATATAAGCTGATCGATGCCCGATCAGCATTCCGATCGGTTGCGTCGATCGGTTACGTGATATTGATTGATCAATATTACGCTCGGTTTGATCATCAAATTTAGGAATTTGCTGATAGGCTTTTCGCAATGTTCTCGCATGATGCATTTCTGCGGTCTTTCGAAAGACTGGTCGCAATTTCGGCGGTCACACATTTGTGTCGTCTTTCGAAAGACTTTTCGAGATTCATACGGACTATTTTTGTTGCCATGCGGACTACTTTTATTATTAGTTGTAGATCTGGCTACAACAATATGTACTTTTCCGCTGAGGTCTGTTCCTAAAACTGAAGCAATACATACATACATACATACATACATACATTAATAATTACATGGAAAGAGAAAGAAAAATGCGGTAAATACGCTACAATTAAAATTCACAGATATATATTAATATTCATAGATATATCAAAAGAATGATTTTCGGTACAATAACAACAGGCCCCATTTGACAGAATTAATTAATATATCTTAGCGTAATACGCATATAAACACACACACACACACACACACACACACACACACACACACACACACACACACACACACACACACACACACACACACACACACACACACACACACACACACACACACACACACACACACACACACACACACACACACACACACACACACACACAGTAATAATATACGTGAATAAGAGTAATATAATTAGATATCCTATCAGTCTCTAAAAAGAGAGAAAATAAAAAATTTTTTTTTCTTTTTGTACTAACTTTTCAAATCTTGTTTTACTATATTGTTTAAAGAAAAGAAAAATATGCTGCGCGAATTTCGGGCAACTTAGTATTATTAAAACTTAATCTCTATGTTAGTCACACAAATAATGGCAAATGTATATATATATATAAGAGTGTATAATAATAAGTATAAATATAAGAGTATATAATAGTGTAAGTGTATAATATGTAACTTATATATTTTGATTATTCAGACTGACGGAAGTGTATTTTCGATTAGATATTGCTCGAAGCGAGCATGTCCGGCTTGGATCAACGCTCGACGCAGGTTTACAAATCCATTTTTTGCCTTATGTTTAACGATCATTGAGAGCTGCGCCGTCGGCGAAGGAGTGGATAATTTGAATCCATCCCTCCCGTCCTTCCGCCAAGATTCGACATAAGGTTCTCATGTCCTACGGCCACAGGTCACAAGGAATGAGGGGAGACAGATGAGTTAGCCCGCAGGTAAGAGCTTGCCACGGTAGTTTGCGAAATATATCTCCAGGAAATATATATTTGAGTACCTCGTGTAAACAACTCGCCCTCACGAATGGCGATCTTGACTATTTGTGTGTTGAGAAGAACCGCGATTACGAGGCCTCTCCGCCATGCGTTTCTCTCTTTAACGGCTACTATATCGTCTTGTTTCACATCACTCAGGTAGCGCAGCTGGTCCTGTTTTATAATCATCCTCTGATGTAACTCCTGGTGGAGCTTTTCCAATGCAGCTTCGCCGTTTTTTAGTTGGACCCAAAAGAGTAGCGGCGATTCTACTTGCAGAATCTTCACTTCCAAACACTCGCGTGTTAAGAAATTAGTGTCATGTGATTCGATTTCTATTTTTATTGTTCTAGAAGAAAAATTTGGTTATAGCAAACATTAATATATATAAACAATAATATATACATAAGAAAAGGAAAATTGTTAGGTAGGGAAAAGGTGGTTTTTTTTTTAATATCGATATTATTTCTAGTCTGCAGTTCGTGTAAGTAGAAATGCAAGTGTGGAGGTTTCTTTAGTAGGGAGGGGAAAATATACAGATTGCAGATTTTGTTAATTTGGTTGTTCGATTGTATCTGGTCTTTTGCTTATCTCGGCTGGGGCCGTAGGTTCGGGATTTTCGGGCTTGTTTCTCTTCTTTCCTAAATGTAATAGAAGTTGGGTTAATGAGTCCCATATGGCTCCTATCAAGTATATTGACCATCCACGAGAGTAATATTAATTTTATTATTCTCCCTACTAGGTATATTCCAATGACTCCGGCGCTGATGTTTTCAAAGATTAAAAATTTACTCCAAAATTTCTGCCATGCAGATTCAGCTATTTTTGTTATAGATGCTTCATCCATTAAATTTGAGAACGACCCTCCATTCAAAGACGCCGGTCGTCCCATCATTCCTCTGGACTCTGGTATCGACTACTGCCGGCCTCTCGATAGGGAACATTATATGATCGCAAAGATCTTCAAGATCGCTATCGGTATATAGTATATTCCGCTCGTTGCGAGCGCTTCAAGATTAATATATTTCCATCGGTTTAGTCATAGATTTCATGGATGGTCGATGGTTGTGCATCCACCGATCTTGGCATTAATTTATGCCATGCATCTCCTAAGAGATACACAGCAGATGTAAACGAATTACATGTTACTTGAGTCCCTTGGCGCAAAAGAATATGAGTCTGGGGTTAAAAAATAAGTATTGTTTCCTCAAATTATAGATAGTTGATCGTAGCAATCATTGATTCATGCAATTTTCACTTCGATGGGTACGCACTTTACGATGTGAATTACTTCCCGCCAATAAAGCCATATATCCCGGTCCTTTCATTAAATGGTAGGCAAAAATATCTGGTGATTGGCAATGACAAAAGCATTTTGTATCATCTTGTGTTCCAGTGTACATTGTTGTAGTAAAATATTTTGATATAATTGATTTATTTGTGTGCGGATATATTTTTCGACGTATATGAATTTCGAGTTCATATAAGTAAAGATGTCGAGGTTAGAGACTCGAAATTGTTTTTTAAAGACTGCTACGCCAGGTGAGGTTTCAAAAATAATTAACTTGGGATGTTTCGTGCGTGTGAGCGTATATCTGCATGTTGCATACTTTCCTTTAGTTGCTAAAGCAAAAACAGTGTCTTGAGCGGTTAAAGAATAAACCGTTACAGGTTGTTCATATTTTCGTTCATATTATCTAATATTTTGTTTGCATATCCGCTATATAATACCCCATAATTATTAAATTTACAAGAATCTGCAGGCACTGGATTCCAAAAGCTATCGCCTCCTTTTACTCGTATATCCGCGCAACAAGTAGCGCTAAGTTCACAAGCTACTTCCGATCTGAGTAGTACTCGATTGGTTTATTCGTACATCGGCATGTAATCTTGTAACGTAATCCTTATACTTGCGAGTACGACAACGTCTGTCCACGTGTCGTGCAGATCTGAATATGAGCTCCCTTTGTATGCATCGTCGCGTCTACGTTGCCTGCTAATGTTACCGGTCGTGCTGAGATGTGATTCGATTTTAATCTGGTAATATACGTGTTGTGTAATTGATAAGTTCTATAGGCATGCATACTTCGCGCGATGTTTCTTCTATGTAGGAATATTTGCTGTTAAAAACGTCCATGGAGTGAGAGAACATGCCACATCTTTTGATCATTCTATCGATTTCAACTTTGCATTGAATTATTCTTATTGCCTCAAATTCATTTATCTGTAATAATTGTACGTAGACTTTGCTAGATTCGTTTTGTGATAGAATGTCACATTCCTCGATATTTAAAGATAAGGTGGTGTAATTTGCAGATGGCGATCCGCAATCGTAACCTATGATTCCATAATTTTCGTCGATCCGTTATTAATATTATCAAGATTATGGTGGTTATTCTCGTGATTTGATGATCCATCTAAAATTTCGATTATTTCATTATTATTTATTTGAATGTTAGTTCCTTACTGATGGATATGATAATGGTTGATTTGTAATTCTGCTGTTTCTTTGTTTATTTATGGGTTTCAAATTTTTCACAGATCGCGTTCGTTAATTTTCGTAATGTCATTCTTAGATATTCTTATCGTTTAACATTCTGGAAACCAGGGTTGGTGATAAAAAAAATTTATCTGTGAGGGTAAAATTTGGACTTTAGCAGGCAGGCAGGTTCGTTGTTGACTTCTGCCATGATTATCGAAATATTATCTCGTATTTTCTCGGATTCTCTTCCCTTTTTTTTTGCTCTCGTTTTTGTTGGATTTTACGACTTATTTCTGAAACATGTGTATACCGAGTGTTCGTAATAATGCGATAAAGCTAGTTTTCCGTAAACGTCTTCCATCGATGAGTTTTAAACAGATTTCCTTTTTATTATATATTTATAAAAGATTTCGTGAGTCCACAGTTATTCTTGAGTCTCTATATGGTAAGGATGGCCGCGCGATTTTTCGATAATTATGGGCGTGATAGTGGCCTGACTAGCGAGGCCGGTTCGATGGGAGATAGTGTAGAGGAAGAGATGCGGGGGTTATTTATCTTGTGTCCTCGCGAGGGATTCTCCATGATCCCGTTTAGATTGTCTTTTGATTTAGCGGTGCTTCTCTTAGAGGTTTTCGAGGAGTTCGTCGCGAGAACCGGTGCTGGTGTGGGTCCGGATCGCCATCTTCCGAACCCGCCCCCACGGAATCCAGGCGGAAACGTCGCAGTTTCGCCGTCGCCGCAACCGGCTCGTGATGCCGGTCATTTTTTCCTTCCGTCTCCGGATAGGATCGTGCCGGAGTTGCCCGAAGTTGATGTGGCACGATTATCGCCACGATCGCGTCTCGAGTAGTTGCGATATAATCGGGTGGTCCACTCCGTTCGTGGGTACGGGAAAATCATCCCGTAACCGAAGTGGATAGTGACAGTGAGGAGTGTGGTGGCTTCGTGGGCCGGAAACGAATGCCCAAGAAGGTGTAGTGCCGGTTGACGATATGAATTTGCCAGAGCCAGGTGAGTTTCCTGGCTCGGTATCGGGAAGGCGCGACGAGTTCTCCTCGTCGCGATCTGAATGCAGCGACGATCTGGAGGAGCTGGAGGACATACGGCGCCTCCTGTCACGTCACCGACGGGGTCGGGAGCAGTCAGGCCCGAGGATGTTCCTATACAACGTCCGGGACGTCTGATTAGACTAGACATCAACGAGGTGGCGAGGCCGAGGCGTGGGCAGAGCTTCTCGACATTCATCGCCGTCATGAATGTAACTTCCACCGGTGAATTTTAAACAGATTTCCTTTTTATATTTCCTTTTTTTTGTGTGTGTATTCTTACTGATAAATTATCGAATAGTTAAGTTATCGTGATCATTTATGCATATCATTCCTTCTCTTCTTCGATTATTTTCGTGGGATTAATTATTGGTTTTAATGGTCGACTGTTTTTCTTTATACGAATTCTTACATTATTTCTGTTCAATTTCTAACACCTCGTGAAGTCCACTATATTTTACTAATAATAAATAATAAAAATATTGAATACATAAAAATAAAATGACGTATATAAAAAATATTAATCTGTAATTTGGATATTTTATTCCAATTCTCAGATAAAAGTGAAAAAAAAAGAAACAAAAAATGTATCAATTGAAAAATAGAAAAAAATGAGATCAATAGGAATCACTTATAAGAAAAAGGTAAAAGGTTTCTTAATTATTTCAAATATCTGAGAAAAAATGACTTTGTTGAAAGTGTGTGTATGAAAAGTAAATTGTTTTCTTTTTGTTACAGAAGTGCAAGCAGTGTAATAAATATGTGACACTGTCAAATTTTAAAACATCACATAATGACGCATATTGCAAAATTTCTTGTGACATATGCAGACTTAAATCGTTAAGTTAAACCGTACGGATTTAAGAAAACACTAAAGCATTCAACACAAAAAATAAAAATTATTCATATTATATTCATATTAATATCGCTTCTTGTATGTAATGTAAATGCCGCGTTCGGATGCTTTAAGAAGACACCAAAGCGTTCAACAGAAAAAATAAAAATTATTCATATTATATTCATATTAATATCGCTTCTTGTATGTAGTGTAAATGCCGCGTATTTATTTTGTCTTCGTCTTGGCCCCTCCTTTTTTATCCAAGCGGGCAGAAGCGATTGACGCTCTGCTTAATATGTTAAGTTTTTCTCTTTAATTTATTTATTTTTAATTATGTATATTTAGTAATTAGTTTTTAGTTTTTAAGCTATGCAGACAGGGCTCCTGCCCGTCTCTTTTTAGCTTCAAGACATCTTATACTTTTTATTTATTTTATATATTCTTTTGACCGGATAATTGTTTTACACCGCTTTTTGTAATTTTTTTTCTTATTTTTTTTTGTTATTTTTATTTTTATTTACATTATTCTATTTTATTTTTCTCTTCATTTGTGGGATCATGCATGTTCAAGTGTGAATGCCGTATTACTTTATATTTTAAACAAGTGTAAGTGTGTTCTAATGAAAATGTGTTAGAAACATCAAAAAATTGTTATGATTTTGATAATCTATATAATTATACAAATAAATGATAAAACTGATTAATTATTTATTGAATGTATTGAATTAATTTATAGAGTAATTAATTTTTGTCATCTTTAAAACTTTACATAAATTATTTTTAATGTTTAAAATAAATAAACTGTAAAATATATTTTACATTTTTTAAATATATTTTTAAGTAATTTATATTAAACATCTCGCCGGTCAGCTTGCCCTGACATATGTTGTCAAGGTTTTTGAGTAATACTTTAAAGGTTTTAGTAATTGTTCATTTACAAGTTAGTATTTATTTACAAGTTATTAATGAAACAATTTTCATAAATAAAAGAATTTTTAGATATAATGTATATGAGTAGGAATTTGTAGATTTTCTTTTAATGCATCGCTACGCACGAGTCGCGTGATACCGCCGTTATTGACGCTTGGAGAAAACAATTTTTTGCACGCCTAGTAACGATGATCACCGGGCGGGAGTATCTCATCGCACGCTTGCATTTGCCGGTGGACCGAGCTAAGACGATGATTTTTTTAGAATTAATAATTAATAACTCAATAATTGCGAAAATTGTGATTGTTGCGAAAATTGCGAAACAGAAGTAGGTATACTAGACCGGTTCTAATCCAGGGAGCGGGTGCGGGTGTGCGGGGTAACTCGGTGATGCGGGGTAAAGAAGAGGGGGTAACTGGTAGGCACCCCGTTTAGTGGGGAACGGGAAATGCTTTGTTGATGGTCCTTTGGAATGTACTTTTGAGGAGGGAGGGGGGTCTTTTTTTTCTAAGAAGAGTTGCTAGAAAAGATATATTTTGTAGAAATTGACGTAGGAAAAGAAAGGAAAAAAAAGCGCCGATACTCCGGCTGCAATAAACAAATGTACGTGTCGCAACGTGTTAATTTCGAACAATCTCGAAAAATCCGTTATTCAATAAAAATAATGTACCTAAACAAATTGCGATTCGGAAGATTTATAATGATGTCTCGATTTAGAAAAAAATAGCATTGACGATTGTACGTGTCGCAGCATGGTAAGAGAAGCGCTAATAATCCGGCTGCTATAAACAAATGTACGTGTTGCAACAAGTTAATTTCGAACAATCTCGAAAAATCCGTTATTCAATGAAAATAATGTACCTAAACAAATTACGATTCGGAAGATTTATAATGATGTCCCGATTTAGAAAAAATAGCATTGACGATTGTACGTGTCGCAATATGGTAAGAGAAGCGCCAATAATCCGGCTGCTATAAACAAATGTACATGTTGCAACGAGTTAATTTCGAACAATCAAAAAATCCATTATTCAATAAAAATAAGTAATAATGTAAGTACAAATAAGTAATAATGTATTAGTCGGTAAATGGACCCTTCTTCTCTCTTAATTTTTTCCTAATAATAAATACTGAAACGTGCTCGTTTCTGTTTGATCAAGTCCAAGTTTTCACGTAAGAGCCAAATAAATTTTGGCAACGACACGGAACAGAAACTATAAAAATGAATACATTATCCCTTTTTATCGATGTTACACCGATAAATAATATTCCATCATAAATACCAAGTTTCTTTTTTATGTTGAAAAAAACTATTTCCGGATATCGATAGTAGGAATATAGGGCCGGTTCTAACTCAGAAGCGTTGAGGGGGGTGCGGGTGTGCGGGGGAACGGAAGGCGCGGGGAAGAGGAGGGGGAAGTCAGGAGCGGCAGTCCTTTGAACTGAGTCGCGGGGGGGGGGATTCGGTGAAGATGATATAAACAAAAAGATAAACAAAGAGATAAACAAATAGATAAACAAGAAGATATAGATAAACAGATAGAAAATTGCGACTCGAAGGACATGACGTCACGGGGAGGGGGTAGTGAAGAAAGACGAGGTGAGATAAACAAATAGGATAAGATAGCAAGGCGATATAAACAAAATGGGCGGCGAAGATGATATAAAAATTGCGCGTGGATATGATTCAGTGGGGGGGGGGGCCGCCGCCGCCGCGCCCCGCCGAGTAAAAAATAAATATCTCTCTCGTATTATCTCTCTTCCGTTGCGGCTCTCTCTGTCTCTCTTATGGCGAATGTTATTTTTCTAATTATTTTATGGTGGGGAAGAAAGAAATGAAAGAAATACATGTTTTTTGCATATTATATATGTTTATATTTGTAAACAAATTGAATACATTTTTAAGTGTGAAATTGTTTTATTCACATGTTTTGTTTCTTATACACTAAAAAACTAAAGCTAACAGCTCGCAATCGACGAGTTGACGTCTATCGAAGATATCGCAATCGCGTATCGCGTTCGGCACTTCCTCGGGATCTGTTACAACAGACGCGATGTTGGAGAATCGCGTATACTTGGTATCGATCGTATCGACGAATCTGACGAGTCGATCGAACATCACATCGATACATTCGTCCAGATGAAACATACGGCGCAGGGTCGATTCGATCATCGTTATGCGTACGTTCAAAGATTCAAGATGTACGAGTGTAACGTCGTTCATCTGGTAAATTCTGACGGTTAACGGTCCGACGCTTATAAAATTATCTTTGTAATCGTTTAGCAGTAATTTATAGATATTCCATCGCTGCTCGTAGAGTCCCTTCCACGTTTCGAGAGACAGTATCAATTCCTGCCCCCGATGATCTCCCAGAGCGATCTCCACGTAGCTCGGTGGACCAACGTTGATTCCAATTTCCAGAAATTTGTAACCCGTGGCCGTCAGAGTGTAACGTCTGCTCAGTAAGCGCACCGCGCGACGCTCCACCGAAATACTGTGGAAATTAAATATATAATACTGCACAATATTGGAAAAAAGAGAAAAAAATGCAGTTGAAACTTACGCGTTACATTCCTTCTTTTGTTTTTCGCCATTGTACGGTGCGCTGCTTCCTTTGGCGGAATACATTGCGTGTTGTTCGAACGATGGAGGAGCGGAGTACCGTTTTTGTCGTGCAGATCGTTCGATGGAGGACTGATCGCGTAAATTTTGTGACATGGCAAACCGTTAACCCCCCTCCCCCACCTTTCCCCTCTCTTTTTTCTAGGAATTTCATTGTTGTCAATCAAACATGTAGCGACATGTTTGCAAAGGAGCGCGATGACGTTTCAAATGTTTTTCTAGGAAGAGCCCGCAAAAAGATAGCTCTTTGTAGAACGTCGACATACGTGTCGCGGCGTGTCAAGAGAAGCGCCGATACTCCGGCTGCTATAAACAAATTGGGGAGACCTATGATGATGCTCCGACAAGGGACAAAGAAATTGTCGATGATATATAATGGGTCATGCGGTGTGCAGGATCACAGTAGGTGGAAATCTAATGTGAGAGAGAGAAAAGCGTGCATACAACAAAACGCAAAAAGTATCGCGTAGTGTCTAACTGAGAAGAAAATGGCAAGTGAAAAGACATCACAGGAATTCGATTATTTGGCGTATATTAGAGATTTGTTAAAAATTACGTATCCAACTGAAGCAGTAAGTATATGTATTCACATGTATCTTTCTAATGTTTAAAAATATTATTAAACTCAATATTGTAAAAAATATTAAATTCAATATTTTTGTAATTTGACAGACATTATATCTCGATGGTATCGCAGTCGTGGAAACTGTGCAAGTGAGGAATGTTATACAAATTCAAATACGCCACCCGAATGGAGTACGTAACTTTTTCTCCTTTTTTCCTTTATTTGATATGTAATGAATTGTGTGAAATTGAGATTTTTTATTATTTTTTGCAGTACTTATGCATATATGATATTAAAATAAATGGGTTTATGAATATTAACCATCGGCGATGGATACGATATCAGCGTCGCCAACACAGGGAATATTTATCCTTTTTGTGGAATGAAATTACTCGCGAGGACGTATTCGATCTGCAGAGACTCTTTGGTTTACGTCTATATGAAGAGGATGAAGAAGTGTGGTAAACAGTGTCAAATATCCACAAATATATATATATATATATATATATATATATATATATATATATATGTATATATGTATATATGTATATATGTATATATATATATATATATATATATATATATATATACAATATATATATATATACATATATATATATACATATATACAATATATATATATATATATATATATATATATATATATATATATATATATATATACAATACAATACAATACAATATATACAATAAATAAAAGTGTATAAGTTATTCTTTTGCATTCAATAAATAGTAAAAAAATTTTTCACTTTTTTAAATCGTGATTCAATTTCTTTCATGACCGACACACTGACTTACATTCCTGCTCGGCGCGCGCGCGAGTCATCCCGGCAAGATAAACTTCTCGGCGTTATATGATAAGAAGCGGTACATCGATCGTTAGAATTATCAACGCATGGAAAAGAAATAAAAAACATAATTCGTATATCATATTTATTTCATTTATGGTTATCTGACCACCAATTAAATAATTTGAATACATTTTGTAATGCGCAATTAGTATAGTGATATCCGCATCGCATAGTATTATCAGCGTCCAGATTGTTTAGAGAATCTACGTTTTCGTAATCAGCATCCAGAGTCTCGATGTACACGCGCTCATCGTCCAGAAGCAAATTCCACAGCCATTGTCGTTTTTCGTGTCCCTTGACATATACGACAGCATCGCTGTCATCGTCGTCGTCGTCGTCGTCTTCTTCCGTTCCATGCACAGCCTTTGTAATCAAACTCTTAGCTTTGCTATACGGAATCGTTCCGTCGTCCCATCGTAATCTATGGTGATGACGTATCACCCAACGTGCGCTAGACTTGTCGGCACTTGCGAGGAAATGCCATGGTATAGGGCTTGCGAAAATATAGTGAGAGAGAACGGTCCGTTTTCTGAGAGCGGCAAACTCCTTTACAACAAACTGTCCTCCAACGAGAAAACCTTGCAGGTCTACGAACGTTGGCACGACCATGACGAGCAATTTTTCGAGACTGCGGTCGATTTCGATGTATCGTAGATTTTATTGTCTCTCTCTCATGTGCCAGCGATGCTCTTAGGTGATCTTGCGTACAACATTGGTCAACGGATTGTAGTGAACCACGCGATCGTGTATAATGAGACAGTACGCGGTGGTATTCATCGGTACGTTCTCCTTAGTCTCAAATTCCAATCTCACGTCCACGGTTGCGCTCTTGACCGATTCGTTTTGTCGAGAACAATCGATGATTACGAATGGACCGTTATGTAGAAAAGACGTGACGGTGAGACTCGGCTCCGTAGTAACCCTTGCAGAAACGCGCGTACGTTTCATACAACACGGACCATCTGTTTTTGTCGAAATCAAGATGCATATCGTCGTACGGATAACATTCCGAGTTCAGATAGAGTTTCACGTTGGTTAAATTGCAGTCGTCGAATCGGCTCGTATCCTCAGCCATGACATTTTTGCGACCTGTTTGCAGAGCAAAGATGACGTATCGCGGTTTTTCGAGCTGAGTAGCGGTCTTGATGGCCCACGAATGCTTGGTTGTACGCTGTAACAGCGGAAACTCGTACAGATCCCACGAGCGAAAAGCCATGCTCAAGTATCGGCCACTCTCCAAAGTGCGTAGCATCGATAGTTTTTTTATCTCGCTCAATAACACGTGCGGCATTCGCCATTGTATCTTGAATAAGTCGACCACGGGATCCAACGCCGAATTTCCCGTCAGGCAATTGTTGTCGTTACGAGATCGTATCAAGATCAATTCGTGACGAGCGTTGATTATCACGCGTCTATAATCCTCGCAAAATCCCAACAGTGCGTAGAGAGGTACGCAAAAGTTAAAATATCCATCCGCGCTGGTATGCGCATCCCAACCGGCATTCCTCAGAATCACGCTTCTGTCGGATGATGTCGTTACGTAATGTTTGAGCGTGCTGGTTACGCCCACGTTTCTGTTACGATCAATCTCCACACCATCAAGCTCGTATCGAATCTCATCGAACAGGAACGCGACAAAATTATTTCCCAGCACCACATCAGATCCCTCGACAACTCTGTTCTTCGTTAGTTTTCCTTCGATATATAGAAAGCTTTCGTACGGCAATGTGTACAGATCCTGTTGCTGTATAGGTATTCTTATCTCATCGCTGTACCCGAACGTCGTATTGGCGAACGGGTTGTACGCATGAGTCTCAATCTTGACGATGCGATCGTCGAAGATTGGCTCGTCTTCGATGTTTAGGATATCAGTCATTTCACAAGTTGCGCACCGCGAATCCTAAAGCTTGTAAAAATTTAACGTTCGACGCGTTAAGTTTCTTCCTCTTCTTGACGCAGCCGGATGAGCGAATATTGTCGATCGATGTTTTCTTTGTAAAAGATGCGTTATCTCTCTGCGTATGCTTCGCTTCGTTCAACACGAGCATCTCAAATGTCACGCTCGCGTTATCGCTGTCGCCGTCGTACGTGCAATCTGACGGTGATCTCTTCTCCTCTGAAATCGAGCAATCGTCCGTTCTGGTCAACAATGCGTATCGTTAGCTCCGTAATGCTCCGTACGATGACTGGCAGGTAAATGATCTGCATCGGCCTTTCCGATATCTTATATCCTGGCGGCACGCTCGGCGAAAATTCGTGTATCGTGTGCACACTTTTGTCGTTGCTGTATGCGCCCGCGGTCACGTTGCACTCTACACGGATAATGTTTACGTTCATTATGTTGATCGACACGTCCGATTCGTGCCACCTTCGCGGTTGCAGTATACGCCTCGAGAAACCCAGCAGCGATCCAATGTTACGAGGCTTGTTAAAGTTTATTCTGTAGGCGCATTTAATCTCACACCTCATCGTGTTGTAATTTGCGCGGAGCACTATCGGGTATTCTCCAATCTCGTCATCGCCGCGCGCGGTGTCACCAGCGTTACCCTCGGGCGCGTCGCGTCGCGGACGTTTCCGTAAAATCTCACGTTTCAAAAATTCATTTATGGCATGCAGTTCATACGACCCCTCGGGAATCGTAATTTCTGCATCGTCTTTGCCAAAATAAAATGTATTGTTCGAAGCGTTTACATTCGGTATCGTGTGATAAGTCTCCAAAATTGTTAGACCAAGCTCGTAGTCATCGTCGCTCAAATCTATGGCTGGAGAGTAATTTGTCGCGAGAACGCTGCTCTTCCCGCTCAGCGTAAGCGTCAGCGACATGATGGAAAAAGCGTTCGACGAATACTGAGACGCCGCGACATTTTGTCGGACTTTATAAATTCACGCGCGTCGACCGTTTTGGAGAAGAAACCACAAGCACAGCTGTCCGCAGACGCTCTGATCGTACGTCTGATAGGACGTTCGATTGTACTCTATCGTAGCATCGTCTCCGAAATATCGTATCAGTTCCTTGGGCGGTCGAAGATTACCGAAACTGTCAAAGTACACAACGCGATTGTTTCTCTTTGCGTACGCTACCCAATGAGTACCGGGACCCGTCGTGTCGTCCAGATTTACGATACCGCTCTCGTTTCGACGCGCGCCGCTAATCGGTAATGCGTCACGCATAAAAACGCCTCTAAAGTACGGTACGCGCATACGCTTCGCCAGCTGGTCCAATTGTACGTTGGTGGTTACACTCGTAGGTATTTTTATCGTCTCTTTGGCGTTTTTTTTTCTTTTTTCGCTGTTACTCCTCGTCCGCGTTTGTACGGAGCGAGATACAGTCCTCGTCCGTATTTGTACGGAGCGAGATACAGTCCCTGTCCGCGCGTTTCCATCGCGCGACGTTGCAGTTCCTCGAGTTGACGTTGCGCGACTTTCCTGTCGTTTACCGCTTTCGCCACGCTGGCCGCTCCGCCGATTAAGGACCCGAGAGCGCCCAAAATTGGCAAAATCGGTAACACACCACCTCGTTTCGCCGTTGGAAGTATTCGTTTCTTTTTTTGCCGATTTTTTTCTTCGCCTTCATACCCATGCCGATCTTGGTCTTGGCTTTCATCGCTGCCCAAACGGCTGCAGCTGCAGCTTTCTCGCTCAGAGCCGAATCTCTCGCGATGACGCGTCCTAGGGCTTTATCGGCGAGTACCTTGTCCGCCGCGTGTCTGTCGGTGAGATCGTTGCTCTGAGAATACGCAATGTCGTGTTCACGGCACGCCGCGTCCAGTGGATTTATGCCCGTTTCACCTCTGGCTAATCGCTTTTTCAGCCGAGTACCCGGACCGCAAAACTGATAGCCGGGGATATGTAGTTCGAAAGGAAGCGCGTTTATCGCTCGATTGAGCAGACCTCCAATGTAGTCTTCGTTTGACACTGTTGCTGGCATAGGCCACAATCTTTTATCTTCGGTGCAGGACCGTCTATATGATCTCGATCCCACGATTGATTATAATGCTCGACGCAGCGACGATAGGTTTGAACCTCCAAATCCGCCTTTATATACTCCGGAAGCTTGTCCCACACGTGATCGATATAATTACCGCACACGCGTAACAGTACGACCTTCGGTATATATTGCAACTGCTCAGCGCTCAAATCCCGAATATCGGAGGGATGCGACAGCGCGAGATACATTTTTGCTACTGAGCGATTCGTGGTTTCGCGCGCCTATAAATAGGCGTTCGATCGAAGCCTAGATAACGCAGTGCGAACATGAAATTTGTACGGCAGCCGCTGACGATACGCGTCGCGAACTGTGACGAGAGAGCGCGAATGATGGGAGACATCGCGACGGAGCGCAAGCACGGTGAAATGTTACCGAGTACTATACGCGCCATCATTTGCGGGCCGTCGAATTGTGGTAAAACCAACGTTCTCATAAGCTTGCTCGAGAGTCCGCACGGTGTACGTTTCGAGAATGTGTACGTATACTCGAAATCGCTGCAACAACCGAAATATCGATATCTCGAAACTTTGTTGACATCGATAGAAGAAATCGGCTTTACGTTCTCCAACAACAGTGATGTCATTCCACCGAGCGAGGCACGTCCCAATTCGATCTTCGTCTTCGACGACGTTGCGTGCGATAAGCAAGATGCTGTGAGAGAATACTTTTCGATGGGCCGCCACTCGAACGTCGATTGCTTCTATCTCTGTCAGACGTACGCGAGGATACCTAAACATCTGATACGCGACAATGCGAACCTGCTGATTCTGTTCAAACAGGATGGTACCAACTTGAAACATGTTTACAACGATCACGTGAATACCGACATGTCATACGATGAATTCTGTGCGTTATGCCGCGATTGTTGGCAGCGCGAGTATGGATTTCTAGTGATAGATAAGGACAGTCCGCTTATCAATGGGCGATACAGAAAGGAATTTAATACGTTCGCGGTACCGTAACGTGGTTAATCGATGTCGATACGTGGAGCAGGCAACATGGATAACACCAAAGATCGCGAGAAAATAGCGAAACAGATTGCGCAAACGAGCGATTCGATTCGCAAAAAATATCGCGCTTTAAAAATTGGTAAAATAGCTGAAGATACAGCGTTGGAGAAACGCTTCAAGCCCATCGTCGAACCTCTAAAACAGATTGTTGAAAAAACCGAGGAATCTCAATCGATTAAAAAAGAAGCAAAGGATCTCGGTATTAAGAAAAAACAAAAACGTGAAGACAGCGATGACGACAACGATAACGATATTACTACTACTACTGACAAGGATTCATATTGGACGGATGTTGGATGGTTGAAATTAACGCCGCAGTCTAAAAAACGACGTACAACGAAAGAATTGAAAGCCACGTCAGATTCACTCGTGTTCGAGTCTACACCGATACAGCCATCGAAAGACCCATCGAAAGAATCACCGCTGTTCCTGCAAAAGGAAGATGTTTTCGAAACAAAAGACGCCAGTGAACCGTCATTCGAAACAACCATCAAACAGAGTCTGCAAACGCAACAAGGTCGAAAGGCGTTGCATAACCAGCTGGGACAATTGGGGCAAAAGTACGTAAGCCCTCTCCTCGATGATAATGGAAAAAACGATACATTTGATCGCGTATACGGTGTTTATTTCGATAAAAACAGTGGTGCGATGCTTGGTGACAAGAAATTTGACGTTGACAAAAATGATTCCATAATCATAGACAATGTGAGATACAATGGTACACCAGGATTGTACGAATTGATCTTCAAGAGACTTCCCGATGACGCAGTTTTTACCGAGAATGACAAACAAACGTATAAAAGTATATTGTTAACAACAAATGCTCATAGACGTTACAGCGCCCATAATCCCATCAAGGACAATAGGGGATCCAAGTACATTAACATCATCGCTCCGCTCATATCTACATATGGAAGTAGCGGTAAAAAGGATGCAGGCGTGAGCAATATACCAACCGCCATGAAGTTAAATGACAACAAGATCGATTACGTGCATTGGGACGATCCCAACAAACTGGTGGATCGACTCGGATTGTTCGATGCTTCACACCGAGCTGATAACAACGCTCACGACAACGAGATGCTGTCGATCATCGAGGAACTTCGCGAAGCCGGCATTATTATTGTGGCGGTCACTGCCTCGCGACCGCACCACCGACACCGTCGCGCGCAGTCCCGCGCAGCATGGTGGTTCGCGCGCTCGCCACTAGATGGCGAATCGACAAACCACTTTCTCGTGTCTAAAACGCCGCAGCGGAGCTATATAAGAGCGGCACTTGGCATCGCTCTTTGCCTCAGTCGCTTCCAACCAGTTTTCTGGTAATGAGCTGCACTGCGACGCCCTCTGGAGGCCAGCTCTGGCCTCATTGCTCAGCACACGGCAGTTTTTTCTGCTGGAAATCATCGACCAGCCTTCGGTCGTACTCCCCGCGGCAGTTAATGCCGCGGATACCCTTCCGGTCTTACGTCTGATGGCCGTGAACGCCGCCAAACCGGCCTTACCTCTGACGGCCGTGAATGCCGCCAAACCGGCCTTACCTCTGACGGTCGTAAACGCCGCCATATCCTTCCGGCATTACCTCTGACGGCCGTGAACGCCGCCATATCTATCTCGCCTCTCTCCTATGGACGTGTTCCTGTCGGCCGTGAACGCCGCAGTCCCACCACGTCCAGGAAGGAGGGCTCTCGCGGCCAGCGACGCCGCCCAATCCGCCCGTGTCCGGGTGACATGCTCCAGGCCGCGGTCTCAGCACGCCGATCTCCATCGATTCGGAGAGCCGCTGCGCAGCAGGAGGACCTCCGCCGGCGTGCATCCTCTCTAGGGGCCGCCCACGACGACTCATCATCTCCGGGACGATCGACGCTGCCCACCATCCGGCAGTCACCAACCACGACGCTCGCCGCCGCCGACTTCGCGGCCACCTACGCCGCCGCCTGGGCGCACACCTCCCTCGCCGTGCACACACGAGGAGGGACGGGTTTCCGGACGCCGAGCCAGGCGCCCAACCGGTCGCTTCAACGGCTCCTGGACCTGTTTGGGTCAGCTTCCTCCTCAGAGGATAGCCTGCCCCGGCCGCTCACTCCACACGAAGAGGACGCATCGAGGCTCTCGACCTCCTCGAGCTCAACCGCACCCGAGCGACCACCGACTTCTGGCCACTCTTTGGAGCTCGGCGCGCCACAGGACAGGCCGTGACACATCTGCGCCATTGAGCTCGGCCACGTGTAGCATCGGCCGCCACGCCGTGACACTGGCCGCTTCTACCGAAACCGCCACGCAGACCGCGGGACTGCCACCGGCCCAGGTCGTGCCACTAACACTCACCCCCCGGCCACGCTGAGGAAGAGCCGGTGAGAGGCGCAGGGAGCGGCTACAAGAGCTTGCGCGCGCACGCGCAGAGACCGACGCGACCGACTTGCCCACGCGTTATTCTCGCGGGACCCAAACCAAGTCCCGATAGCCTTTTGTAACATTTTTTCTTTTTGTTTGCGAGAATATAATGGCTTTATATTAACTCGGAGTTCCTTGATTGTTAGCGTGCATCTTCACATATCCTTCAGCTTGCGCTCCTATTGTTAAACGCATAGCGACACTTGGCTGCTAAACCTTCCGCTTTGCTTGGTGCCGACACTCGCATCGTTGGTCTGCCACACAGCTGAAGGACAGACACTCCCCTCGGACTGAGAACCAGCTTTCACCAGCCGATTGCGGGCGACGCAGTGCAGCAGGCCACACACACTCGCTCGAGACGCGTAGTGTGCAACACACGATCATCATCCACACCACCAAGCATACCAACGCCAAATACAAATTACTGTAACATACACACACATACAAACAACAACCCACATTATAAATTAATCGCGTATCGATGGAACGAGCCAGTCGATTAACGTCAGTAAGGAAAAAAACAATTTTAAATTGTATATCTTATTTACTATTAAACATCGTCGAAACATGCGATCTGATGGACGTGAAAAAAATGTTAGCTCCGAGAGGCGACGACTCGTTGAAGAATTGCACGCTCCGGCGAGGAGAAATTTTCCACGAAGACGTGTCATAATTCGGGGATACGACGATCTGTGGCAGGCTGATATCGTCGAGATGCGCCCGTACTCGAGGTTCAACAGAGGCCATCACTACATACTCACGATCATCGATGCGCTGAGCAAACACGCCTGGGCAGTACCGCCCAAGAGCAAGGCCAGAAGCGAGACGGCTAACGCTATCGCTAAGATAATAATTCGAGAGAGCGGAAGATGTCCGAAAAACTTGCAAACGGATATGGGGAAGGAGTTTTACAACGCTGATGTGCAAAAACTCTTGAAAAAACACAATGTTAATTTATTCTACGTACACGTTGTTGAAGGCATCAATCGTCGAACAATTCAATCGCTTAAGAACGACATGTGGAAGATGTTTACGCTCAACGGCACTTACAAGTGGGTAGACGCGCTACCGTGTCTCGTGTCAGATTACAACGCGCGCAAGCATCGCACTATCGGCATGCGACCCGCTGACGTAACTCCCGCGATCGCCAAAAGACTCTTGGATACGGTATACAGCGCGATAAAGATCGCAGGTCCAGCAAAATTCAAAGTAGGCGAATCGGTACGCGTGAGCAAAACAATTTTTCGAAAAAGGTTACACGCCAAATTGGACCACCGAGGTGTTTAAGATCGTTAAAGTGCAGCGTACTAATCCCGTAATTTATCTGCTCGAGGACTATCGCGGAAAATCGGTCGCGAGTGCGTTCTACGAGCACGAATTGCATCGCGCAACTCATCTGGACGTGTATCTCGTGGAGAAAGTACTACGCAAGAAGGGAAACAAGGTTTACGTCAAGTGGTTGGGATTCGATGGATCGCACAATTCGTGGATAAACAAAAGCAGTGTGATTTAAGTTATTTTTTTATTTTACAATGTATAAAAAATAAATATACAATGTATACATGTATACAAAGAGTTTTTATTTTTTCTTCCATTACATTTTTTTAAACTATACATGTATGCAACTTACGAGAACACATGTAAAACTACATGTATTATAAACAATATATTGTTGTAGCCAGATCTACAACTAATAATAAAAGTAGTCCGCATGGCAACAAAATTAGGCCGCATGAATTTCGAAAAGTCTTTCGAAAGACGACACAAATGTGTGACCGCCGAAATTGCGACCAGTCTTTCGAAAGACCGCAGAAATGCATCGCGCGAGAACATTGCGAACAATTGCGAAAAGTCTATAAGCAAATTCCTCAATTTGCTGATCGAACCAGGTGTGATATTGATCAATCAATATCACGCGATCAATCGACACAACCGATCGGAATGCTGATCGGGCATCGATCAGCTTATATAACAGGTTACAAGGCGGAGTCGAGAGAGTCAAGAATAACGTGTCGTTCATTATTATAAACATCGCGCAAGATATTACAAAAGTACGGCGAAGTTCACGCGAGCCGTACTATCAGCATCTCAGGTGACATACTCGGTCGTCGGCCGCCAGAGTAACGCGATACGCGCCGAGCCGCCCGCCGACGTTTAACCGTGTGTAAAGTAATAAAATAAGAAATACTAATCTCAAGAATTTGTGCATTAATTAAATAAATCAATTAAAATAAAGAAAGTGTGTTAGTGAATTCAAGAAGATCCTTACATTCTTTTGATCCTGCTCGGAGTCCCAACTCCTTAGGCTTAACGAACCCGACTATCCCTAATATTATCGTTGTAGCTCATCCGGGGTACAACAATATGTATTAAGCCGAGTATACATTAAATAAATCGAAGAGAGAATTAAAGCTAATTCCTCAGCAAGCAGGATCTTGGTTGCTATTATAAATTTTATATATAAAATACATTTGAACAGCTAAATTTTATTGTAAAACTACATATAAAAACTACAAAAAATACATACATCTATATTACGTATATAACAGTATCGTATAAAATTACAAGAATACATACGTTCATACATACGTACATAGATATGATACATAGGTACGTACATACATACGTACATACGTGTATACATATAAGCTATATAAAAAATTATAAAAATATATGTACATTGCATATACATGTATATTACAATAGAATCCGCCAATGTCCCCACGGTAACGTCTCCGTCGAATCCGATACAATGTATCGTTTGTCATTGTACGGACTCAGAGCGATTTTCGACTCGGACACCGTATATACTTGGTGTAACTTGAATCTTATACACGACTGGCGACGAGTCATTTCGATCTCTTCATTCAAGTACCGCGTGTAATCGTCGAACGTTATTGTTCCCGCTACGACGTTATTCTTTACACCTTTCGCCTTTTTAATGTCTTTTCTGCCGTCCACCCTTACCGCGTACATCTTCGCTCTGAGTCCGACGAATTCCGTCATTATCGCACCGTTATTCTCATCCTTCATTAGACCGGGTACTTTTTTATTCACGAGAGGCATTCCGTACGCGTTGCCCGGCGGATAATCGTTCATATCGAATCCAGCGATATCGCGTTTCATCGTCTCGTACACATCGTCGCACTCGATGTGGTATACGAGACTGTCCGTGTCGGTGTACATTACTTTACATTTCTCGCGATACAACATGTGACATGTATTCGTGGTGAAATTCGTACAAGCAGATTTTCGATATGTCGAGTATACACATACCCACATAAATCGGTTTGTCGAATTTCACCTCGAGTTTACGCAGTTCGACGGCGATTAAGTTTTCCACAAAGACGCTGCGGCTGTGGAAATTTGGTTTCGTTCATTGCTTCCGCGCCATACCGTCCATCCCATTTTATTATCAATTTTACATCTACGTGATTCCGAACATTTTTCATTGTTTTACCGAATACCGCGTTGTTCATTAATTTGTACAAATTTTTTTCAAAATCATTTTTCGCGCACGTTCTAAAGTGTGTATTGAGTACGATGTAATCGCGGAGCCAGGTGAATTGAACAAATTGTAATACGCGGTGTATCTTTGTGATACGAAGACCGTAGCGCGTACATTGCTGCAGGTTGCGATAATGGATGACGTGCCGCTTCTTGTCATATGACGTGGCGAGAAGTTTATCCTGCCGCGTGCCGGGTGCTTTATCGCGCGTCGGAAAAGTAGGTCAGTGTGTCGATCGTGCAAATGACAAAGAAATTGAATCATGATTTTAAAAAAAGTGAAACATTTTTTTAATATTCATTTAAAAAAAATAAATGCAAAAAATAAATCATACAATGCACTTTTATTTATTGTATATACATTCATTTGTGAATCTTTATTAATTATGTAATTATTCAATTAATTATATAATTATTCAAAGTGAGAATATCTTGTAGAAAAATTTCACCAAACTTCTTCATCATCATCTTTATATCGACGTAAACCAAAAAGTATCTGCAAATCAAATACGTCTTCGCGAGTAATTTCTTCCCATAAAAAGTATAAATACTCCTTATATTGGCGACGCTGATACCGTATCCACCGCCAATGATTAATATTCATAAAGTTATTAATTTTGATATCATATATGCACAAATACTACAAAAAATAAAAAAAAAATCTCAATTTCACAATTCACAAAATACATCACATATCAAATAAAGGAAAAAAGAAAAAAAGGAGAAAAAGTTACGTATCCCATTCGGGTGGTGTATCTGAATTTTTATAAGATTCCGTACTTGCACGGTTTCCACAACTGAGATATCATCGAGATATAATGTCTGTCAAATTACAAAAATATTGAGTTTAATATTTTTACAATATTGAGTTTAATATTTTAAACATTAAAAAGATACATGTGAATAAATATACGTACTGCTTCAGTTGAATAAGTAATTTTTAATAAATCTCTAATATAAGTCAAATAATTAAATTCCTGCGATGCCTTTTCACTTGCCATTTCTTCTCGTTGAGCGTTAGATACTATGCGATACTTTTGCGTTTTTTTGTATGCAATCACGTTTTTTTGTATGCACGTCAGCTTTCTCTCTCACAGACTTCTACTGTGATTCTGCACACCCCATGACCCATTATATATCATCGACAATTTCTTTGTCCCTTTGTCTAAATCGGAGCATCATCATAGGTCTCCCCGATTTGTTTATAGCAGCCGGAGTATCGGCGCTTCTCTTGACACGCCGCGTTCAATCTCATGCAATGAGTCTTGTGGAGGCATATCGTTGAAACGTCTTCGTGACATCACTCGATACTAATTTTGTGCGCGAAGAATCACCGGTGCGCGAAAAACAATTGCTTTTGCGTGAAGAACTTTCAGTGCAACGTGTCTTCGCAATGGCATTATCACGCATCATCATCTGCGCAAAATACAACGAGGCAGAGTAATTTCGTGATATATGTGGAGGAACAAACTATTTATTATGTTGACAACAACCCTCTCGTTAGTGTTGCGAAACTGCCATGGTCAATACACTTATATGAATATATTAGTTCATTGGCTTCGGCACAGGATGAGGAGGAAGAGGAGAAAGAGGAGGACAATTATTCAGAAGTCTCCCCTGCGAGTTAATCCCAATATGGATGAAGTCCCCCTCCTGCGAGTAATCCGGAGGGGGGTAAAATTATTTCTTGGATTACTAACATTTTCTTTTTGTGTATTTGTTAAAGTGACTGAGTGATTTTTTCTTGGATTGTTAAACATTTTTTTG
The DNA here is from genome assembly GCA_024349325.1 of Pogonomyrmex californicus. Classification (NCBI taxonomy): domain Eukaryota; kingdom Metazoa; phylum Arthropoda; class Insecta; order Hymenoptera; family Formicidae; genus Pogonomyrmex; species Pogonomyrmex californicus. The sequence continues at coordinate 730,880 of JAECZD010000027.1, forward strand.
TGTGTATTTTTACGTGACATTTTCTTGGATTGTGACATTTCTTTTTGTATTTTTAAGTGACTTTTTTTATGATTCTTCTACCTCAACCTGGTGAGTCTTTTTTTATTTTTTCTTTTTTTTATTTTTTACTCGGCGGCGGTGGCGGCGGGCGAAGCGGCAGCGATGGACGCGGCGGCGCCCTCCCTCCTGACGTCATGTCCACGCGCCCTGTCCACGCGCAATTTTTTTATATCATCTTCGCCGCCCGTTTATCCATTTGTTTATATCGCCTTACTATCTTATCCTATTTGTTTATCTCACCTCGTTTCGTCTTTCTTCACTATCCCCTCCCACCCGTGACGTCATGTCCTTCGAGTCGCAATTTTCTATTTGTTTATCTATGTATTTATCTTCTTGTTTATCTGTTTGTTTATCTACTTTTTTATTCACTTGTTTATATCCCCTTCACCGAATCCTACTACCTTATCTACCCCCTCCTGTCCCACGGCTCAGTTCAAAGGATCGCCGCCTCTGACTTTCCCCTCCCCTCTTCCCCGCGCCCTCCGACCCACCCGCACACCCGCACCCCCCTCGGAGGACCTGGGTTAGAACCCGCCTAGTATTATTATTGTTGTATCAAAAGTTACAGTCTCAATCCTGCTCATTACTACACATTGCCAGGTTTCACGTGGGACGCCGTGCTGAACCATACGCGTATAAAATTTGAGTTGCTCACCGACATCGATGGTTATGTTTATCGAGCGCGGTGGCCTCAGTCAATGTTCTGGCAGATACGCGCAGGCCAATAACAAGTACATGCATTCGTACGACCCGTCGAAACCATCGTCGTATTTGATGTACTACGATATGAACAATCTATACGGATGGGCGATGTGTCAACCGCTGGCCCTATGCCGATGGAGACATGTTTAACATGTCTTATAAAGATATTTAGATATAATTATTAAAAATTTAGCGTTTGTATATTGTATTCCTTGTACTTTTATTGTATTTATTTTCTATAAATATAAAACGTATATATTGTTGCTCGACGGAAACCGCGAGAAGGTGGTGGTCTCTTCTGTCAGAAGGGAAATGTAAAAAATTATTTATTTAAATTATTAATAAAAAATAATTTAAATAAGTTAATTATTGTAATATTAAAAATTAATTTTTTAATATTGCAAAATTGATTTTTTACATTTCCCTGTGTGTGTGTGTGTATGTGTGTGTGTGTGTGTGTGTGTGTGTGTGTATGTGTGCGTGCGCGCGCGCGCGCGGTGTGTGTGTGTGTATGTATAACTATACGCATACATATTACTGATACAAATTCGCTTTTTTTTTCTCATAATATCTCCCGCAAACAAGATTTTTTTACACGCTTATTCTCTTTAAGCGTGATGGCTGCTATGGACAAGATTTTTTACACGCTTATTCTCTTTAAGCGTGATGTCTGCTATGGACAAGATTTTTTACACACTTATTCTCTTTAAGTGTGATGTCTGCTATGGACAAGATTTTTTTACACGCTTATTCTCTTTAAGCGTGATGTCTGCTATGGACAAGATTTTTTACACGCTTATTCTCTTTAAGCGTGATGTATGCTATGGACAAGCTTTTTTACACGCTTATTTTCTTTAAGCGTGATGTCTGATATGGACAAGATTTTTTACACGCTTATTCTCTTTAAGCGTGATATCTACTATGGACAAGATTCTAATAATCTAATATTTAACATTTTTAACCTGCCCATGAAGGACCAGCAATTTCATTATCATTCACGGCATGTAGCCTTAAAATACTGCGTTTTTTTTTTTAGCAATATTAGCATATAATTTATCTGTTGACATAAGAGACAAATACTTTTCTTCAATCATCATGTTTAAACATGTTTCTCCTCTCGCCCTTAATCCTGATTTTAAAACGCACGTGGCATTAATGGAAGCCGACGATAATCTATTTCGATTTTTTGTTTTTAAATTACTTAAAGAGGAAAACATTCTCTCTGGGTCGGCATTTGAATTTGGAAGTGATCGAACAGCATTCAGAACATTTGTTAAATTTGGATACTTAGTAATATTATTTGGATGTTTTGGATGTAAAATTTTCTTCCACATATTATCAAAATTTAATTTGGAAAGATTTTGCTTCTCTTCCATTGTAAAATCTAATGGCAATGCAATCCATTCTTTCTTTAAAGCATTTTCATCAACACTATCGATAGTTTTAGCTATAAAAGAAACATCATTAAATGAAGTTTCTCTATCAGTATTGAATAAGCTTACAAAAAGTCTAAAAACTTGTAATTTTAATAAAAATTTATTATTTATCGGTAATCTTTTACGAATTTCTTCTGCAGCAGTTACATAAAACATCAAGTAATTTATTCGAACAGTTGTAACTGCGTCTTCGTGTCCTTGCATCAGTAATTCCTAAAGATATTCTTCGCATTCTATACCTAAATTAATTTTATGAAGAATTTTGTGATTCTCTGATAAAGAGAAAACTGTGTTTACAGAAAAAGATTTTAAATATTCATCTTTTAAAAAGTTTCGGTAAATTTGAAAAAGAAACTGTAAAGATTTTGGCTGCAATAAATGAATTCGTGTTTCTGATGCTTGAAAAAATGCATTGAATGCGTTAAAGAAATTTAAAACGTATTTTAAAAAAAGAAAATAGGCTTTTGTTTCAATATTACCCATTATAGACAACAGATGTTCTCCACGTTGTGTTTTTTCACTTACAACTATTTCGTTCAAAAAATATTTAATTGTTTCCCAAGATTCCAGAATTCTTTCTACACATAAGTAATGAGAAAGCCAGCGTGTATCACATAATTTTAACAATTTGTGATTTGTTTCTTGGAAACACTCAGAGAATTCATTGTAAACAGATAATCGTTTGGGGCTATTGTTAATAAAACTAGAAGTTTTGCGTAAAAATTCTTCGCAAAATTCTGGTATTTTATTACATGCAGCATGCGCTATTAATGCGGCGGAATGGCAAGGGCACGTAAATGTTAATAAATGTGGACATACTTCTTCTAATTTTTTTTTAAATGATGAAAATTTTCCTATCATGACAGATGCATTGTCGCATATATAGAGCTATAATATTTAAAAATAGTATTTTCATTTTCCACATTTCACATTTAAATGCTTGAAACAATTTTTCTGCGTAATTTTCTGGAATCTTTGGCATCAATATTAATTAATTTAATTAATTGTGAACGAACATCTAATGTCTCCGGGTCAACGTATCGTACCATAAAAGTCATCCATTTAGTATTACAAATATCAGATGTTTCGTCAATAAATATTGAAAATTTTGTGTTCTGAATTTTGTTAACGACACATTCCGTTTCAATTGGGCATAAAACGTTTGTAATAATATTTTTACATTTTGTACGACCCATGCTCATGCTTTTTAATATATTAGGATCTTTTCCTATATGTTGAAAAAAATTAAGAATCTCTTTTGCAGTTTGATGAGAAATATTTTTATCAGCAATTAATGCGGCATATCTAATTTCTGCTAACTTTTTACGCTCATCAAACGACAAAAGTGATTCATTATCTTCCGTTTGCAAATTTTGATTTAATTTATTTATCTCAATGAAACTTTTATATTTATCTAAATGTGCTTTGGATTCTGCGTGACGATATATTTGTGCTAAATCACCAGTAATTTTATTGCAAATGGAACAAAAAGATAAATTTGCATTGTTAGGTACTTCTCGTAACCAACATTTAAATTCTTCGATATCTAACTATTTCTGTTGAAAAACTGGTTGAGATATTTTTTTTATTTTTCATCATTGTTAGGTAATGATGATCCTTTTTTAAGATTATTTTTATGACATGCAGAATCTGCATGGCGAAAAATTAATGAACTACATGAAAAATTCTTATTGCAAATACTACAATGATACTGATTATTATTTGATACTTCGCGTATCCATGATTGATATCTATTATCAGTAAGCCAAGCTTTTATAAAGCTTCGTTTACGTTTTTTGATTGATTCGTCACACATTTCCATATCAATTATAAAAGGACAAAAAAATCGAAAAAAAAGAAATAGAAATATAATATAAAAATTATATGTATGCGTGTGTCACGGAAAGAGATCAGGATTCTGTTATTTGTCAAAATATTTTACGATCCTAAATCTCTCTCCGTATACGTATATGTGAATGTGTGTGTGTGTGTGTGTGTGTGTGTGTGTGTGTGTGTGTGTGTGTGTGTGTGTGTGTGTGTGTGTGTGTGTGTGTATAAATGTGTATATGGAAAGTTATATCTTTTAATCTCGAATATATTCTTCAATATTAAAAAGTCAAGATGTATAGGATACACGATACACGATGTGATCGAAAGACGGTACACGAAGTCACCGAAAGACAAATGAAATCGTCACACATCGTGAGATAAACAATGGAAAATCGAAATCGTTGTTTCTTTCTTATTCGGCGACACAGTGAGCAGCATACTCGACGACGCAATAACAGGTTAATTACAATTTATTATTATTTAAGAAATATAAATCACATTTTCAATCTAATATAATATGCTTCATTATCGTATGCGTGTGCGTGTGCTTGTGTGTACGTGTGCGTATGCTTGTGTGTACGTGTGCCTGCGTGTACGTGTGCCTGCGTGTACGTGGGCCTGCGTGTACGTGGGCCTGCGTGTACGTGTGCCTGCGTGTGCGTGTTCCTGCGTGTACGTGTGCCTGCGTGTACGTGTGCCTGTGTGTATGTGTGTCTGCGTGTGCGTGTGTCTGCGTGTGCGTGTGCCTGCGTGCGTACGCGTGTACGTGTGTACGCGTGTATTAAAATTTTATCATTATCTGATATCAGTAGTATAATCAGTAGTATAATAATGTTACTATTATATAGTTTTGTATTTTACAGAGCAAAAGAAAAAATTTGCTGATATGCTGCAACAGCAGCAGAAACAGCATAAGCTGCAAATGCAGCAATTAAAAGAGCAACATGAGCTGCAATTGCAACAGCTGCGGGAGCAGGTAAACTTGCTGGTAAGAAAAAGAATGCTTTTGCTGACAAATATAAAAATTTGGACAGATACTGATATGTAAATAATGTTATTGGATCTTTAAAATTATCTGTGAAATCTGTTATATTCAAATCGGTTGCTAGATCAGAAATTTATATATATATATATATATATATATATATATATATATATATATATATATATATATATATATATATATAATAATATAAATATATATAATATATGTATATATGTATATATATTGTTCATTTATATATTTATTCATATATTTATTCAGTTTTTAATAGGTATATCTAAATATCTTTATAAAACCACAATAAATTTTTTTAAATATAATCATTACTTTTTGCAAATAAAAAGCGTATATATTGGCAAAGAGTGGATTTTTGTATTTACAAATTTTAATTTTTATTTATGTATGAAAAAAATATATTGTAATAATGTTATTAACTTAATAAAATAAATGTATAAAAGTGTAAAAATAATCGACAATGGCATCGCGCCTCGCATGATTAATTCGTGTCATGTCATGAGACGCCAGCTTCAAATCAGCGGTACAGCGTTTCTCGAGAAAAAAGAAGACAGCAGTTGTCGGTACTCCTTCTCTACCGCTCGAAGCTGGCCGAAGCGCGGAGCGTACACGGACGAGCGCTCGCGCTAGTGTATGTGCCAGCCTATTCCTTCTACGTGCTGCAGCGTGGCTGCAATCGTACATGAAATGGCATCCCTTCGCGCTCCGCGGAGACATGGACGTACGCGCTTCGTGTGTATGTGTAGCAGCCGCGCGCCGAGCGCAGGACACCATTCCTGCCGGTGCGTGTACATATTGTTGTACCCCGGATGGACTACGACGTTAATATTAGGGATAGTCGGGTTCGTTAAGCCTAAGGAGTTGGGACTCTGAGCAGGATCAAAAGAATGTAGGAATCCTCTTGAATTCATTAACACACACTTTCTTTATTTTAACTAATTTATTCTCACAAGTGCACAGATGCTTGATATATTAACGATTATATTTTACACACGGTTAAACGTCGTCGGGTGACTCGGTGCGTATCGCGTTACTCAGACGGCCGACGACCGAATATGTCATCTGAGATGCTGATAGTACGGCTCGCGGGAACTTCGCTACGAGATTCGGTAATATCTCGTGCGATTATTATAAGTCCGATTCCGGACGACATGTAGTATTTGACTCTCTCGACTCTGCCTTGGTCGATTATATAGACTGGTCGATGCCCGATCAGCATTCTTGATCGCGTGATATTGATTGCTCAATATCACGCCTGGTTCGAGCAGCAAATTGAAGAATTTGCTGATAGACTTTTCGCAAATGTTTGCAATTTCTCGCGCGATGCATTTCTGCGATCTTTCGAAAGACTGATCGCAATTTTGGCGATCACGCATTTATGTCGTCTTTCGAAAGACTTTTTCCGATTTCATGCGGATTAATTTTGTTGCCATGCAGACTACTTTTATTATTAGTTGTAGATCTGGCTACAACATCCCTCCCCCCCGTTAGTAAAAGAAAACGGAGGTACGAAGTTTTCGCTTTTTTACATAATTTTTCTTCCGATACATTTTTTGTTGTAATCGTTTGCTTAGAATCGAGTACTTTCGCTTATTTTAACGACGCGATCTATATTGCGTGAGTCATTATTTCAGTTTGTTTTTTCTTTCTTATTACAATTATTATTGTTACGATAGCGATGATTATTATTAATGAGCTGCTAATTGACACAGGATATACAAAGTGTTTTTGTGAAAAAAGGGCTATCTCGTTATTGTTTATTTCATTCTTCATGTTATTTAATTTCTTTGTTAATTCTGTTAGGTCTGTTACGTCTTGTATAACTTTTAATTTAATTTTTTCTGTCTTATTTGCCTTGAAAGTTTCGCTTAGAAGTGTAATGTTATATTTTGGTAGATACGTTTTTATTTCTTTTCCCTTATTGGTGCTTGTCGATTTTATTGTCGCGTCTGATGTAACTATTTTGCAATTACTTGATAATGTTATTTTTCCTGTATTTGTAATAGTTCTACGAATTTCTTTATTATTTTTACATAAAATTGTAATAGTTTGTTTCGCTGGTGTGGAATATAACCAAGAATATGAATTACTTAAAGCTATCCATATGCTATTTTTTATTGTTATGTATTTAATTTTACAATTGTTATAACAGTTGTCATTTTCCACATATATATCTATTTCGCATAGCGGGTCGGTTTTTACATTTCTAATTGGAAAGATTTGTTCGCACAAGTAGTTTGTATTTATTTGTTTGCATTGTCTTAACTTTTCGTGAGTCAGTTTTGCGTACGTGTGTCTGTCAGTATCTAAAGCTATTAATGGATTATTCGTTTCGATTAATGCGGATATGTTTTGCTTGTATGGTACCGGTATTATGTTTAATATTTCGTATAGTGGAAGTGAAATTAGCGGAAATTGTAGGATTGTATAGACGTTTGTTTTGTCACAGTACGCGCTCATTTTCGTTACTTTTTCTATTGTAGGCCAATTCTCTTCCCTTATTTTAAATGGAAAATATGATCCTTGCGGTATTTGTATGGTTGCTTCCATAAGATCTTCATTATTTCTTCTAACGGTATTAGTCGCGAGTGTAGTATTCCATTTTTTATCGCAGTTAGATATTCCGCGTTTTGTGTCACTGCGTCAAGTATTGCGTTGGTGATTATAAAGTTCTTTTATGTTTTCGATACTTATTTCCGTTGTTAGTGTCATTTCTAATTTTTTGATTGCCTTAGCTAAAATGTTTTCATTATTTTGGATTATTTTCTCGTGATTACTTATATGCACTATCACCGCGATTATAATTTTAATTTGATTTTTTATTATATGCTCTGTTGTTTGTTGTTTGTTATGTAAGATACTTAATTGTTCATTGATTAGTTTTCTATCTTCATTGTCCATTGTTCCGAATAATGTTTTGGCAATAGTTCCTATTCCATCTATCAGCCCTCATTTCGTTTTTGTATCTTGTGCTGTATACAGAGAGGTTATTCTTTTTGTTAAATGTTTTAACCGCTGGTAATTGTTTTCAATTATGATATTATAGTTATGACATGACCTCTTGTATGTGAAGTGTAACATAGTGCATATGTTTTGCGTTTTTAGAATGTATTCTTCTATTTGCTCTGTTCGTTTTTCAATTGGTGAGATATCTATTTTTATAACTATTTTCCAGAATGACTCGATTATGTTTAGTTTTCCTATTTCCTCGAAGTATATTCCGGGGTGGTGTTTGAAGTTCTCTACTTCAAATGGTAGTTTCTCTTCTCCTTCTCCATTGGTTATCCATATCTTTATTCTGCAATGCTAAAATAAAAATTCTTATTTCTCATGAAGAGTTTGCGGTTCGAAATCGACGTTTCTTTTTTATCATATTCCCTGGCATAATATTACTTTATTCTTATTTCACTATCTTAGTTAAAAAGATTCTCCTGTGAATCTGTTGAGCTTGCTTTTTATAACGTTTATCATTTCTCTTGGTGTCCTTTTTATTATATCAGTATTAGATATTCCGTGTGACCCTTCTAATATTTCATCTCTTTTGCGATGAGCTTTCTGACTGCATCTCGTCAGTTGTCGAAGTACCTTTCTTGCGACATCATGGGTTCCCGGGAGAATTGTAGGCGCGATCCGCCGGTTTTTGATGATACTGCCGCGGCGGAAACGTCGTCCGACGACGAGGGCTTCGCCGAGATAGACGATAGTGACGTCCATGAATTCATGGATAGTCCGGTCGCTCAAGTGCACTTTCGTCGCGTGCGCGAGTGGCTGTCCATTGTAAATCAATTTTATTGCAATGATGCGTTCCACGTTTGTGCGGACTGTATTTGGTTCGCCAGCAATGATGTTCCAGGCAGAGTTGTAGAGTTGCCTTGGTGTGTGGAACTCTACGAACTGCTGGTCTCTATGCCTGATGCCGTTGTGGCGGACGTGGAAGTTGATTCGGAGGGTGCCTCGGATGTCGATCCGTTGGATGTTCCCGCTAATAATTTGGATGAGGAGGAATTCGAGAATGGTTCGCCCAGCGGACTCCCCCGCAGAGGCGAAAGGCCGCTCTCCTGGGGCCTAATATTTTATGTGTAGTGTCGTATGTGTCGTAGTGTCGTATAATTTATAGTGTAGTTTATAGTGTTAGTTTTTTGATTAGTTGTTAGTGTTTAGTTTTTTGTTGATTGGATTAGTGGTGATTGGATTATTCTCTGGACCTGCTGAGATTCTTCTTCGGTCCCAATGTTTTTATTTTTATTTTTCTATATTTTTATTTTGTATTATGTGCTTTTATTTTATCCCTTTTTTACTTTTCGACAAACGATTTGATTCGGTTCGCGTGTACGTTTATCGTTCGGCGGCCCATTTTTATTTAATTGTTTAGATCGCCTATTTTTTCTAAAATTGTATAGGGTCCGATCCATAACGCGTCTAGTTTTTTCAATATCCCTCGCCGAACTGTTTCGTCGTGTAATAGGACTTTATCTCCTATTTCGAATGTGCGTATTTTTGTTTTTCTGTCGTAGGTTTCCTTCGCTTTTTGTTTTTCCTCTTTTACGTTTTCTTTCGTTATCTGATTCGCGGCTCATATTCTTTCACGGAGTTCTTGCGCATAGTCATTGTATGTGTACGATGATTTCGGTGAGTTAGTTAGGGCCGTAGGTAATGGTGCCTGGTGCCCGTAAACCAGTTCGAATGGCGTGAAACGCGTAGCGGTGTGCGGTGTCGTATTATATGCAAACATCGCATACGGTATCCATTCGTCCCAATCTGTCTGATCATTATTAATATAATGTCGTAAATATTCGGTTAATGTCCGATGTGATCTTTCGAGTGCTTCGTTTGTTTCTGGATGATAGGCCGTCGTTTGCAATTTTTGTATTTTTAATAATTTACATGTGTTTTTAAATAGTTCGCTTGTGAAATTTGTTCCTTGATCGGTCAGGATTTTATCTGGGATTCCATATTCTAATATAATTTTTGTGACAAATTCTTTCGCTACTGTTGTCGCCTCTTGGTTTTGTATCGGTATTCCTTTGCTAAATTTTGTTAAACTGTCCTGAAATACATATTTGTTTTCCATCGTTGTTACAGGCAAAGGTCCTACGATATCTAACGCGCATTTTTCAAATGGTTTCGTCGGCGTATCTGTTAGCATTAACGGTGCTTTAGTGCGTCGTCGCAATTTATTTTTCTGACACTGTTCGCATTTTGAGATGTATTGTTCAACATCTCGTTTTAATCCTGGCCAGTTGTGGTGTAATCGCATTCTATTTATCGTTCGTTCAACGCCCTGGTGTCCTCCTATAGGTGCGTTGTGGTATTCATATAATATTTGTTTCTTTTCTTCTTCTTTGTATTGTTTTTCTGACGCGACGTCGTCAGTTCGTTGTTCTTGTTTTATTGCTGCTACGTTACGGCTTAATGCGTCAGCATTAGCGTTCGCTTTCCCAGCTTTATGTATTATTTCGTAATCGAATTCTTCCAATTTTAATCTCCATCTGATTAAACGTGATCCGGGATCTGTTACGTTAAATAACCATATTAACGGTTTATGATCAGTAATTATTTTAAATTTTGTCCCGTATAAATAAGGTCTGAAATGTTTTACTGCCCATACTATTGCGAGTAATTCCTTTTCAGTCGTATTATAATTCTGTTCCGCTCGTGATAGTACACGGCTGGCATACGCGACGGGTTGGTCTTGACCTACCTCGCCTTGCGATAAGACGGCTCCTATTGTATAGTCCGATGCGTTCGTGGTTAGAGGGAATTCTCTTGTAAAGTCCGGATATTTCAATATCGGTGCCATTGTCAATTTATTTTTTAGCGTATCAAATGCATTTTGCTGTTTTTCGGTCCATTCGAATTTCTCTCCCTTTTTTGTGAGTTTTGTTAATGGTTTTGCGATTCGTGAGAAATCTTCGATAAATTTTCTGTAGTATCCGGCTAATCCAATGAATGATTGCACGTCTTTTACCTTTTTGGGCGTACGAAAGTTTTTTTTACTGCGTGCAATTTTGATTAATCTGGCGAAATTCCATTTTCAGTAATTATGTGTCCTAAATAGACTACTTCTTTTTGTAAAAATTCGCACTTGTCCGATTGGAGCTTTAGATTGTTCTCTCTTAGTCTTTGAAGAACTAATTTTAGTCTTTTATTGTGTTCTGTAAGGCTAGGACCGTAGACAATGTCGTCAAGATACACTAGACATTTAATTCCTTGCAAACCCGTTAAAATAGAATTCATTAATCGTTGGAAGGTTGCAGGTGCGTTTTTTAAACCAAATGGCATTCTATTAAATTCATAATGACCGTGTGGTGTAGAGAATGCCGTTTTATTTTTATCCCGCTCCGTCATTGATATCTGGTGGTAACCTGATGAGAGATCCAATGTCGTGAAGTATTTCGCGTTGTCCAGCTGATCAAGTATATCCGTTATGTTGAGCAACGGGAATGAATCTCCGATTGTGAGATCATTTCTAATTTTCTGAAATCTACTACAATTCGTAATTTTGTTTTTCCTGACGCGTCTGTCTTTTTTGGTACGACTAATAGTGGTGCGTTCCATTGGCTGACGCTCGGTCTGATAATTTCTTGTTTCAACATTTCTTGAATTTGCTTATTTACCTCGTGTTTATGTTTTTCCGGTAAACGATAAGGTCGTACGTTTACTGGTGATGAAAAGTCACCATGGATATATTGATAAGGATTATTGATAGTATTTATAGGTCATTGTGGACTGTAGAAAAAGATGAGATTATTCCAGAAGAAATAATTTTTGCCATAAGTAAATTGCTCAATCTTGATTTATTCACTCTGAGAGAAAGATCAAAAAATTGGAGAGCAAAGCTATCAAAAAACTCACTCTATAAGTCAGTAGAAATAATTACTCATGGAAAGATTTTGTATTTAACAAGAGGAGATGAAGTTTTCTTCAAACTTCCACCTTGGGAAGGTCTTTTCAAACCAGGATATAAAGATGGAATGACTATTTTTTAATTTATATTCAAATCATTTAAGGAACAACCTGATACTGAGATCCGCTGTATTATTCACTCAATAAAAGAGTCGAAAGTCTTTGAAGATAAAAATAAGACACTATTAACTTATTATTGGAACCTTGACAATAAAATAAGAAGAAGTTACTCTGAACAAGAGAAAGAAAAATTTATTGAAGAAGAGATTAGCAATTTTGACTTATTTGTTAGAAACAGAATGTTAAGTTTACAGAATAAATCAATAGGCACTGATAAGGATAACCCTAATGAACATCCTTCGACTTCTCACAGTAACAAAACAACTAATAAACAAGTATTTTCAAAAGTTGATAACCCAAACAAGAGCAGTCCAAAAGATATTACATCAAAGAAATGTAATAAAAACAAAAATCTAGAAGTGTTAAGAAGTGAGCCTAGTCCTGTCAATATGTCTTTTTATTTAAGAAAAGATATAATTGAGGGGATTGTTTATACTGCAGCCACTTTTGATGAATTGAAATATATTAATTCATTAGAAGAGAAAGATGCTTGGAATACCATCGATGAACTTTATATAGTTCCATGGCTAAAGGATAAAATAAACCAATATCCAGATTTCAACTTAACAGCTACAGAGATGAGACTAAAATCATTTATAGAACCTTTAATCACAAAAAAGGAAGAGCCTGATATTAGTAAACTAAATAATACTATTAAAAAGCTAACTGAACAGATGAATTCGTTGAGTCAGCAATTGGAGGAGTATCAAGTTCAACAGATATCTTTAGGACGTGCAACAACTCATGAAGAGGAGGTAAGACCAATTTTCCAACCTCCTCAGCCTCAACAAGTAATTAAGAAAAAAGAAGAAGCTTATACTCCTGATTGGGACTTCTAATAAAATAATGAGATAATATGCATTGAAATTTTGTAATAGAAATTTTGAAACTGTATCGAATTCTATTATAGTATTCTTTTTAATATTATGTATATGTGTATATGTATCATTGTATTTTTGACGTGTTATTCTAAACACGTTATTTGCGATAAATATCATCACATGCCTCGGTAGTCGAAAGGATAAGCAGGAGATCCAGGTTCGATTCCTGGCTGAGGTGGTATTTTTTCGCAAAATAATTACGAGTTTTCACGACTGGTTCGTAGTCGGGCCCCGCCGGGACGCACACCCTCTCTTCTTATTCGGGGGCTCGAGCCATGCTTGATGCAATCTCTCCTGTCGTGCTTCAGGAGGATTATTTGTATATTTGCCAATGGCGTTGGAGGGTGTCGCCGCTGCAGTCCGACCTGCATCCATCGAGAGAATAGGACCATCATCTCTCTGGAGTACCGGTCGTGGGGATTCGAAAGAATACATGTATATATGTATATTGTAATAAATATATATATATATATATATATATATATATATATATATGTATCATTGTATTGTTGACGTGTTATTCTAAACACGTTATTTGCGATAAATATCATCACATGCCTCGAAAGTCGAAAGGATAAGATGCCTGCCCGGTAAGCAGGAGATCCAGGTTCGATTCCTGGCTGAGGTGGTATTTTTTCGCAAAATAATTACGAATTTTCACGACTGGTTCGTGGTCGGGCCCCGCCGGGACGCACACTCTCCCTTCTTATTTGATGAATCTGTTCGTACTGATATATCATGCTTAATTTTTGTTGTGCACGTTAATGTGTCTCCTTTCAGATGGAACATGTCATTATATTCGTGACATAATTCTAGTACAGATTTTCGTTCTTCCTTATTTAAATGTTCTGTGCGCAAGGAATTGTTTATTTGCTCTTCTCGAGAGATTAATTTTGTATTTTTATTTTTTGTCTGCATTGCGTTCACAGATTCCTGTGTTATTTTTTCTTGTATGTTTATCTCTTCTAATATTACTTGCGGTACCTGAACGATTTTTTCTTCTTCCGTAATATTTATTATACTAATTGGACATGTATAATTTCGCGGTTCGACTAGGCAACATCCAATAAAAATTCCAGGTATCATTTCCTCTAATTTCGTCAAGTCAATTATGTTTTGATTAGTCGTGACTTGCACGATTGTTTCGCTGCGCGGCCCTAAAGTTACGCGCCTGTATGGGTAAAGTAAATTTAAATTTCGTATTTTTAAATTGTACTGAATTTGTTTTTGAATTGAACGCAGTTATGTACTTCCAAATGAAATCTGCTCCTAGGATCGCATCATATTCCATTGGCGCATTATCTCGCACTATATATACGGGGTGTCGTACCTTTTTCCGCGACAGTTGAACCGTAATATGTGTCTTGCCCAATGTTATTATTTCATGCCCTGTTATGCCTGTTAGCTTAGTTTTCTCTTCATAGATTAGGACGTGATCTAGTAGATGTTTTAATTTTATTATTGTTGCTGATGCACCCGTATCAAATAGGAAATTTATTTTTCTTCCTGTGACTTCTGTAATCGATAATGTGATCGCATTTAGTCCGGTATTAGTGAGCGATGTTCCCTTGACGTGTGCCACGCGATATTCTGACACGGGACGCGGGACGGTCGGTTTACTTTCGCCGGTTTCGCTCTTTTTACTTTTAAAATTCTTCGCGGGATTTTCTCTTTACGAATTCGAAAAAATTTTTTTTGAATTTTTTCTACTATTTTCCGGTTTTCCATTCAGTATCCAACATTCGTGGCGCAAATGTCTTATCTTTTTACAATAGCTACACTGTTTTTCAATATTTATTCGTGGTTGTCCTTCCGGCTTAGGCAGGGTATATCTATTCGTGAAACGAGTAGTTCTGCAATCGTGCCCATAATGACCGATTTTTCCGCATTTATTGCAATGTGGGGTTTGTGATTGCGTTTTAATTATTGGCCGATTTCGATAGGTTAGCGTTCGCGTGCTAGGGCCTCGCGTTTTTTCTTCCGCGGTTGCTCCTGCGATCGCTTCCTGTATCGTTTGATATCGCTGCGATCGTATAATCAATTTAATTTCTTCATGTAAACTGTTCTAATATAATTGTAGAGCGCCTGCTCTTTTATATTTTCTAAAATCGCGCGTTACTGTTCGACCGTATGATTTTTTCCTTCTTCCATGGATTCGTATAATTCCATGGCTATATTGTCTGTTCGTCTGCCGAATTCTTGTGCATTCTCGTTTGATTTTTATTTAAGCGAGTTAAATTCGAGTTGTAAATGTGCGGTGCTTCGTTTGCTTAAATATTCCTTTTCTACTTCTCGTTTTAACTGTTCGAAGTTTATTATATCTCGCGTACGGAAATCCATCATGGCCTTGCCTTTGAATTTAGTGCAAAGAATGGCTTCTAATAGAGAATGCTCATCCGCGAGATGTATATTTTTTATCGTGTATGTACTTGCATTTAAAAATTCGTACACGCGTCCTCGTGACGTGCCGTCAATCTCTGGGATCATGTTACGCGCGTCTTTCAATGTAAGGAATGTCAGTGTATTTCCCGGCTGGTTTCGTATATCTTGATACGAACGTCCGTAAGTTAAGTCTAACGGGTGTGGCAAAAAATCCTGAGATTCTCGTTCGTTCGTCTATAGGTAATTGTCTACCGGCTTAATCCGTTCACTTGTACGCGTATTTCATCCATCAGTTCACATAGTATAATGTTTTCGGGCGTTAATTGTGACGCGACGGTTTGTTCGATTTTCTTGCGGTCCATGTCTATCGACTGAATGCCGTAGTTGCAAAATTTCGTTATCGATTTCGTTCTATTGTTCGACGGGTGAGTGGGCCATTTCGCTTATTAGTGATTGGTATATGTTAGAAGAGTTAAATATACTTCCGTCTCGTAAATTTGTTCGTGTGTGTTCGCGTGTCTGTAATGTGAGAGTCGGTGTCGTTCGGTTCAAACAAGCTATAATCCTTTTTGTCGTACGGAAATTCGCGTTCGGTTATTACGTAGACGTCTTCGTCACTATCGTATCGTAATACACGGCGCACGTTATCGCGTATTTCTTTTAACGCGTTTCTCGCGGTATTTAACGCGGAGATAGTGTGCGGAAATTTTACGGGGTTGTTTGTTGGCCGCGATTTTGGCCAAGTCGCATTCGCTAAGCTGTCCTTCGCTGTCCTTTCGCTTTACAAAATATGGTTTTCTCTGACTTACATTAAAAGACAGATCGAATACGCTCGCATGGTCACTGTTTGTGCTGGCGTGTCAGTTGGCTGCGTGTAGTAGTGCGTATCGGTGAAGCGTCCTCGCTGCCTGGTGTCGATGTACACGGTCGACACTGACTGGCTTTCGGTGCTCGTGAACTCTCTGGTCGTTGCTCCGCTGCCACTAGACACTCGTTGTCGTAGGTCGGCACTCTGCTGACTTTTACACTACACTGCTACTGCTACTTTTCATGAGCGGCTTATTTTTTGACGGGGCCTTTTCCGTCTACCTTTTTCCTACAGATTTTGTATTT
Source organism: Pogonomyrmex californicus (assembly GCA_024349325.1). Classification (NCBI taxonomy): domain Eukaryota; kingdom Metazoa; phylum Arthropoda; class Insecta; order Hymenoptera; family Formicidae; genus Pogonomyrmex; species Pogonomyrmex californicus. The sequence goes on from JAECZD010000027.1 coordinate 747,328, forward strand.
CCTATTTACAGGAAATTTAATTCTTCTGCCTGCAGCTTGTAATCTATTACTGTAGGTCTTATTTTTGTTTTTTCAAGAAAATTTTTCCCTTCTTCTGCCCGTAATGCAATGCGTCGGGGTTTACTCGTTTGATTCTGCTGACTTGATTAACGATGATTGTTGTTCTTAGGGATGATTTTGACTATCCCACCGCTGCTACCAAAATGTTGTACCCCGGATGGGCTACGACGTTAATATTAGGGATAGTCGGGTTCATTAAGCCTAAGGAGTTGGGACTCCAAGCAGGATCAAAAGAATGTAGAGTTCTTCTTGAATTCATTAACACACACTTTCTTTATTTTAACTGATTTATTCTCACAAGTGCACAGATGCTTGATATATTAATAATTATATTTTACACACGGTTAAACGTCGTCGGGTGACTCGGTGCGTATCGCGTTACTCAGACGGCCGACGACCGAATATGTCACCTGAGATGCTGATAGTACGGCTCGCGGGAACTTCGCTACGAGATTCGGTAATATCTCGTGCGATTATTATAAGTCCGATTCCGGACGACACGTAGTATTTGACTCTCTCGACTCTACCTTGTATAGTCGATTATATAGACTGGTCGATGCCCGATCAGCATTCTGATCGGTTGCGTCGATTGATCGCGTGATATTGATTGCTCAATTTGATCGATTGCTCAATTGATTGATTGCCCTGGTTCGAGCAGCAAATTGAGGAATTTGCTGGTAGACTTTTCGCAAATGTTCGCAATGTTCTCGCGCGATGCATTTCTACGGTCTTTCGAAAGACTGATCGCAATTTTGGCGATCACGCATTTATGTCGTCTTTCGTAAGACTTTTTCCGATTTCATGCGGATTAATTTTGTTGCCATGCGGACTACTTTTATTATTAGTTGTAGATCTGGCTACAACAATATGTACGTATATATGTACGTATATATGTACGTATATATGTACGTATGTATGTACGTGTGTATATACATATGTATGTATTTCTTGTAGTTTATATGTACGTATTTCCCATAGTTTTATATATTTTATATATTATCTTAAGTTTCATCATAGTTACCATCATGTATAGTTTTTTTACGAAAATGTAATGGAAGAAAAAATAAGACTTATTGTATATATTTCTTATATAAATATTTTTTTGTTTTTACAATAAATGAATTTAAAATTTTTTGTATACATTTATATAAATATTTTTATATTTGTTTAAAATAAATGAATTAAATCACATTATTTTTGTGTATCCAAGAATTATGTAACCCATCGAATCCCAACCACTTGACGTAAACCTTGTTTCCTTTTCTACAGTACTTTCTCTACACGATACACGTCCGGATGAGTCGCGCGATGCAACTCATGTAGAACGCTCTAGCGACGAATTCTCCGCGATAGTTTTCGAATAGATAGGTTACGGGATTAGTACGCTGTACTTTAGTAATCTTAAACATCTCGGTGGACCAATTTGGCGTGTAATCTTTTTCGAAAGCTGTCTTATACTTGCTCACGCGTACCGAATCACCTATTTAAAATTTTGCCGGACCTGCGATCTTTATCGCGCTGTACCCACCGTTCCCAAGAGTTTTTTAGCGATCGCGGGAGTTACGTCAATGGGTCGCATGCTAATAGTGCGATGTTTGCGCGCGTTGTAATCTGACGAGACGCGGCATCGTCGACCCATTTGTAAGTACCATTAAGTGTAAACATCTTCCACATGTCGTTTTTAAGTGTGCGATTGAATCGTTCGATGATCGGTACCTTCAATATCGAATAAGTGGAATAATTATTAACGCTATGTTTTTTCAAGAGTTTCGGCGTTATAAAACTCCTTCCCCATATCCGTTTGCAAGCTTTTCGGGCATCTTTCGCTCTCTCGAATTATCTCGGCGATAGCGTTAGCCGTCTCACTTTCGACCTTGCTCTTGAGCGGTACGGCCCAGGCATACTTGCTCAACGCATCGGTGAGTATATAGTGATGACCTCTGTTGAAACTCGAATATGGGCGCATCTCGATGATATCAGCTTGCCATAAATCGTCGTATCTCCGAATTATGACACGTCTTCGTGGAAAATTTCTTCTGGCTGGTGTGTGCAATTCCTCAACAAGTCGTCGCCTTACGGAGTTAACATTTTTTTCACATCCATCGGATTTTGATGATTTCATGTTTTGACGATGTTTGATATTAATGTGTCTAAATAAGATATTACAATTAAAATTTTTTTTCCTTACTGACGTCAATCGACTGACTTGTTTCGTCGACACGCGATTTAATTTATAATAATGCCGGCTTCGCGAAATTCTTCGATGATCGACAGCATCTCGTTGTCGTGAGCACTGTGTCCAGTTCGGTGCGAAGCGTCGAGCAATCGGAGTCAATCCACCAGTTCGTTGAGATCGTCCCAATGCACGTAATCGATCTTGTTGTCATTTAACTTCATGGTGGATGATATATTATTCATGCCTGCACCCTTTTTACTGCTTCTTTTATATGTAAATACGAACGAAGCGATGATAATGTATTTGATGTTAATGTACTTGTATTCCTTTGTTGCCCATGATGGGATTATGGGCGCTGTAATCACGTCTATGAGCATTCATTGTTAACACTTTTATACGTTTGTTTGTCATCTTCGGTAAATATAGCCTCATCGGGAAGTCTCTTGAAGATCAATTCGTATAATCCTGGTGTACCATTGTATCTCACATTGTCTATGATTATGGAGTCATTTTTGTCAACGTCAAACTTTTTGTACCGAGCATTGTACCACTTTTGTCGAAGATACACATTATCGTACACATTATCGATCGCTTTATCTGTCGTTACCGAGAAAAAGGCTCACGTACTTTCGTCCCAATGGTTCCAGCTGACCATGAAGCGTCTCACGACTTCCATGCGTTTGCAGACTCTGTTTGATAGTTGTTTCGAGTGACGGTTCACTAACGTCTTTTGTTTCAAAAATATTTTCATTTCGCACGAATAGCGGTATTTTCGGTGATTCTTTAGATAGTTTTTTTCGGTAATTCTTTCGATGGTTCTATCGATGTAGAATGAATCTGACGCGGTATTCAATTGTTTTGTACGCTTTTTAGATTGCGGCGATAATTTCAACCATCCAACATCTGTCCAATATGAATCTCTGTTAGCAGTAGTAGTATCGTCATCATCGCTGTTTTCACGTTTCTTTTTTTTCTTAATACTGATATTCTTTGCAACATTGGCATTTTTTTAATTAGATGTGTTTCCTCGACAATCTGTTTTAGAAGTTCGACGATGGGTTTGAAGCGTCTCTCCAACGCTACATCTTCATTTATTTACCAGTTTTCAAAGCGCGATATTTTTTGCGAATCAAATCGCTCGTTTTCGCAATCTGTTTTGCTGTTTTCTCGCGATCTTTGATGTTATTCATGTTGCCTAGTTGACGTATCGACATCGACTAATTACATTATGGTACCGCGAACGTGTTAAATTCTTTTCTGTACCGCCCGTTGACAAGCACTGTCTTTGTCTATCACTAGGAATCCGTACTCGCGCCGCCAACACTCGCAGCATAACGCACAGAATTCATCATACGACATGTCAGTATTCACATGATCGTTGTAAACATGTTTCAAGTTGGTACCATTCTGTTTAAATAGAATCAGCAGGTTCGCATTGTCGCGTATCAAATGTTTAGGTATCTTTGCATACATCTGACAGAGATAGAAGCAGTCGACGTTCGAGTGACGACCCATCGAGAACTCTCTCATCACATCTTGCTTATCACATGCAATGTCATCGAAAACGAAGATCGAATTCGCTCGGTGCAATGACGTCACTGTTGTTAAAAAACGTAAAATAGCCAATTTCGTTGACCGATACCAATAAAGAGATATCGATATTTTGGTTGTTGCAACAACTTCAAGTACACGTACACGTTCTCGAAACGTACACTGTGCGAACTTTCGAGCAAACTTATGAGAACGTTGGTTTTATCGCAATTCGATGGACCGCAAATAATCGCGCGTATAGTACTCGGTAGGTTTCACCATGCTTGCGATTCGTCACTTCGTCCCTTATTTGCGCTTTCTCGTCGTAATTCACGACGTGTATCATCTGTGGATGCCGCACGAATTTCATGTTCACACTGCGTTATCTAAGCTTCGATTGAACGCCTATTTATAGGCGCGCGAAATCGCGATTTGCTCAGTAGCAAAAATGTCTCGCGCTATCGCATCTATTTGATATTTGGGATTTGCACGCTGAACAGTTGCAATATATACCGAAGATCATATTGTTACACATGTGTGATGACAAGGGCTGTGTTCCCTTTTTACTGGCAGTACTGGCAGTACTGAAAAATTGTTCCGTTATTGGCATACAGTGTGCTGCGGCATCTAGTTCCATCAATGACATAATACCAGGTGTATGCATAAGTTTTTTCCGGTTTAACTAAGACATGTCGCCAGCGAAAAGTATGCAGCGTATTAATTTGACACATACATAATTTTGTTCGTCTGACATTTAAAACTACAAACACACACAAGTTGAGTCCGCCAAAAACTAGCGTCTTTGTTTTATCGTTCAATGATCATGTCGAGTTTTGTGCCTGAAAAAGAACATTTGCGTCACGTATTGCTTTTTTTATTTAATCAAAAAAAAAGGCTGTTGAAAGTCATCGTTTGCTGGTAGAAACATATGGTGAACACGCTCCATCGATTAGAACATGTGAGACATGATTTCGACAATTTAAAAGTGGTGATTTCAATGTGAAAGACAGTGAGCGCTCTGGTAGACCACAAAAATGCGAAGACGAAATTGCAGGAGTTATTGGATGATGACCCAACTCAAACTCAACGGCACTTAGCAGAAGCATTACATGTATCACAAGAAACAATCAGCAGACGTTTACGAGCAATGGGAAAGATCAATAAACTCGGTAAATGGGTCCCACACGATTTGAATGAACGTCAAATGGAAAATCGCAAAGTCACTTGTAAAATGCTGCTTCAACGCCACGAAAGAAAATCATTTTTGTATCGAATTGTGCCGAGTGACGAAAAATGGATTTATTTTGAAAACCCGAAGCGAAAAAAATCGTGGCTTTCACCTAGCGAAGCCGGTCCATCAACACCAAGGCCAAATCGCTTCGGCAAGAAGACCATACTCTGTGTTTGGTGGGACCAGAACGGTATTGTGTATTATGAACTCTTGAAGCCCGGCGAAACCGTTAATATACAACGCTATCGCCAACAAATGATTAATTTAAACCACGCATTAATCGAAAGACGATCGGAATGGGCCAGAAGACATGGCAAAGTGATTTTGTTACACGACAATGCGTCGTCTCACACAGCAAAACCAGTGAAAGACACCTTGAAATCGCTTGGATGGGACATCCTTCCGCACCCGCCGTACTCCCCAGACCTGGCGCCATCTGACTATCACTTCTTCTCATCAATGGGGCATGCGCTCGCAGAGCAGCACTTCAGCAATTTCGAGGAAGTTGGAAAATGGCTCGACGAATGGTTTGCCGCAAAAGACAAGCAGTTTTTCTGGCATGGTATTCATAAATTACCTGAAAGATGGGCGAAATGTGTAGAAGCCGATGGCCAATATTTTGAATAAAAAAAAAATTAATTTCCTTTGAAAATTACATGTCTTTTTTTACTAAAAAACCGGAAAAAACTTATGCATACACCTGGTAAATGGTAGCTATATTGCCACTGCGACTATTGCAGCTCTCGAGGTGAGGTAGTTACAGTGCATTATGGCGTAGAACAAAACGGAAAAAGGATTTGTTAGATGCAGAAATCAACAAAATATATAGTTTATATTTAAATACAGAAGACGCACATAAAGTAGGAAATGGTAAGTAAAATTTATATATCATGAAATATACCTAACATCATATTGAAAAATTGATTATTTATGTAAACATTGTGCTATAACCTCAGTAGTAGTAAACCTTATTGATAGTAATCTTATTAGTTTTTTATTGGTCTTATTTAATTAAGATGTAATTAATTACGCTTTATGTATAAAGAATATTTATTTTTTATAAAGTTTTGTTACATACATTTTACAGATATAAACTTTGCTTCTGCATTATTAAAATATGCAAAAGAAAATATATCTGATTCTGGTACGTATGATAATTTGCTGTACATATAACAATTTTTATATTATAGTATATTATAGTAAGATTATATTGTATGAAATATAATCTTTTATATATGTATCGAATAATTTCATCAATAGATGCGCCAAGTACAAGTACAACAAATTCTGTGTCAAATATATCGGACAATAACGAAGAAACAAAATATGATACTAATGAAGGTATTTATTAATAATGGTTTTGATGATAATATAAATTTGATATATTTTAAAAATAATGTTTAGTATTGATAAATTGTACGTGCGTGCATTCGTGCATGCACAATCACGTATGCTTCATTAATATACAGAATGAATATACTTTTTTTTTATATTACATATTATTTACATATTATGTAATATAAAAAAAAAGCATTAATTCTGTATGTTATATTATGAAACATACGTGATTGTGCATGCATGAATGCATGCATATATTACTATTAAAAATATATTACGTATTTATATGTATTTATTATGTTTTATATTACAGATGTTATATATGGAATAAAAAGGAAACTTTACTGTTAATAAGCTTATATAAAGAATATGAAGAATTGTTTACCTCGGGAAAGATGAAACAATATTTATGTTGGGAACGAGTAGCAAAAGCAATGGCAAAAAAAGATTACAATATCTCCGCAAAGAAATGTACGAAGTTCCAGATATTAAAAAGAACCTATAAACAAATAAAAGACCACAATATAAATCCAGGAACTAGAAAAACATGGGAATATTTTAATGTATGTTAGCATGTACTGTAAAGATCTGAGCACAAAGATTATTGTGTCAACAGAGTCGTAGTAAGATTAACGTAATTTAATATACAATGATTAATGTATATACAGATAAATATTATATATTTACAGGCTATGGATGAACTATATGGTACAAAATCATGGATTGAACCGATATCAACCGCCTCATCTGATCCAAATGATCAGCCTGTAAAATTATTAAGTCCTGTAAGGAAAAATAAAAGTATATATACTTTTAATTGAAATATATATCATAGTTAAGGGAAACGTCCTAGCGACTGGAAATGTACCTATATCCGGACATTTATACAAAACTACTTACTTATTATTATTAATCTCAAATGTTTTTTTTTTATTTAATATTAAAGTTTTATTAAAATAAAATTACAATTAAAATTTCATATAATAAAAATAGCATTTGAGATTAATAATATAAAGTTTTTGTGTAAGTTTTTGTGTAATAAAAAAATTTAATTGAAGAGCATGCTGCAACGGTGAATTAAATCACATTTTATAGAAACGAAGAAAATAAACTCTAAAGTTAAAGTGATTAACTAAAGATTCATTTTCTCCATTTTTACTAAAAATGTAGATTGGCTCACTGTTGTAGCAAGCACTTTAATTTTAAATTGAATTAATAAATTAATTTTTTAATTTACATATTAATATACTTATAGATAAAATACAACGTGTTACATCAAAACATACGTTATTAGAGTACAGGAAACTTCGTGCAAAGAAAAAAGAGATGCACAACATAAAGAGAAAATGGACTTATTGAAGGATATCAAAAACTTAATACAAGAAACATTACGAAAAGAATAATGTTGAACTAAATTATTTAAATAAGGCTGAAAGTGTAAATTAGAGTTCCTATATTGTGTTATTTTATAAGTTATAATTATTAATGTTACGCAAGAGTTCTATGTTTGGTTTTTTGTTTTTTTTTTTACAAATTTTTATGTTCTTTATTTTAGTATTATCGATCTATGTTGTTGTACCCCGGATGGGCTACAACGATAATATTAGGGATAGTCGGGTTCGTTAAGCCTAAGGAGTTGGGACTCCGAGCAGGATCAAAAGAATGGAAGGAAATCTTCTTGAATTCACTAACACACTTACTTTTTTTTTATTGGTTTATTTAATCAATGCACAATTTCGTGGATTTAGTATTGCTTATTGTATTTCTTTCACACACGGTTAAACGTCGGCGGGCGCGTATCGCGTTACTCTGGCGGCCGTCGACCGAATATGTCACCTGAGACGCTGATAGTACGGCTCGCGTGAACTTCGCTGTGCTCGTGTAAGATCTTGCGCGATAATTATAACGATTCCGAACGACACGTTATGCTTGATTGACTCCGCTCATTCCGCCTTGTGTAACCGATTATATAGTCTGATCGATGCCCGATCAGCATTCTGATCGATTGTGTCGATCGATTGCGTGATATTGATTAATCAATATTACGTTCGGTTTGATCATCAAATTTAGGCATTTGCTGATCAGCTTTTTCGCAATGTTCTCGCGATGCATTTCTGCGGTCTTTCGAAAGACTGGTCGCAATTTCGGCGGTCACACATTTGTGTCATCTTTCGAAAGACTTTTCGAGGTTCATGCGACCTAATTTTGTTGCCATGCGGACTACTTTTATTATTGGTTATTATTTTATTATTGGTTGTAGACCTGGCTACAACAATGTTTATATTATGCATACTTTAAAGATAAAAATAAGATGAAGTTTTATTTGTGTGTTTACATAAGCTGTATTTTTTTTTTTTAAATTATATGTGCAATTTTACTTTATATTGTTATACGTATAGTCTCAAAACTAAGCATGTGGACCCATATTAAGAATTTCAATATCTGATTCATATAGACATCTGATAAAATAAAAGTAATTGGTGCTATAGATGATACATACATACACATAAACCAAAGAAACATAGAAAGTACATATAAGTAAAGATAAACATTGTTTTTCTTTATTATAATAACATGTGATATAATACATTCGAAATGTGATGTAATTATTTGAATAAAAAAAATTTTTTTACAAATACATATATTTATTAAAAAAAGTACTTATAATATGTGTTTTTATAATCTTTCACTCAACATATATATTCACGCATTTCTTTTTTGAATACCTTCTTTTTTATCTTGATCATTAATTTCAACATTATGTGCAATCACGGATAGATTGTTTGTTTCGTTTTCAATGATTACATCATCTATAAAATCTTTATGTAAAATACAAATATTATGTAGCACACAATAAGTAATAATGTATTGAGGTATCAAGTCTGTCCGTTTCATATATAACTTATCTAAAGAGACTACGAAAACGTCCTTTTAACAAACCGATGGCTCTTTCAACCATAACACGGGCCGAACATAAACGTGTATTAAAATTAATTTGAGCTTCTGTCAAATGACCATTGTTTTTATAAGGCACCATTACATTTTTTTGCAAAACGCAGCATCACCTAATAAATGACTATTCTGTGGGAAGTAGTTTTCTGTGCACATATTGAATGTCGCTTAGTCGGAATACTCGCATATCGTGCACAGATCCAGGTTGTCCTGCGTAACAATGAATAAATTTCAAGGTAGAATCACATACAACCTATAAGAAAATGTTTAAATATTTAAGCATTTATCAATTTTATAAAATCAATTTTATAAAACTTTTATTTTTAATCATATTATCCTTTTAGGTAAATTTAATACTGGCAATTTTAAATTTATTCGTAATGAATTATTTATTTTGAAAAGCATTATTATTCGTGTTCTAACATTCACAATTAATAATTAGTCACTAATCACATTAATACCGTCAGTATTAAATTTCTCTAAAGGTTACATCAAATCTTTCGCTCACTTGCAATTGTATCGAATAATAGCTTTTTCGATTTATGTAACTTTCTGCATGTTTCTTTGGTTTATGAATATATATGTGAGTACCATCTATGGCACCAACTACTTTTGGAAACTTATATTTGATTTGAACGTCTGTCCATGTATATTCTGCTTTCTCTATACTTGGCCATTTAATAAATTGGGATGCTAATGAATAAATCGCTGAACAGACTCTTCTATTAGCACGCCAAGCAGTTGCACGCCCAATATTAAATCGGTCACAAACTGATCTATTAATTAAATACAGAATATATAAATAATATAATAATAGATAAATAAATATAATAAACATAATGTTCATATTTATTTTTTTCATAGTTATATAGCTTTGTTCTTATTTACATATACACAATTACCTGGCTATATGAGTCAGATGTTGCCATGGTCCATAGTGCTACTAATAATTGTACGTTTGGAGGAATTGTGCATCGTCTGTATCTATTGGATTGCTTTATTAAGATAGGTTTTATTAAATTTAATAAATATGTAAATACTACACGTGACAGTCTGTAATTGAAGACTTATTAATCTTAAATCAAATAAGTTTTCTTTAAATATTCAAGATAATAAACTTATTTCCAAGCATTTTATATAATATATATAACTACACAATTATTTATATTTATCTTATCGAAAATGACTCTTAAACTCTACATCTGAATATTCAGTTATTATATCCATATAATTTTTAATACGCGGTCGAACTGCTAGAAGTGGTGTTAATTTTATTTGGTTTTCTTCTTCGGAAGAATCGCTACTGCTTTCGTTTAAAACTTCTAAAGCTATTAAGCATATTGAAAGCTTTGTGCGTTTATCCATCGTATCTATTACATTGTACTACTGTTACGCATTATTGTTACAGTCCACTGCTGCTACTGCAGTGCTGTTCCGAAATACGACATCATAATGCTACTGGCAGTACTACAGTAATTTCGGAACGACTGCGGCAGTGAACTGTCATGACGTCATTATGATTGCACTGCCAGTAAAAAGGGAACATAGCCTATATCGACCACGTGTGGAACAAACTTCCGAAGCATATAAAGGCGGATTTGAAGATTCAAATCTATCGTCGCTGCGTCAAGCATTATAATCAATCGTGGCAACGCACGCATATAGACGGTCTCGCACCGAAGATAAAAGATTGTAACATATGTCAGCAGCAACTCTCAAAAATTCGTGATGGTTTATTAATAAAATATGATTATGAGATTCTTCAAAAAAAAAATCTGTTTTAAGGGTGAGTCTTTCGAAACAAAAGTAAACAAATTGTGTGATTTTATTAATAATTTGCCAAATGATACCGTTTGTTTATTGCCTACTTGTTATATGTGCGTTCTTAACACTGCAATGTTAAATCGTATTACTTCAAAAGAAATATTATTAATAGCTGAAGATACAATTAATTGTATTTCATATATGAAAAAAAGGGTAACAAAGATATTGTCAGATAATGATGATGATAATACTAGCTGGACTTTCAAAACAAATTATAATTAAAATTGAAGCAAAAGTTATGATAAAACGCAATATTGATGCTAGTTTGGATCTTGTAAATGATACAATAACTACAGTCATTTCAGTTATATAAGATACAACTACTAATTACATAGAAAAAATAAAACTTCTTTTACCATTTGGTTTGGAATGTTTTATTGAAAAAGTAAGTATTAAGTTCCAATTGATGGATAGAGCATATGTTATTAGAAAACAATTTCCATTATCTTTGAATTATGGCATCACTATTCATAAAAGCCTAAGATTAATTTTGAAAAGTGCTATTATGAATATAGGTAACTCCATATTTAATTGCAGTGTCACGGCGATCTAAATCTTATAATTTTAAATGAAGGAATGCGTGCTATATGATAAAAATATTGATTTATTGATTGAATTCTTGATGGTATCAGGCTATGACTGTTGTCAACGAGGATGACACTTCTGACAAAGAACCTTCCTCCTCTTAATTATGGATTCGAAAGAAAGAAGTGATGAAAAGCGCGCGCGGGGGTTGATCATTTCCACCTATAAATATGCGTGCGGAAAAAGCGCTTAGTAGTAGTTCTTCAGGAAGCTGCAACAGTAGTTAGTAATAATAGTTCTTCGAAAAAAGCAACAACTAGCTAGGCGTGGCGGCAGCAATAGTCAGTTCAGTTCATTTTATTCAAAGAATATTTTGAATCATAAGTTGTGTGTGATCGATCTTAGGGTTGAATTCTTAAATTTATAATAAATTTCTGTTTGTAATATTTCTCTTAGGAGAATTTAAATTTAAAAGCCTTCTCGACTAAATAAAGTAATTTTAAACTAAAATAATTGGAAAACTGAAATCTTATTCTTCTTTCTTAAATAAAATCTGAACTTAATTAAATCAAGATAATTAAAATCAAGATAATAATTCTAAATCCAAATTCGGTCGCTGACAATAGCGTAGCGTACTATTTAGTCGCAGCCAACGGTGGTGTGACTAAATAATTTGAATTTCGAGTCTCAATAATAAATAATTAATTTCAAGGTATTTATGCTCAAAAGAGGAAGATGCAGAGTTCAAATTAAAAGATTAAGATTTCAATTAAATCAAACAATAATTTTAAATAAAGATCCCTTCCCATTATTTCTAAAACTTAAAAAATTGGAAAGTCAACCTAAAACTAAAATAATCAAGCAAATTCCTAAATATAAATTAAGAAAAATTGATTTCGAGATAAATTATTTAAATTATAATCAAATTAATAAAAAAGATCCGCGATATAAAATTTATAAAATTCGTTTCCTATTCGGGGTTGATTAATTCACAAACCGGTCCAATCCCAGAATAAAGTCCTTAAATGCATTAACCCAAAAACGGACAATCAGAACGTAACATTTCGAAAAATTTTTGGTGACAGCGGTAGGATACTAAAACGGTTTGTGTAAAGAAACGAGAGTGAACAGTGAAAAAATGAACAAAAAACTTAAAATTAATCTTTAATAAATTAAAGAACATGAAAGGATCTGGTCAATTAACATCAAGAAATACCATGGAAAAAGAGGAGAGACATGAATGAATTACGAAGGCTAATTGGGGAGCAACAACAAACGATACAACAGCTTTAACAACAGCAACAACGAAATCAAGAATTAATTTATCACCAGAAGGGACGATAAGTAACTTTTTACAATTTTCGATCAGAGACGCAAGCGGTGCCAAATTTCGACGGAGAAAATATTCCGTTTGTTTACTTCGTCCAGGGGCAGTTGCGAAGAAGCACTAAGTATGGTCGCAGGAAGTAATTCTAGTTCGAGTAATATGTAATAAATTAAAAGAGGAAACTCATAGATCAATGTTGGGAAAAATCTGAAAACATGCAAGAATTAATTGAATTGTTGAGAGTAAAATATGAACCGCGAGAAACAGTGTACGAAGCGATTAGCTTATCTATACCAAAAGAGGGATGAGAAGGTTGCAGCAAATCGAGTTAGGGAATTAGGAAAACGAATTCTTGATGCACAAAAAAGAGAAATCGGAATATTAAGTTTAGAATTTCAAAATTCAATTGAGAAACATTTAAAAACAAGCTTCTTACGCGGATTAAATAGAGAAATAATAATATCGAAAGAAGGAACATTTGAAGAAGTAGAGGCACGGGCAATTGACGCGGAAAAAGAATTAGAAACTGTAAACATGATAAGACGTGTAATACTCGCAGCGTACTGACGGTAAAGCCTATCTATAAGTAATATAATAAATACAAATAAAGAAGAAGAAAAGATATTAATTCCCACAATTGAAATATATGAATTTGAAACAAATAATAAAGAAATCTCAAACTCCATGAACTCAAATGCAAGCTCAAATATAAGCTCCTGCGCGAACTCAAATTCAAACTCAAAGTCAAGTTCAAATTAAAATTTTAATACAAGCTCGAATTCAAGATCATGTTTCTATATAAATCAAAATGAAAGAAAGAATATAATAATTGATGCATTAAGACTTGAGCATTTAAATAATGAAGAGCATGAACATGTTGAAAGATTAATAAAGAAAAGTGCCGATTGTTTTCATTTGCCCGGTGAAAATCTTAATCATACAAATGTTTTAAAACATCGCATTCCAACAGTAAATGAGATTCCAATAAATACTAAACAATACAAATTTTCAGTAATTCATAAAGATGAAATTAAGAGACAAGTAAATGAATTATTAGAGCAAAATATAATTAAACCATCAAAATCACCTCATAATACGTCTGTGTGGATAGCCCCTAAGAAATCGGACTCGAAAGAAAATAAGAGATGGAGAATGATGTTAGATATCCGTGACCTAAATGATAAGACAGTAGATGACGCATATTCACTCCCAAACATAACAGAAATAGTCGATCAGCTGAGCGGTGCAAAATATTTTTCTGTATTCGACCTTGCTTCAGGTTTTCATCAAATCATCCGGATAATAGTCATAAAACAGCATTTTCTACCTCCCCATGGTCATTACGAATTTGACAGAATGCCTTTTGGACTTAAAAATGCGCCTGCCACATTTCAAAGATTGATGGATTTAATTTTGACGGGAATGCAAGGGAGCGAAATTTTTGTATACTTAGATGACATAGTATTATATGCTAGTTCACTAACAGAACACGCAATTAAATTTGAGAAATTAATTTCACGATTAAGAGAAGCAAATTTAAAATTACAACCAGACAAATGTGAATTTTTAAGAAGTAACTTATTTAGGACATATAATTGGAGAAAACGGAGTTCGACTTAATCCTAAAAAGATTGAAGCAGTTCAAAATTTTCTAATTCCCAAAAATGCAAAAAATATTAAACAATTCCTTGAATTAGCTGGGTATTATCGAAGATTTATTAAGGGATTTTCAAAAATAGCTAAACCGTTAACTAATTTACTAAAAAGAGATATAGAATTTAAATGGAAAGATAAAGAACAAGAATGTTTTAATACGTTAAGAAATGCATTATGTGAAGAACCGATATTACAGTATCCTGATTTTACAAAACCTTTTCTCTTAACTGACGCTTCTGGAACAGCAATAGGTGCAATTTTAAGTCAAGGTCAGATTGGAAAAGATCAATCAATTAGTTACGCTTCGCGTGTATTAAATAATGCAGAGAAAAATTATTCGACTATAGAAAAGGAATTATTAGCAATTGTATATGCTGTTCAACATTTTCGACCATATATATATATATATATATATATATATATATATATATATATATTGTTGTACCGGATGGGCTACAACGATAATATTAGGGATAGTCGGGTTCGTTAAGCCTAAGGAGTTGGGACTCCGAGCAGGATCAAAAGAATGTAAGGATCTTCTTGAATTCACTAACACACTTTCTTTATTTTAATTGATTTATTTAATTAATGCACAAATTCTTGAGATTAGTATTTCTTATTTTATTACTTTACACACGGTTAAATGTCGGCGGGCGGCTCGGCGCGTATCGCGGCCGACGACCGAGTATGTCACCTGAGATGCTGATAGTACGGCTCGCGTGAACTTCGCCGCGCTTTTGTAATATCTTGCGCGATAATTATAATAATGATTCCGAACGACACGTTATTCTTGACTCTCCGCAACTCCGCCTTGTGTGATTGATTATATAGACTGGTCGATGCCCGATCAACATTCTGATCGGTTGCGTCGATGATCGCGTGATATTGATTGCTCAATATCACGCCTGGTTCGATCAGCAAATTGAGGAATTTGCTGATAGACTTTTCGCAATATTCTCGCACGATGCATTTCTGCGGTCTTTCGAAAGACTGATCGCAATTTTGGCGATCACGCATTTGTGTCGTCTTTCGAAAGACTTTTCCCGAATTTCATGCGGACTAATTTTGTTATTAGTTGTAGATCTGGCTACAACAATATATATGGTAAAAAATTTTTCTTAATAACTGATCATAAATCATTAATTTGGTTTCATAAATTGAAAGATCCAACTTCTCGTTTAGCAAGCTGGAGAATAAAACTGCCGAATATGATTACGAAATAATATATAAACCAGGAAAAATTAACGCTAATGCTGATGCTTTATCCAGAAACCCTACAACAAATATATCGATACAATCTCAGTACGATGAGATAGAAGAGTGTTCAGAAGATGAGGAAGCTAGATACAGAAACGCGAATCCAAGATCTTTACCATCTTCACCGAGAAGAGGAACAATGATGGAAGAACCAGAGATTTTTAGGAATGCAGACGCGTAATACAGAAAAATTAGAAAGAGAAAGTGTACCATTTACTAAAAAAGAATTAAATAAACCTTTATTTTATGAACATACATTTCAGGCAGAAATACATAATAATCTACTAAATCAAACAGACGAAACTGATGACACAGAAAATTTATTTAATAACAGCACAGAAAACAATATACAACAAAACTCAACACTAGATTCAGAAATCTCAAATTACGAAGATGCAGAAAGTTATGATGAATCAAATTCACAAAACCATAATAATTTAAATTCACAAATAGAAATACCACCAATCTTTTACAAATTCTTGATAACTTAACAGAAAATAATGGTGAAATTAATCAAGGAAAAGTTCAAGAAAATTTGATATCAGAAAGTGAAGAAAAAAATTATCCAAAGAATCAAATTTTCATTAATGACTACATTGAAGAAAAAGATATTGAAGAAGATAACGAAGAAAAATTTGACGAAGATGAAGACAATGAAAGTAAACAAGACATAGACGAAACTTACAATGAAATGACTTTTGACGAAATAAATAACACAATTGAAAGACAGATAATGACACGCGGACAAATTATAATAAACAAAGTATAATAAACAGTCGTGACAAAATTTTTATGCGAAAGGGAAATTATTTATACTTTTTAACTGCAAACGGTAAACCTTGTGATCAAAAACATTACAAAGTAGAAATTTAATTCCTAAAAATAGAGAAGGAAAACTAGAAAATATTGAAATAGTAAAGAAAGGAAATAAAATTCATTTAATTTTTATTTGCAAAAATAATATTAATGAAAAAATAACTAAGGAAACATTACATTGTTTAACTAGTAAATTACGAGAAGCAATTAAAGAAAATTCAATTAAAATTTTAAATATTGCAAAAACAAAAGAAATTGATAATATAAAATCTTAAATCGGGAAGAAATCTTAAATCGAATTTGAGAATCTATTATCGGAATCCCAGTTAAATTAATAATTTGTCACGGTCTAGTCAGAATTCCGGAAGTTCGAAGAAAATCGAAAAGATATAATAGAAGAAGCTCATTCATCAAAAATTGGAGGACATAAAGGAGTAACTAAAACATATAATCGAATTAGACAAAATTTTTATTGGGATAATTTAAAGACTGAAATTCGAAATTATATAAATCAAATGTTTACAATGTCAAAAAAGCTAGTTCGAGTCAAAACCAAACAACCTATGTTAATAATTGACACACTCTTTTTTTCATTTGAAAAAATATCAATGGACATAGTTGGACCTTTACCAGAAACATTCAAAGGAAATTCCTACATCCTAACAATCCAAGATCACTTAACCAAATTTTCCTTAGCAATATCTTTAAAATCAATAACTGCCGTAAAAGTCGCTGACGCATTATTAAATATTTTATTTGTATTTTTGGAGCAACTAAGGCTATATTAACAGATTAAGGAACGAATTTTATAAGTAACTTAATGAAAAGATTTACAAAACAATTTCGAATTAAACAATTTAAAACAACATCCTTTTATCCACAAGCTAATGGAGCTTTGGAACGATCTCATTTAGTATTAATTGAATATTTGAAATAATATGTTAATAAATTTACTGAATGGGATCAATTATTAGAATATGCAACTTTCTCTTATAATACAAGTACACATGAATCAACTGGATATATTCCATATGAGTTGGTGTTTGGCAAAATGGCCAGACAACCGTCCCGTAAAATAATTAATGATACAAAAAAAGGAAAAACACGACGATTATTTATGTGAATTAATGACAAATATTCATAACTTACAAGAATTGGCTCGAGAATGTTTAATAGCTTCAAAAATTAAATTTAAACATTATTATGATCGGAAAATTAATCCACAAGAATTTCAAATTAATGATCAAGTTTTCCTTTTATGTGAACCAAGAAAAGGAAAATTAGGAGATCAATATTCTGGACCACATATAATAACAGATATTTTATCAAATGGAAATATCAAAATTCTTTTTAAAGGAAAACCAAAAAGTGTTCATCCTAATAGAATTCGAAAAACCCAAAAATGACAATTACCTAAGAAATTAAACTTGTACCGCGCAACAACTTCAATTTCATTCATAATAATAATATTTCTTTTAAAACAGATGGAAGCGAAAATCTTCCTCTTAATTCTCATGCAGAACATCTTGATAGAATAAAGTTGTGGAATTATCGGCTTTGACTGCGGAACGTCAAACCCGAACGTAACAACATTGTCGTTATTGGAAATAGAAGAATGTAATATACCGCTATAATCGAACCACAAATACAAGAAACTAAAATTCAATTATTACAATTGTCGAAATTCGAATCTATCAATATTATACAATGCAAAGTCTCAATTTTGCGAACAATTTATTATTGCGGCATGTATTCACATATACTGTACAAAATGCGCAAACAGAATATATAATCGACACAACATTCGACCAATGTAAAAATATGCTCAAAA
The DNA here is from genome assembly GCA_024349325.1 of Pogonomyrmex californicus. NCBI lineage: Eukaryota > Metazoa > Arthropoda > Insecta > Hymenoptera > Formicidae > Pogonomyrmex > Pogonomyrmex californicus. The sequence goes on from JAECZD010000027.1 coordinate 765,851, forward strand.
CCGGGACATTAACTGTAAACATAAATAACATAATTAACGGATTAAAAGTAAATTATACAACTTCGCGACCAATTATTTTTGCGGGATCTGTAACAACCGATGGAAAATGCTTTAGAACACTCAGATCCATATGGAACTTGGCAAGATGTAGTTGTACAAGGAATAATGACTATAAGTTTATTTTCATATCAAGCTGTAATAAATATTGAAACGAATCAAATTCATTTAAAAACAGGAACAATTTGTCAATATTCAGATGGAAATTGCATAAATATCGAAGGTAGATATACTTTTTGGGAAACCATACCAACAAATTTTTATAAATTTAATTATTATGACGTATTATATGAAGAAAGAGCAAACAAAATGATTAGTAACATGAATGAAAAATTACAAATAATTTATTCCTTGTCAACTCAAAATATAACTTTTGCGCTTACTCAAACTGGAGAAGAGTTTCTTTGCGGATATACTTTAACAAAAACAGAAAATCCAAAATTATTAATTCTTGAAATTAAAACTGAAGGAACTTTTATTCAAAAACGAAAATTATCAGTTGAAAATTTAGATATTTTTGCTTATGTAAATTCAAAATTTGTTTATGAAGAAAGACACATGCACGAACACAAATTAATCATTTATGTTAAAATACAATGTAATACTTTATTTAAATACTACCATTAAATGTGGATTTATTTTAAGCTGGCAATAGTTGTCAAAGAGATAGTTCCTTTCAATTTTGTGGTGTCTCGCTCTCTCCCGAATCTTGTAAAACCGTCCAGTGCATCGTGTCTAATAAATAATTGATTAAAATACCAAGACTTTGTATAATTAAACACTACTCTACATCAATTTATACACAGATGTACTTAAACAATGGTGCAATTTGGAGCAACAAATTATGAAAAATGCGCTTAGCATAGCCACACATTCTCCAGACAATTTCGCATATCAAATTATGAAAGGATCTGGATATATGGCAATAATATCAGGAGAAGTTGTCCATATAATCAAATGTAGTCCAGTCGAAGTTAAAATTCATTATACGAAGGAATATTATCAACAATTATCAGTATTAAAAGGAAATAAAACATACTTTTTAGCACCACGAACTCATATTCTTTTCAAAACCGGAACGCAAATCACTTGCAGCAGAATAATTTCAACAATGTATTATTTAAACGATGGATGGTATAAAATTACACCAATTCTGGAATACAGCAAATCTCCATTAAAACTAACACTGATGACAAAATCGACTTGGCAATACAACGACCCTGGATCATTGGCAGCAAGCGGCATATATACAAACAGCGAACTCGAAAATTTACAAGACCATATCATGTTTCCAGCAGAGAAGAACGGAATTTTAAACACAATAGCTCGTGCCGTAATAGGAGAATCGACCTTATCTCAAGGAATATTACTCTCTGATCTTCTCGACGAAAACTCTCTAAAATTACCGAATCTGCATGGAAGAAAATTTGGAAAACATTTCTATCTATCGGCAATGCAAGTGCAGGACTAATTGAATTGTATTTCTGCATAAGAACAATCAAGTTAATAATAGACACACTAATTCATGGCTATGCACTTCACACAATTTGGTTGGTCAGTATCTCATCGGAACGCTTTGGGACTCACAAATCTTTTATTACATCTGGCTAAATGAAAACCTCAAGAAGAAAGAAAATTAGAAGAAAAAGATTAGAAAAAATCAATAAACAAATGAATAGCAAGAAATAACACAAATACCTACACAACAACAAACACAAGTCGAAATAGAAAATGAAATTGAAAATTCAAGTCAAATTTTTATCCGCAATGAAACTCAACAAACCTTATACCCGCGATTGTAATAATAAGAAGAGATAGCAAAAGACAGCACGAAAGGCGAGTTCTATATCGATCAGACAAAATATGTATCAAGCGATAAACTAAGATAACAGATACGAATTCTTACGGTAGAGTTAATTAACAGTCGAAGTTCAATTGTGCAAGGAGAAAGAGCAAAGAATTATAATAGTACATCAATAATAAATAACTTTACAAAAACAATTCAAGTAAATTTTAAAATACATTTTAATTCATCTAAAAAATTACCTTTTAATTACATTTTAATTCATCTAAAAATTACCTTTTCAAAAATTAAATTTTATTAATTTTTATAATATAAAAGAGAAAATGAAACTGCCAGCATAAAAAGAGGAAGGAAAACCATAATTAGATGGCGTATTGCCACAGAATCATCCAGACGCCTATGAATCTTTATTGCGAGGAACAATGTGCGTAATGGCAATTAATGAAGGAGAGACAATCTACAGGGAAAGAGACATACCCTATAGACGAGTATGCGATGAATGTTTTTGGGATATTGTTCTTGACATTCACAATTTTATCGAAGAAGTAAGGAACTGGCACACGCTTTGTAAGGTCGAAAAACAAATTGAAGGAATAAAACGAACATGTTATTGTTGCGGAAAAATTGTATTAAATTTAAGACCAGCTCAAGACCAGTGTTAAATGCGTAGAAGAATTTATTAATAATGAAGAAAAATTTTATTGGAAAGATGAAACAAATAGATATGCAAAATTATGAAAATGTTGAAAACTAATTACTACAATTATATATTATATACACATACATAGAAATAATATAGTATAGAAATAATACAGTATTAATAAATTAATAATTTTATATATAATACAAATATGCAAATATAAAATAACTTTATTTTTATAACTTAAAATTTAATTTGTAACTTAAAAAAAAACATATATATATATATATATATATATATACACACATATTAAAAAACAATAATCGATAAAAATATAAAATCAAATATATATATATATATATATATATATATATATATATATATTTATTCATTCTCATAATATGTAACCAATTCCCAAATAAAAATAGTATAATAATAATAAAAATAAAAGAATATACATATATAAAAAAAATTCACACAAACATTGCGTATACACGCATTCATTACCAAGGACATACATACACTACATACATAAAAACTGAAATAGGAAGCAACAGATCCACACTAAACACTTGTCCGTAACGAAACCCAATACCCTTATCTCCTAAAACAAAAGAGCGTTATAAGATAAGAATATAGCTAAGAGCCAAGAGCCTTGCCGAATAAAAGAATCACTTAGAACAATTCTGTTCCTCGTCTGAGACAGACTCTATCGAATATACACTGTTGAAAATTTTATACCAATAAATACAAAATGCAAAAAGATAAAAAAGAAATAGAAAATTTTAAAAAATTAATGGGAATCCAGAATTTAAATGTGCTGTAAGTAAATGAGAAAAATTAATTAATAAAATAAATATAATAATAAATTTCCTTTCAAGATGCAGAAACGACAAAAATAAACAGAAAATTATGAAAGGATGCTGGGAGATCCGGACCTGAAGTGTATTTCAGGAACGGACAAATATAACCATAACATATTTTACCAAACCACACCTCCCGGAAAAAAAAGCTGCGAAGACTTTCGATCCATCAAAGAATGGCGCAATAGAATATAAAAAGATACTCCTTGGAGCATGGCACAGTTATTCAGTAGTAAATGAAAATAATAAAGACATAAAAATTAAATGCTCAATATGTTATAAAACACTTTTAAAATTAAAAAATTTAATAGATTGTGCAGAATGTATAAGAAATTATATATTAGAAGCAAAACCAATAAAAGAAATGTATTTATTTTAATACATATGTAACAAAACAAAACATAAACAAATAATTACCTATTACCCATTAGAATAAACAACAATAAATAAAATAATAATAAAAAAAACAAATAGACAAACAAACAAACCAAAAAAAAGGAAAAGTGGAACATATTTCGTATTTAAACCACATTGCTTTCAATAAGTAAATAAAAAAAAACAACAAAACAACAATAAATAATAATAAATAAAAAAAACAACAAACAATAACAAATATATAAATACAATAATAATAATAATAGCTAACCTCTGTACAGAAATAAGCTAATTTTGTATCAGATTAATTAGTATTATTCATACGTAGTAACATAAGGTACTTAAGGGAAGAGATGTCACGGCTATCTAAATCTTATAATTTTAAATGAAGGAATGCGTGCTATATGATAAAAATATTGATTTATTGATTGAATTCTTGTTGGTACCATGTTACTGCTGTTGCCAACGAGGATTCAGATGACACCTCTGAGAAAGAACTTTCCCCTTCTTAATTATGGGTTCGAAAAAAAGAAGTGGTGAGAAGCTCGCGCGAGGGTTCTGATCATTTCCACTTATAAATATGCGTGCGGAAAAAACGCTTAGTAGTAGTTCTTCAGGAAGCTACAACAGTAGTTAGTAGTAATAGTTCTTCGGAAAGAGCAACAACTAGCTAGGCGTGGCGGCAGCAATAGTCAGTTCAGTTCGTTTTATTCAGAGAATATTTTCAGTCATAAGTTGTGCGTGATCGACCTTAGAGTTAAATTCTTAAATTTATAATAAATTTCTGTTTGTAATATTTCTCTTAGGAGAAATTTAAATTTAAAAGCTTCCTCAACTAAATAAAGGTAAAAGGTTTAAAGTAAAATAATTGGAAAACTGAAATCTTATTCTTCTTTTTTAAATACTTCTTAATTAAAATCAAGATAATAATTCTAAATCCAAATTCGGTCGCTGACAATAGCGTAGCGTATCATTTAGTCGCAGCCAACGGTATTGTGACTAAATAATTTGAATTTAGAGTCTCAATAATAAATAATTAATTTCAAGGTATTCATGCCCAAAAGAGGAGGGCGCAAAGTTCAAATTAAAAGACTAAGATTTCAATTAAATCAAACGATAATTTTAAATAAAGATTCCTTCCCATTATTCCTGAAACTTAAAAAATTAGAAAGTCAAAACTAAAACTAAAACTAAAATAATCAAGCAAATTCCTAAATATAAATTGAGAAAAATTGATTTCGAGATAAATTATCCAAATTATAATCAAATTAATAAGAAAGATCTGCGATATAAAATTTATAAAATTCGTTTCCTATTCGGAGTTGATTAATTCACAAACCGGTCCAATCCCAGGGTAAAGTACTTAAATGTATTGACGGACAATCAGAACGTAACAGCGGACAGGTTTATGTTGCCTTATCCCGAATGACATCTCTAGATGAATTTAATTAATTTTGATCCTTCATCCATATTTGCTAGTGAAAAAGCTATTATAGAATATAATCGGCTAAAACGAATATATAATCAGAAATGATTACTTCGAAGGAGCGTTATCATAAAGTTAAACATGTTCCATGGATATTATTGAAAACAATTACTTCCATTCAAGAGTCAGCTCAAAACGCGCTCTTAAAAGGTACTAATTGGATTATGTATGGTTTTCAAAATATAGACAAGGTTTCATGTTACGCAAATACAGTATTACAATGTTTATTGCATTTACATATTATCAGACAACAATTATTAAATTGCGATAAACTAAATGTATTAAATTTACTTGCACATCGATATGAACATAGAATGAACAATTTGGATACCTATGAAATACGGAAATCTTTAGGAGAGAACTTTTCAGTTGCTATTAAACAAAACCCATTCGATTTTCTTACACCTCTCTGTACAAAATACGATTACATAAAAAATTTTGTAGAGCATCAAGTTATTGCAAATTATCGATACAATCATTTATGGTAATACAAAAGTTATTACTGAGACTAACACTATTCTTTCAATTTCTATTATTAATATTTCTATTAATAATATAAAAAAGAAAAGTTTTAATCTTAATGATTTATTAAAAATTACATTTTCATCAAATTGGTGTCAATCGTTTGACAAATCATGTGAACGTTGTAGAAGAAATGATATATTATTTAAAAATGAATTGGTTTTATCAAAGGAAATACTTATTATCCATTTAATATCCATATAATAATTTTCTTTACAAAATGGAGAATTAATAAAAATACTACACAAATTCAGTTTGTGTGCAATGCCAAAAACTAAAACTAATACTGGATTACTAATAACTGGACAAGCATAACATAAAATTATAAATGCAATTTTTCATTATGGAACTTGTATCAAAAAGGGTCATAATATGAATATGTGTAGAGACGGAACATCTAGCACTTGGATTTTGGAACATCTAACGCCAAGTATTTTTACATAAAAATTTTTTTATTCAAATAAAATTTTATCATTTATTTTGTACTATTACTCTTTAATTCTTTGTGATAAAAACTTAGGTTGAGTAAAGCAGTTTTGTGAAAATAATAATATTTTAAAGCTAAATAATTACTACCACTTGGGTTAGAAAAGAGAGTCTTGAATGGGTAAAAAGATATACATATCATTTGGATTTTATTATTTTTAAATTAAAGATACTATTACCGCTTAGATTTTATTTTTTAAAAATAGTGGTATATCAAATCTTTTATGAATAAAATATCTTTTACAAATGAAATATATATAATTTAAGGTGAATTTGTAGCTTAATGTTTATGAGACTATAACTTGGCGCCAGTTATTGATATCAAGTCTTTTATACAAATAATAATGATGACGTTTCTTAAAGTAAAAATTTACGAATCGAACTTTATGTAGCAATATCTCCGCTCGTAGGGCACGTATGTGCCCCCCCCCCCTCTTACTTGATACATATCACTTGGGTTTAGTAGAATGATGCAATTTTTATAATAGGATTATAACTTGGCACCAATTATTGATATCAAATCTTTTATAAATGATATCATTTGAGTTAAGTTAGCAATGTCGAAATCAATTTTTTTTTAAAAGAATTAAAGCTATTATCACTTGGAATAGGAAGACTCTTCAATGAAAATACAAAGATCATCACAAAGATACTAGCACTTAGATTTTTAGTTTGATCACAACTAGAATTGAGTTAAGTATGACAATAAAAAGACTCTTCAATGAACAAACAGATATACGTACCACTTGGGTTCTATTTTTTTTTAATAAAAGATATTGTCAGTTACATTCTATTTTTAACTTGATACAGTTTTTTTCAATAAAATTTTACAAGAAAATAGAATGCACGCATTTCATTATTCGAAAGTGCAACATTTGATGCCTCAAGATTATGCACGGCGAATAAACTTTTAAACACATGGTTATTAAATCAAGAACAACAACTTGCATTTGTACATCATATAATGTTTAGCGATGAATGTTATTTTACCCGTGAAGGAATTTTCAACAGACATAATTGTTACATTTGGGCAAATGGAAATCCTCATGAGTACAGTAAATTGCAGTAAATTACTAGCATAGATTTAGTATCAGTTTATGGGCTGGTATAGTGGACAATATTTTAATATCTTTAGTATCTATTATAGTGTTATCTTTTAACATGTTTATATTCTTTAATTGTCATCATGTCATTGAATATTTAGATTTAAAAAAATAAATAATTTGAATTTTTTTTAGATTGGACCATTCGAATTAACAGCAAAATTTATTTAAATGATTTGCCAATATTGTTGGAAAATGTCCCGTTGACAATAAAAAGAAATATGTATTTTCAACAAGATGGTGCACCTCCACATATAGAGATACAAGAAATGTTACAAATTATTTGAATGTAATATATCCAAACAAATGTCAGACGCCATGAGTGGGCCTCAAAATTGGCCAGATTGGCTAGATCGCCAGATTTAACCCCATTAGATTTTTTTCTGTAGGAATATTTAAAAAGTTATATCTATGATGACGTGAACCATTACAAAGCCGAAGAGAATTAAATGATAGAATTTAGAGGTTTTGACAAATTTATTTTGAATTATTATGCATATTACTTCAATAAAAACATAAAAACATTTAGAATAAATTATAAACATTTAAAATAAATCTTTGTTTTCAAAATAGCATGCTTAGGTTCTGTTTAGATAAAAATGGGATTATTACTAAATCTTCAGTAATGTTAAAAAAGTTTATAACAGCACAAATTGCAATGAAATTTACAAGTTCTAAGAAAGTTAATAATAAGTTTCTTATGTGTAATATCGCCTTTTTTTAATTGCATGAAGAGCATGAAGAGACATGTTTTTAATATCTTTACGTTATAAATCATATTTTATTCAATTTATATGAATGTTTCAATTTTTATTTTTATCAATTTTCTTTTTTATATTATTATGTGATACCACTTAACGAAAGTATTGCAAAGATATCTGTATCAGAAAAGGACATTTTGAGTTCCTTAGGAAAAGTGTTATCAAATGCTCAAGACTGGGATAGTGGAAGAAAGCAAGTTAATAATGTGACTGCAATATCACCTACTTCAAATTTAACATATAGTATGTCAGAAAATAAAAGTAGTAGAACGGCACAAATATTTCTTTAATAAATTAATAAAAAAAAATAAAATAGAAAAAATATAATTTGTTCAATCTATGTAAGAAGAATTGAACAATTACAAGAAAAAAATAAGAAATTATATAAATTTTTTTCTTATTCTATATACAATTTTTTCATTCTATTGTGATATTATAAAGTTAGTGTTCCTAATAGGTTAGTAACATTGTTCTCAACATATCCATTCTTTAATTTCTACTTTTGTTAACATTACATCTTATAATTTTTTTTTTATTATTAGCAAATATATAGTTATAATTAATTTTTGAAAATAAAATTTTTTTTAGAAAAAAAATTTAAAGTTTTCATGATATGGGCAATCCGAATGTAACAATAAGGTTAATGAGAACCATAGTGCAAAAAATTTTCAGAATATAATGCTTTACTATTTTTAATATAATATATATTATGCATAAAAGATTTCTTGCATTATGAATCTCATTAGTCTTGAAATTTTACAATTAGCAAACAAACACAAAACATTATTAGAAATATTATTAGAACAAAACTGCTTAGTTTATGAGCAGCAAGCTTGCTTATTAATCAACTGAAGAGTTCATTTATTTATCTTATTTTTGTTCAGTAAATGGATTAAGCTTTTGTGCATTTTTTGTGCGAAGTAACTGCACGAAAAATATCTGTACATTACATCCTGATAATCGTTGATACATCTTGATCTCTATAAATAAAAATGTTAGGGATATTAAGTAGCACACATACCTTGCTAATCCCTATGCACTCTCTATTTAAATGCATACAATCATCAAAATTATGATCCAAATTAAGCTTGCCTAACAAGAAATAAAGATTTAAATAAATTACTGAAATACAGCAAAAAATTATACAAAATAGGCACAATAATGATTAAATAATAACATCAATTCATCAAAATCAAATTAAAAGACAAATATATAGGCAGCAAGTAAAAGGTGTGCAAATGTACATATAGGGGCAGCCAGAGAATAGCATTATAATACAATAGCTATCCGGCGACCGATGTGAACTTAGCGCCCAACTTTAAAAAATTAAAAAATTGTTTATACCATAGGTTTGTATCACTTTTTATTTTGTTTGTATCTAACGGATTAAAAAGTTACAAGGGGGGGTAAAAAAATCGTCTGCACTTAACTTTAAGATATTTAAAAACGACCAACACCATTCGAAACAGCATCGTTTGTATCTTTTCAAATCGTTTGTACCTCAACGGAACCGGAAGTACAGTCTTTTCAAAATACATCCAAGAGATACTTTTGTCATTTTTCGAGATAGCTCAAAACGGCCAATGCCATTCGAAAGAGCATCGTTTGTACTGACGATTTTTTCACCCCCTTGTAACTTTTTAACTCGTTGGATACAAACAAAATAAAAAGTGGTACAAACAGGTACAAATGAGGTACAAACCTGGTATAAACAATTTTTTAATTTTTTAATTTTTTAAAGTTGTTGCGCTAAGTTCACATCGGTTACCCGGCGCCCATGAAAATAGTTTCTCAAAAGAAATTAATTGCTAGATAAGTAAAGTAAAATGAAATTAATGGATAGAATGATGTAATTATATCAATAAAAATTACATCAAATGAGCTAAACCTGATTAAAATAAATTAAATCAAAATCAAAGTTAAATTAAAATTGATATAAGAAAAATTTGGAATTATTCATTTAATAATCAAAGATAATTAAAATTAAATAAGATAAATAATTAGAATAACAATTAATGATTAGAGAAAGAAGATTTAGGTAGTAAATAGTATAAGAATATAAGAAATATGAATAAAACTCAATTGAATTAATTAGATTAAATTAAAGTTAAGCTGAGTTAAGCTGAATCAGAGATTGAAATAGAAATGAGAATATTGAGTATATATAATACTATAGAGATAAATAAAAATTATATAAATTTAAACAGAAACAATAAAATAATAAACAAACTAAATTAATGATTAGAGCAACTTAATAAGTAAAAGCAGTTAAAATGATGCATACTAAAAATATAAACAAGCATAAATCAGATTACATAAATATACATTCCATATTGCAGATAGTATAATACTGTCAAAACGATTGATAATAAAATGTAAATAAATAAATAAATGAGTAAATAAGGCCTAATAAAGCAAGTGATTAATCAAGCAATTTATTAAAGTAAAGCAGTATGTATCAATATTTGATAATCAATATAAAGATAATTAAATATAATAGTGATGCAGTATAGTAAGAAAATTAAATAAACAAGAGTGAAAAAGTATATTATTAATAAAATCAAAGAGTTTAAAAAATAGCACATACAAAAAATTTATTATCAGCAAATAGTTGAATATATAGTTGAAATAAAATCAAAATAATATTAGCAACAAAAGACTAATAAGCAAGTCACTAAGATTAATAAGTTACAAAGAATAAGATATAATAATTACGGTAATAAATAAGCTATTATCACTCACTGTAAAAGGCATAGTACACAGCGTCACAATTCAAATAAAGTGGAATAAATAAAAAAGAACATACCAGGTTTCGATTGAAACAAAGTTGTAGATATATGATATGATAAATATCAGAACTTCAATATTTCTAAGCAATTTCAGACTGAATCCAATATGTAGATGTATGTCGACATATGTCCACAGAAGGAACGTAAAAGATATCCAAGAGCACGAACTTCAAACCACTCCACCGCCAGATCGGCAAAATGATATTGACGGAATAATTCGCTGAATCCGTCACAGTAGATTACATACTACATAATATCCGGGGGACGCGACCTAACTCGCAAATATTATACGAATATTGCGTATTATTTATTGCCACATGTCGATGTTTCGGTCACTTGTATTCACTTATATCACTTGTGTTACTTATATCACACAATCTAATGAGAAAATAACAGTAATCAAGCCGCGCACAGTCATACCGACTTCTCGGACAGCACACACGGTCCCACTCAAGAGAGTTAAAAGCTATATACCATATATATTTCTAGCAAAGTTCACTGAAATCTAGAATGTTTCACTTCAGACATTCCGGTCAATCGTTATTCACGGCCATATTAATTTCGCTTTCGTTTCCGGTATTTCAACTCATGCGCATACGCCATGTCGCATTCACAATACGCACGCGCAAGCTAGACTGGCTATCGAGCACGTGCAGATAAATGTTGTATCCTTTTGACAGAGGCACTTCTAAAAGCAGTTACAATCCAATACATAAAATCTCTCGATCAAATGCATTTCAAAGGCAACGAATGACAACTCATTCCATTCAGTAAATCGTACAACTATGGGTCTGTTCTTTTTAATTGAACTGGCTGCACTAGTTCAAAATTTATCTTTCTTCTTTTAGTGTAAAAAAGAAAGATAAACTATGAACTAGTACAATCAGTTCAGCCAAAAAGAACAGGCCTTATCTTATACGTACACGTCAACGTCTAGCGCATATGCATAACATCCGTACACTAACATATTGAAGAATCATAAAAATTATAAAAACTATAGAACTTAAACGTCGTTCACAAAACATTTATTTATAAAGAATAAGAAGAGCTTTATAAAGAACAGTTAGATATCTCCAACACGAACTCATTGCCTCCGAACAAAATGTTATCAGCCAACGCACACACATGTACATACGCCGCCATACTCACATCAGTGTTTATTTCTTCACTACTTTTTTATTCCAGGACGTATTGTTCTTTTTATTTAAAATCTCGATCAAAGTATTCATATTCTCATTCATTTTTTCACAATTATTCTTCAAACGTGTAAAACTTGTAAAATTCTTGTATAGATTAAATGTTATTCTTAGAAACTATACAAATAGTGAATAGCACTCAATCTGTGCAAGAATAGAATTTTTATAAGTTTTACAAGTTTGAAGAATAAGTGTAACAATGAATGAGAACATAGAGAATATTTTGAATGAAATCTTAAATGAAAAAGATTTAAATATAATGCTATGGTCAGCATTTTCCGACGTGTTTGTTTTTAAACCTAACTTAAGTAAAAATAATAACTTTGTATTTGCTTGCAAATTCTGTATGAATAAAAAAATTATCCACCAAGCAAGACTTCATTAACAAATTAAAAGAAATATATAAGTTTTTAATTACATCCTAATATTTATATCATATTTTATATATCAGGAAACACAATAGTGTCGGTAGTTCTCGGGTGTCAAGTCAACCGAGAACTATCGTGTGACTTTATGCAAGTCGGCGAGATGCGAGCATCCGAAATTATCGAATCTCAATAATGGCTAAATTGATCAAGTTCTAGGCTTGATCGAGAGCTTGAGTCCGATTTGCATAATAAAAATAAAATATTACAAAAATAAAAAAAATAGATGAAATTCTTTTCATGAGAAAGTTCATAATCCTTTAATACTATAATAAATGATGAATTAATTTTTTAAAATTTGTAAAAAACATCCTTTTTGATGTAGATGAAGAAATTGATTTCCATTCACTTTTACAATTAAAAGCTGGCTCAAAAAACCTTGAAACTCATACCAAAAATAAATAAAAGAATCTTATTTAAAGAAAACTTTAGAAAAATTTAGAAAAATGTCAAAAATCTACATCTAAAATGCAGATAATTTGCGATAATAAGGTAAATTACTTTTATTTTTATTATTATTATATTAATAAAAATAATTTGATATTAATATGATGGCATGTTTTTGTTATTGTACATCTAATATTAATTTATTTAAAAAAAGATTTATTCAAATAAATAAATATAATTTAATAGCAAAATCATATTACTAATTCAGAGTATATTTTAATATACTTTATTAATATAGTATCATATATTTAAAGCTTAGCAAAATGCAATATCATCTGATATCGATACAATATCCAGACCAGAAAGCCCTGTAAACATAAAAAATACAAGGAATATTGTGATATTTGAAACATTTAGTCTTAAAATTGATGAAAACATGAATAATCGTGAAACAGTTGATAATACATACTGAGAATATTGTATAAAACATTGATAAAGGATATGTTTGTTTAAATAATGAAAGACATATTAAAGAAAAAAAAATCAAAGAAATCAAAATATAGAAACTGAAACATGTGAAATGGATGAATTATAGCTTTTCGAAGCAATTTATGAGCTGATATTTACATTTAACATATTATTATTTTGCCTTATGTTGGTTAAATAAAAAATAAATAAATTTGAAAAATAAATATTTATTTTTATCTTATAAACTTTGATTACAAAATCTTTACTTATAAGATTTTTATATATAAAGATTTAAAATAATTGTAAATTATAATTATTTATATTATTATTATTAACTCGATTTATAGGATATAGAAAAGTTTTTAAAAGAAACTGACCTTGTAATTTGAAATCATTATAAAAAGTATGATCAATTAAATACAAAAATACGTAGAAAATTAGCAGATGTTATTATAACACATTTATCAATTGCTATTCTTAAGAAACCATATCCATAAGTAATACAAAATAAATAAAATAAATAAAATATGTATACATATATGAGTTTGAAAAATATAAAATATTTAAATAATAATTAAAATTGATAAATAAAATTTAAATTATTTGAATAATATAAATAAGCTAAAATAATATAATAATATAATGTAAAATAGTATAAATTGATAAAAAATATTTTTGTTTATACTTATTATTATTTAGGCTCAAATTAAAAAATATACATTAAAGAATTTGCTATAAAAGTATCTATGTATTTTAAAGAAAAAATGGAAATTTATTATGTGCCACCA